>CM077884.1:24186814-24706814 GCA_039720435.1 Amazona ochrocephala | reverse complement strand
CATGTAAGGTTCCAGTAGCTACAAATAACTGCTGACATCAGCACAATTAGGAGAACAAGTGAGACAAATGCATTGCAATATCAAATGCTGTAAATAATTATGGAAACATGAGTAGCAAATTCAGTTATAAACTCACTTCACAATTTTTCTTTAGTCTGCTTCAAACTGCCTGTTCTATTGCATCTTGACTGAGATTGGCATCCTAACTCATTAACGGTAAATTGATTTTTCTCAGCATCTTTCCTAAGAAGGGCTGCAAGACTTGCCCTGGAAAGGTACAAAGACTGCTGCTTGCAAAATCTCAGTGTGGCTTTTTTCCCCCCAGTAGTACTGTGTCTGGAATGGGCAGCCTATTGCAGTCAAACGGACACCAACATTTTCAGTCATGAACTTCTCTCTGAAATATCTCAGGCAGGAACTGGGAATAGGAACTGTGAACAGTGCTGCGTGACATTTATCTCCAGTATTATCTTTATTGACAATTTAAATTTGCCAACAGACCAGATAATAAAAGGGAGAAGCAAAAATCACTGTCAATCAAATTTCTTTTTAAGACCCTTTTGTAATTAGAGAAAAAAAAAAACAAACATAGGCAGATCTTAGGTTGATATACATCACAGTAATGTCACTGAAGTCAAAAGAGCTACAAGCCTACATGCATTGAAAGCATTCTCCGTACCATACCATTACGGTGATCAGGAAAGTTTCAAGCATCCTGCAACTACCTGCCAGCATAAATCTCCATATGGAAAAATAGTGGTATACATGGGATTAAACATATCAACAAGATAAAGACTAGACAAATTAATGCTCTAAAGAATTAGAGATGCTCATAAAGCTTCATTTCATCTCCCCTTTTATATTCCTGATGCTCCGTAGATTTTTCGAGAGGATCTTCACCCAGTACCCATGACAGTGGTCCTTCAACCAGCAGCTCTTTGATGTTCTTCTGAGTTTTAGCTCATATTAGGTGGCCCCAGGCCTCTGCCTGCAGAGGGCTCAAGCCCTCCGCTGACTGCAAAAACAATTATTTCCAGTAAGGTGTTTTTGCTTGCGGAGCTAAACAAAAACCAAAACACCCAAATGAAGTATTCTAGGTGGAAACGATTTTTGATATTACAGCCAAAACAAACAGCTCAGCAAATTTAACATGGCTTGATGTGCTTTGGGAAATAAAAGGTTCAGAAGATTTCCCCAGCTTTAACTGGAAAGCTTGAAGCCAGGGTAATAAAGTATGCTTCTAATAATGTCCCCTAAAGTAATTCTTACTCTCAGGACTCTCACCTCAACCTATTTCTGATCTTGGATGAGGAGATGTATGTACACACAGCTATGACCTGATCCTGCAAACTCTCCAGTCTGGCTGAACAGAATGGAAGCTGTAAGACTTTCCAAGGAGTTACCCACCTCACTGTATGGACAGTCATCCTTTCCCCATCCATCTCCTTGTATGATCTATTCTGTATTCCACTTCTATCCCTGCCTGTCATGGCAAAAAGCCCTTACCCCCATGCAGTCACTGCATATGTTTCTTCCCTATCATGTGAGCCAGCTGGAGCAGCACACAGGGTATAAGAAATCCAAGCTACATTCTTGTTATTGCAGGGCCAAACCACATAACAGGCTATTCACCTGTACTGGGAAAGAGGAAACCCTGCTTCCTTCCTGAAGCCCCAGGCTGCACAAGCTGCAGACCAACTTCAGGGCAAACCTTATCTTCTTCTCATGTTGGCAGCAGATCTGCAGAGCAGTCCAACCTGGCCAAAGCCAAGAAGGAGAGTTTGAAGGGGGGAAAAAGCCCAGATCAGCCAGAAAGCCCAGTTTCAAGTCCCTGGGAAAATAAAAATAAACCATGAAAGTGACAAACTTTCTCAATAATGTGTGTGTCAGATTTTCCCCCCACATAACTACAAAAGAATGCTTTTTTCCTGTATCGCCTCTGGGTCTGGTTAAGCAAGAATTTACTCATGCTTTCTCACACATACATATATCCATATGCACAAAGACCAGCCCAAGCCAAAGGCCTGCAACTGAAAATTTCAGCCTGAACAGTTACATGCTGGCAAGCGCAGAGCATTGGAAAACAGAACCTTTTAATGGGAAATGTTTGGCAACCTTAATTATAGGCACCACTGCCAGCTCCACCAATAAGCTTAGTTTCAGAATCATCCACGTGCTAGCAAACATATTTAATGGCAAGAGCATTTCCCAGTGATATTCACTAAGAAAGACTTCCAGCCAGCTAGAAGACAATCATGAGATGCAAGGATGACCTTACATTACTTGTTTGCCTCCAGGTACAGATTTTCTTTTGCCTAAGCCATAGGTAAGCCACTCCATTGAGTATTTCAGATGAGCCTCAGGGCTGCTTTGGTTTCCATCTCTATCCTCCCCCAGGCCGAGGGAGAACTATATCTTAGTCTTACATATAAGATGATACCTTAGTCCCTTGTGACCACCAGCAAGTGAGTCTCTCGCATCTTTATGTAGTCTGCAATGAATACAGTAAAGATAAGCAAAAGAGTCTCTCTCTGCTCCACAGTTTGGCAGTGGAGCCAGGCAGCTAGGCGGCTTTACAACAGGGGTACTTCAGGTGCAAAAAACTGTCTACACATACACACATTTCAATAGCCCTTTCAAAAACTTTGCTACTATCTGCCTCACAACTATTCTCCCTCTGAAAGGCTCTGGCAGAGAGCATTACCCAGTGCTGAAATGGTTTCTGTCTGGCTCTCCACAGCTTTTTCAGCTGCCAGATATCTTCAAATTCATGTGCACAATGTGGAGCTCTGCAATGGAAGTTAACACCCTTGAGTTCAACGCTCTGGTCCAGGTTTTAACAGAGTCTCTGCTAGACACACCATTCAGTGACCTGCAGCCAAGAGGCCCTGGTACACACAGCCATGTAAATCAGTGAAGACACAGTGGAGCTCCAAACCATCTACAAGAACCTCAAAGAGGAAAATGTCAAATGGTGAACATCTTCAAAGATTAACATCATCCCAGCTGTAAGTAAGTGACCAGGGCACAACTGTTACCTCATCACCCTCCCCACCTATTGCAGCCGGGAGCAGATGTCCCATCCTTCAGCCCAGGAAAGCTTATGGTAGGCAGCTGTAACACTGCTTACAGAGCTTTGTATAGTCAGTGCAAGAAATCATGTGGTTTAGGCACAAATGGGCTAAGCAGCTCTACGACCACCTCTCCTGGGCATTTGGCACCTGGATGCCATTGGAATTTCTTTCTGGCTGCCCACTCAGCTGCTGGCAAAGGCAGCTCAGCAAGGGGATAAAGAGGATACAAGCAGGGCTTGTCTGCCCATTGTCAGATGCAAAGGACTTAAGGGAGTCCTCTCTTTTAGAAGCACTCAGGAGACTGGACCAGTATGAGGGAAGGCAAAGGATGTGTCCAAATGCCTGCAGAGAGGTGCCATGGGATGCTCAGAAAAGCTTCATGTATGGAAACAGCATTTCAGAGGCAGGAAGGGTGTAAGCATTTTTCCATGCCTGTGCACCTGCGCTGCAGAAGACCTCTCTGCAAGTACTCAGAGGCGCTCCTTGATATGCAGCTGAAGCTACTGTCACAACACATAGGTTTAATGCCAGCGCTATCTCAGACACTGTGACTCACCCACCCTTTCTTAATCTATAATAGCAGAAGGGGCCTCTGACCTACCTCCTGCCATCCTGGTATCTATTGATGTAGCAGAGGTCTCCTGGGTGGACAAAAATCTCTGAAGCACACCCTGGGAGAAGACTGTAATCCAGGTTTCTTGTCATCCCATTCCCAGTTTGCATGATACTGTGGTATGTAAATCAAACAAAAATGGCCCTGATTTCCAGGCACACTTTAAATTTAGTATCTCAGAAGCACTGCATTTAGGCTTAATGAAAGTTATGTTACGTTGATTAAATACAAGCTGAGGGCTGAAAGAGTGCTTCCTGAGCTTTATAGGGCTGCAGGCAATAAATTGTGTTGCCACCTAATTATTCTGTTTTACTGGGATCTCCAAAACAGAACTCAACGCATATTTTTCACAGTGCTGGGGGAGGAGGACCCTAGCCTTTATAAACTCTATCATAGCTCTGTGATTGCAAGGAAGATAGAGGGAGCCAGGTCCAATACCACTTCTGCCCATGCCATCAAGCACAGACATACCCCTGCCTGGTCTGCCAGGCCCTCAGCGTATACACTGTAGAGCCAAGTCCTGCATCTAGCTTCCCTTGGAAATTTATGGACTGCATAAATTGAGACAAACAGCTCCCCCAACAGGATAAATTTGTCCCCATGTGTGATGGAGTCCAGCGAGGTGACTGTACTATGCCACCAGCTTCCTGAAAAGAGACAAACCTTCTCTACTGCTAGACCAAGGGCACCTAGAAGCATATTCCCTCTAATCTATATGGATTATTGTAATACTTCTCACAGAGTTTTAGCCTTCTTCAGCTCAAAGCAAGAGTAGGTTTGCTTGAACTTGAAAGGCTTGAGGAGCTCAGCACTTGCTCTCGCTCTTAGTGGGCTCAAGGCAGCTGTTAGCTCCTGCCCAGAGGCGAGTAGCTCTTCTATGGGTTAATTACATCTGTGCATATTATGTCTCACTCTGAAGAGGACAATGGAACAAACCTCTCCCAAAGCCCTAACTCAAAGATGGGGAAGGGTGAGCATCCCCACACACTGATATTACACCCTTAGCTCAAGCAGGAGCTCTCTTGCAAAAAGAAGAATCATAGAATCATAGACTGGTTTGTGTTGGAAGGGACCTTCAAGCTCATCCAGTTCTAACCCCCTGCCACAGGCAGGGACACCTTCACTAGACCAGGTTGCTCCAAGCCCCAACCAATCTGGCCTTGAACACTGTCAGGGATGGGGCAGCAACAGCTTCTCTGGGCAATCTGTTCCAAAACCTCAGAAGAAATGCAGCTTCCTCCTACTGAGCTTCTCCGGAAGCTGCATAGGAGGAAAAGCCACACTGTTATTACTCCCATAACCAATTATGGTTAGCAACATAGTTTTCTGTACCCACTCACAATCCAAACCCATCTGCTTCAGATCTTGGGGAGAACATTTCATTGTGGGAAGGATCATGTTCAGCATGGCAAGAAAAGCCTCCTAAGGAAACTGCTTGGAATAAAACTTTAAGACACTGGAGAATAGGTTCCAGGTACAACCCACACTCACTCTGTGACTTTGGGCAAGTTGTTCAATTCTTCTGTGTCCACACTAAAGAACCTGTTGCTATCTTTAAATACAGTCATGGGGTACTTAAGAGTTGGAGTCTCTTCTACATGCCTACAGCCCGTAGAACAATGCAGACTGACTCTGCTGTTCCTATCATCTGAAAAATAATTTATCCTTGTCATGGAAGATGACAGAAATAGTTCTTTAAAAAGGGATTCAAAGGCTGAGTCACCCTGAATTAACCAGTCATTTATTTTAATGCAAATGCAGTTACTTGTTTTTCCATGCAAGAAATCTGCTGCATGTTGCTGAGTTCCAACCTTAGCTCTCAAAGTACATTAGAGTTTTTACCTGTCCATGGGGAATGTGTCTCCAGGCACAAGTATCCAGCTAAAAGTTGCTTAAAGCCCAGCAAGAGAGGATTCTTAACATCCTGCTTGGGAAGCTTTCAGTCCATCAGTAAAGATGAGTGTTCTTTCCATCTTATTTATTCAGACTTGGGAGCAACGAGATGGAAGAAGGGAATTGGTTTGGGGTTTTAACATCCTGTAATACCTTACACATGTTGTTTCCAGATTCAAGTAGGTGGAAGACTTTATCCACCTACTGCCAATCGTTCAATCCTCAGGATGCCAAATTAAAACAATGACACAAAGTGCCATCCTATGATCACACATAATACTGTTCTGAATTGCCAAGTGCACTCTAAGCAAGGGTGAAAAGTGTAAAGTGATCCAGAGGCAGGTGTCAAGCTCTGCCACAATAGAATTCAAAATAATTGTGCTGTTGACAGGTAGTAAAATTCATGGTGGTCCATTAAATCAATGGCAATATCATGTGGAACACTGCAGATTAAAAAAAAGCCAGAGAGTTCACAAAGGGAGGCCATTGGCAATAACCCCTTTGGAGCTCCTAATAGGTGTCCTGGGTTCAGCAGTAGCAGTCATTTTTCTCCTCCTTGGTTGCTGGTGCAGCGCTGTGTTTTTGATTCTGGGCCTGAGAACAGCACTGATAACACCAGTGTTTTCAGTTACTGCTTGGTGATGTTTTGGTCTGACCAAGGACTTGCTGAGTCTCATGCTCTGCCAGGGAGGAGGGGAAGCCGGAAGGAAGGAGACAGGACACCTGACCCTGACTGACAAAAGAGGTTATTCCATACCACAGCACATCATGCCCAGGATGTAAAAACGGAGAGCAGAGACCCGGAAGGGTGTGGGGGTGCACTGTTTGGTTGGGCTGGGTGGTGAGCAATTGTATCCTTTCCTTGCATTTGCCTTGTCATTATTATTACCAGTGGGGGTGCACTGCTTGGTCGGGTTGAGATTGGTGGTGAGCTATTGTATTCTTTCCTTGTATTTGCCTTGTCATTTTTATTATTGGTGGTAGCAGTAGTGATTTGTGTTATACCTTAGTTACTAAACTGTTCTTATCTCAACCTGTGCGAGTTTCATTCTTTTGATTCTCCTCCCCATTCCCCCAGGCCTGGGGGAAGAAAGAGAGGGGAGTGAGTGAGAGAGCAAAACTGGGTGGCTGAGAAGCTTAAACCACGACAATAGGTTTGATTTCTTGCAAGACAGAATAGAGGGGAATACAAGAAGAGGGAAACAGAAGAAGTAAAGCAAAATAAACGTGAAAGAGGAGACAAGTGAGGGGGAAATCAGAGAATCATAGAATAGTTAGGGTTGGAAAGGACCTTAAGATCATCTAGTTCCAACCCCCCTGCCATGGGCAGGGACACCTCACACTAAACCATGCCACCCAAGGCTATGTCCAACCCAGCCTTGAATATCACCAGCAATGAGCATTCACAACTTCCCTGGGCAACCCATTCCAGTGCGTCACCACCCTTACAGGAAAGATTTTCTTCCTCATATCCAAACTCAACTTCTCCTGTTTAAGTTTGACCCTGTTACCCCTTGTCCTCTCACTACATACAGCCCCTCATGAAGAGTCCCTCCCCAGCATCCCTATAGGCCCCCTTCAGGTATTGGAAGGCTACTATGAGGTTTCCACACAGCCTTCTCTTCTCCAGGCTGAACAGCCCCAATTTTCCCAGCCTATCTTCATACGGGAGGTGCTCCAGTCCCCTGATCATCCTCGTGGCCCTCCTCTGCACTTGTTCTAACAGTTCCATGTCCTTTTTATGTTGAGGACACCAGAACTGCACACAATACTCCAAGTGAGGTCTCACAAGAGCAGAGTAGAGGGGCAGGAGCACCTCCCTCAACCTACTGGTGTGAATAAAAGAATTGTAAAGAAGATACTAACAAGTTGCTATTGTATACAGATGCCTCAGTCTTACCACCTTTCACCCCTCATTGCACTGGTGCTCATTTTGTCCCAGTCAAGAATTCCTTACTTACAGATGTAGCCTTGTGGATGTTGTCTTCTCTGGCTGTCAGAAAAAGACCTATTGATAAAGTTCAGAAAGTGAAATCTGTGTTTACTCTCTTAAGCAGGATTGATCCCAAATGCAGGAAAACAATTTTATAAGAAGAATTTTCCTCAAAGCATGTCAGGCTGAGGCACAATGAGTATAAAAGTGGCATTGGAAGAGTATGACTTCCCACAGTTGGGTGTATTATCTTTTCCTGTCTGGAAACCAAGTTTTAAATCCAGATAAGGAACCCAGCGTTCTTGGTGCTCATGCTCTCAGGACCAGTGAAGGATTTCAGCCCACTTGCATCATACACATTTTAAAATGCAGTGGATGCATCTTTCACCCTGGAATTCCAGTGGGCCTAGGATCTGGTAAATAATTTTGCATTAAACCACAGTGTCTTCATGAAATTATCCTTATAGGTTTCAGGGATGCAGCTATGCCAAAAGTGTTTGTGAAGATAAGCAGCACAGGCTTGTGTCTGAATACATTACAACAAAATGAGTGGGAGCCAAGCCTGGAGAAGAATGTGCTATCCATAAGAGTCACAGAGGTACACATTCCACATATAGCAATAGGAGCTCCACCTTCCTAAGACACCCTGAGCCTGTTCCATAGCAGCGGTTGAACTGGAGAGAACCTTTCAGAAAGCCATTTAGCTGTGAATTAAAAGGCAAGCAGTCATGATGGATTCACTGCTCTTCATGAGAGGCTGTTCCAGTAGTTAATTGCTCTCACTGTCAGTGTCTTATTTTCCTTTGGAATTTGTCACACTTATGTCCAATCAAATGCTCATGTCTATCAACGCTCTGCTATAAGAGTTTGGTGAGAAGTGATGAGTCTATTAGAGCAAAGATCCCTTCAGTACCAGATGCAGGAGCTGACATTGAGATATCCACAGTCAAATCACCCTCTAAAGCTTCCTTTGGGTAGCCTGAATACACCAATTACTATATCTGTGTCGGTATTTGCTGAACCTCAGCTTTTTTAGTACCTTTGTGCTCCCCACTCAGCGTCTGAAGACCAAAACTGAATGCTGCCTTTTGATAATGATCATCCCAGCTCCATTAGCAGAGATAATCTCTTCCTTGCTTCAAATCATTATGCCAGCTTGTGCCCCAGTACAACAAAAGGAAGGACAGACACTTGTTTGCAACACCGCAAAAATCTCTTCAAATTCACTGCTTCCCAGGATGTATCTACATTATTAACTCAGTGCTTCCTAAGTCTTTTGTTTAAATATTTGCCCTTGCTAGCAACAAGTTCATCTTTGTCTTGTCAAATAAAACTTATGTCCTTTTAGCCTCTACTCAAGCTCTTCTCAAAGCTGAAACACTTGTTTCAGTGAAGTTTTCAACACTTCAAAATTTGTTCCAATTTTGCCTCAGAACAAGCTCCATCCTTGTTGGGTTAAATCCTTAATGACAAACAATTTCTCAGTGTTTTGTTTTTTTTTTTTGCTAATATACTAAAAACAATTGGCATTTTATTTTGTTTCTAAACCCTGAAATTCTGCTGTCTTTTATGCAATTTAACTGAAAAGCCCTAATACAGTTACAGAGAGCTGCTTGGTTTTCCTTCTTTGTTTAGCACGTCTACAGAAGAGAAGCCCACTCAATCATACCTGCTTATCAAAGCCTCTTCATTCCAAGGGTAACCACATGTTTTAGTCTCAGAGTTCATCCACTTAACACAAATGGGGCCAGCTTTTGGGAATGGGGCAGCTATAACTTCTCTGGACAGCCTGTTCCAATGTCTCACCACCCTCACAGTGAAGAATTCCCTACAGATGAACCTTAAACCCTTTCAAAGTTATAACTAGCTTACCTCCAAGAAGTTCTCAACACAGAAGATACTTTGTCCTTCTATACACCTGCCACCTGTGTTCAAAACATCAGAAATCCTACCAAATCCACACCCTACTTCTGCCCAAGGGCTGTCAAGATTGAATGGCTCACATAAATCTGAGTTAACTTGTTCACCTCTCATTTCTCATTCTGAAGTACCCATCTCAAAGTCCTTCAGCTGAGGTTCCTTGTTTTCCTCCCTTTATAGGTTTGCAAGGCTTGCTATATGAAAAGTTATTTAAGACTTAACATTACTCCCAAATTGAGATTATTCTAATAAATACACTTGGAATACATCACCCAGCTTCTTCAACAATACCTGTCTGCTCTGATTTCCCTTAGCCACCAATGGAAGCAAAAATTCAGTGTCTAACTTGTCAAAAAGTAAGTTCAGAAGCGTTTTCAGAAAAGAGTTTTTCTCCTACAATTGTTCAATCAGGACAAACAAGAAAACACAGACAGATAGAAAAAGGATGTTCTATATTTTAGGATTGATAAGCAGATGTAGAATGCATAGCTTTTCATACTCTTTAAAACCAGTGGAATAACCCACCTGGCAAAGTAGGAGGCATACAGAAACATATATGGAACAAGGCATTAATGACAACTAAACATGAACCAAACAGCTGTAGTAGTTGAGTGTGTGAAGAGTCACTTGGTAATTATATACTGGGAGTGTGCTGTGCCACCCCTGAACTAAAGCAGAAATGCAACTGTTTGAAGAATTTTGAAGAGACTCGACACTCTGGATTATAAAGTAATTCCACTTTTGCATTTAAAGGCAACATTGTTAGGCATGCTTAATTATATCATGTTTAAAAGTCAGCAACACTTGAAGTTACATTCCACAACAAAAAAATTAGGAGTTTAGCAAATGAATGTGCGTGCTGTCCTTTGGATCCCACTGCAGAGAATTACTTCAGTTTTAAATGCTGCTGTTGTCAGCTGAGAATCTGTCATTTCCTAGTGGTGTCCTTTAGCCACCTATAAAATACAATACCTACAATAAACCCAGGTACTGCAGTGGTAATTAAAATCCAAAAGCAATTAGCCTTTTGTTTATTTCAGTTGGGAATCTGACCAAAACCTAAATGAGAACACAAAAAGAAGAGGGGGAGGGTGGCGAAAGAAAGCTCTCCAGCTTCGGCATGTTACCAGATGTCTGAATGATGTCCTAATTAAGCTGTACTACAGCATCACAACATCAGGCAGCCCACATATATATGTATATATGTGTGTGTGCATGCAGTCTTTATTATGGACTGTACAGTCCTGACAGCCTCAACAATTCATTTCCAAGATCTGAGCTGGTGGCAATTGGGACTGAAGCACTTGAGGGGCTGTGGGCTAAAAAAACCCCAAGCAAACTACTTTAAGCTTTACTAGAAGCAACCTGCAAATGAGTAGCTTCTTCTGGAAGGATACAAAACATCCGGAAGCCACCTTAAAGGGAGATCCTTGCAAGTTCTCTGCATGGGGGTGTTTAGGCTAGAGGCAGGCAGCCAGGCTCAGTGGAATGAGGTGAAGATGTGTCTGAGGTTGAGTGGTGAATTGTACACAGCCTTCGCCACTTGTGGGTCAAACCTGAATCTGTTAAAGAGCTTCTTGTTTGCCAAGATTTGTCCCTCCTGACCCACATACAGAGAGACTGCAAATCATTTCTCCAGGCTCTCAGAGGTGACCCCATCAATGAAGTTTCCATTTACTCCTGTGTTTTAGAGTCTACAGTCACAGAGTTTGGTTTCACCCTTCTGAAGCCTTTTAAAGGTGGGAAAGACCAGATTCTTGGCACAAGTTAGAAACACCCAGGGCTAGGTTCTGGACCTGGGTGCAGTACCCAAGTGGGAATGCAACATAAGAAGGGCTGTTTTCTAAGAGCAGAGCTGCAGCTTTGGAGAAGTACAGGTCTGGGAGCAGAAAAAGGGGAAATTAATTATTTCTGAAGGACACCAGGCCCAGAAAACCCCTCTGGAAATGCTGTACTCAGACACCAGCTAAATAATACCTTGATGATATCAGCTGCTTGTCTACAGTCTAGTGTTCGGTAAAGTCACATGCAGGAATATTCTTATGCATAAAAATAACTCCCAACCTCTTCCTTGCGCATTATTAATATGAACCCCCCAGATTTGCATAACTGCATAGTCTACATGTGTGTATCTAGAAATTGACCTGCAAATGTCTCTAAGAAAATGGAAGGATCACTGTTTGCTGTCAGTTGTGTTGCAAATCCGAGCTACAAGCATGGAGAGAGAAGTAGCATCTAATTGTAGCAGTGCAAAAGGTGAAGGAAACAGGATTCTTAAACCTAATAGAAGTGTTCAGAGTTTATATTTGTTTTTAGGTCACTACTTAGAGATAAATTGCATTTCATGAATCGCATTCCTCAGTAAAGGGAACACATTCAGCTTTACATGGGTATTTCAGGACTTATGCAGATGTTAAGCACAGAAAGCACCAGTGATAAACCAGTTCTCCCATGGAAAGGGTGAAAGTGCTCTCTTGTTCCTGTTATAGTCAAAATGCAAAGGGAGAGAGATGTTAGGGACTGTTAGATGTGGTTAGCACACTCCATCCTAAGTAATCACTGACAGCCCTTCTTAAAGGAGGTACCTCCCCAGGCAGCAGATTGGATATGCATTACTCGGATGCTTGGATCTGCCTGAAAACATGACAGTATATACACAAGCCCAGTGCCATGTGCTACACCTGAGATTCTGTCAAATACTCTGCTTGGGTGTTGCTTTGCAGTGCAGACTCTGCTGACGAAACCACATCGTGTTACCAGCTCCAGCAGGTTTCCAAACCAACTACTGTGTTTCAGAGGGAAAGAATCAGTGTGGCTTTTCTAGGAGAGTTTAATCTTTTCAGATGCTTTCCAAGAAGTCTTTAGCAGACCAAATAAGCTCATTTTCCTGATATTTCTAGATTCCCTTCAGCTACAACTCCCACTTCCAGCCATTCTCCCCTCTCTGAGTACTAAAGGAGCCTTCCAGATGCTCATAATTTGCATTGAAACCAATGAGTTCTTTTTCCTATTTGCTATTCTTCTTGACATGACTGCTTTCTCACACCTCTGTTTCACTGTCTTCTTCCATAGTTGCCCTTGTACAGAGCAGGTTTGATGCAGAAGCCTGCCAAGCTCTGAGTAGGACATCCATGTAGACACCTGCAGAAGGCCCTTCCGACCTGAATTATTTTATGACTGGTATAAAATGTGTCTCTCAGTCATCACATTTCATCATTCAGTAAGAAAAAAAAAATAAAGGCAGCCCCCTCCACAAGGTTGGATGCTCGGTTTTCCTGCCTCTTCTACATTATGATCACACTTTTCTAATGGTGAGAGTACTTCAAGGCATGGGGGAAGCAACCAGCAACAGTAAAACCATGCATGGTAAAGATCCCCACTGCCCAGCTAGCTGTGAGCCTCTACAACAGCTAAGCCCTATCCAGGGGTTTATGCAGAACCTTTGTGCTGCATATAGGTTGCACTGAATCTCCAGAACGATGTC
This sequence comes from Amazona ochrocephala, assembly GCA_039720435.1. Classification (NCBI taxonomy): domain Eukaryota; kingdom Metazoa; phylum Chordata; class Aves; order Psittaciformes; family Psittacidae; genus Amazona; species Amazona ochrocephala. The sequence continues at coordinate 24,693,897 of CM077884.1, read as the reverse complement.
TTCAGAGAGTAAATGCACTGCAAGGTTCATGCTTCAGAGGTATCACAGCACTACCTGCAGGCTTTCCATCCAGTGCTTCACTTTCTCGCCCTGTAACATGCTGACAAATAAGCATCATCTTTCACTTCCACTAAAGAGTTAATCAAGATCACCAGAACATAACATGTGAGCAAAGTAAACAGCCAAACAGAGAAGATTCAGGACCATTATTGCAGTTTCCCCTTCCACCTCCAAAACATTCATTTTACTCTTCTCTTTGATGGAAGAACTGGCTCAAGCAGAGAATGGGATAAAATAAACCCAAATAAGGGGGGGAAAAGAAGAAAAAAAGAGGAAATAAAAATAAATCCATAACAAACTCCTTTCAAATACTCACCCTTCAAAAGGATAAAATGATTTCAATTTTGGTCCGTCTCATTCACTTCCCTCCTCCCTCCCTCCCGCAGTGCATATACATGCCTGTGTATTTAGAGATGGTTTTTTTAGCATTATTATTTAGTTAATATGAATTACAGGCCTCAAGCTGCCTCCCCTCTAAACCCAAAATGAAGCTCTTATTTTTTTCCCTCCTCTCCTTTTTTTTTTTTCCCCTCTCCCCTCTTCTTTCCCCCTTACCAACACGATTTACATTCTCAATGTAATGTATTAAAAAGTTGACAGGGCCGAAAGGATTCACATGATGTCGGCTAAGAAACCCAATTTCCATGATGAATTGCCCGGAGCCCCTGAATCACAAACCATTTTTTCCGCTGCTCAGAAGTTGATTTTTTTCCTTTTTTTTTTTTTTTAAATCTTCTTAAAGCTTCTCTCCTAATCTTCGGCTGGAAGAGATGGGTGAAAGGATTTTTTTTTTCTAAACTAAGGAAAGTATTAGCATCTTGGTTGTTGTGCATCAAATTTGAAAATGCAAGGTTAGTAATATTTCAAATCGGCTACGGTCCAAGCCACTTGATAAGTGTGCTTGCTGGCTCTCCCCCCGCTGCCTTGCTAAGTTTCCGTTGGCGGGAGTACAGCACCACTGTAGTGATTGCGTGTGCAAGTGTGCACACCTATGTGGACTGTGTGCGTGCAGGTAGGGTGGTGGGAAAGGAGTTTCAGCCCCACCACCACCTTTAGCTCTTCATCTGCTCTTTCCTTCCATAGTGCATGATTTCCAGCAGAGGAGACCCATCCGTCCCCATTCAGTTCTTACATAATATGAGATAAGGCAAATGAAGCAACAGTCAAATGTAAAGATTAATACCTACAAGTACATTTCCTTTCCAGAAATCACAGAATGGTATGGGTTGGAAGGGACCTTAGAGATCACACAGTTCCAACCCCCTGCCATGGGCAGGGACACCTTCCACTAAACCAGGTTGCTCAAATCCCCATCCAGCCTGGTGTTGAGCACTGCCATGGGGTGTTGTAACTAGACCCTCAGCCAACCACTGATCAATTCCCTGGGTACTGGGATAGCAGCCCCATGCTGAAACAGTGCATCCTGCAGGCACACAGTCATGTATATTTGCTTTTAAATGAATTCCTTGTCTCCACAGAGTTCCCAGAAACAAAACCAACCAAACCTGGAGAGAGGAAACAAGTCATTTTGCCCACTCTGAGAGATGTAGCCATCCCTAATAACAAGGCATTTAATGAGATATCCCTCCCTGCTACTTTTTCATCCTGCAGATGAAAAACAGGAGATCAGAGGGGCTGCCTCTGTGAAAGAAAGAACAGTTTCTTCCCCCAGTGCTGTTGCTTCCAAGCCACAGCATTCCTGTCTCCATTTGTAGAGTGCCCCTACTGCTTATCCGTGAAGGAGGAAAATGCTGGCATTCAGTGGATGGAAAAGCACGATAACCAGCTGCCTGAATACTTGAGGCTCTCAGGAAATGGCTCACACCATAAGTGATGCAAACCCCAAGAACATGAAGTAGCACAAACACTGAGGACTCCCAGCAGCCAGTTCTGCATACAAAGAGGGGAGTCAGACAGGGTTAGCAGAGCAAGGCATTTCCAGGGAATGCATTACATTTTTCCACTCTATGTTCCAAGACAAAAGGTACTTGCAGCTCTGGAAGACTCAGATACTGCCGGGACCTACTAGAGACCACCCACTCATGCCATACCTGCTCAGCATTTGTCTCAAACAGGACAGTAGCTTAGGAAAGGCAGCCCAGGAATTCAACCCAGAAGACCAGCACACCCGTAGGGTGATCATCCAGCATTAACAGAGAAAGTAGCTTAAATATACACTGTGCAAAGAAACACATCTTTCTGTCCATTGTGAATCTGGTTCCTTGCTAGAGTCAGCTGATGTCCCTTGGATTGGAAGAGTCTTCAGCCTCCTTTACCTCTGGGAATCCAAAGTCGTAGTAAATCTGTTCCTGCAGTGGTATGTCTCACCTCAGCCAACCACAGCTCTCCACGCTTGCTACCTCCTGTGTTCTCCATCTCTTTTAGCTATTACCCTAGATGCCTAAAGGCAGAGAATCAATTGTATCCATCATTTTGCATATGAATTTATCCCATCAGGAGAAAAAAATAAAACAAAAACCCCTCTGCTCTGCCAGAAAATAATCTGCCTCAAATGCCAGGTTTTTCTTACTGGAAGTGGTTCTGTTATGGTATATTACTGCAGAGATGCTGGAGGGAGTGAGTCTCATGACCTTGGCAGAGCAACTGCAAGAGCCTCCACTACCTCTCCGTCATGATTAGTCTTTTTCAGCACAGATTGCAGCAGCCTGGTTTACTTTTCTTCATGAAATCCCTCCCTGGTCACATCCAAGGACCAGCTCTGGGACAAAGCTAGAAGTTCAGGAGGTCACCATCAGTGCACAGAAACCTGAGGGTACCATTTATCTGCTGCAGGTATTGGAAACAGGTTTGTATTTAGGGGACATGAGAGAGGCCATGGTGAACTAAATACCTCTGGGATTCATCTGCAGTTGGGTGGAAAGGACTGGAATCAATGACCACTGAGTGGGACCTACTAGTTGAGTAGCTGAAGAGGAAATATCCAGTCATTCCTAGCTGAAACCTGTGCTGCTAGCATCACCTCAGAAACCTCAGGATCCTAACTAGTTGTTCTCCCAATTGCCCTATGGATTTGCACTCAAAGGCATTCTTCTCTCTTCAAATACTCTTAATTAGGGGAAAAAAAAAGTTTCTATTTCTCCCAAATTCAGCCTCTACATTGCAGGATGGCAGCACTTATTTCTAACCTTCAGTACCCAAAAGCCTGCTCCGATTCCTAAACATGTTGACAAAACTGTGGACTGAGGCATTTTCATACATTAAGCAAAGCCCAGTTTTCCTTGATAGAATGCTTGTTAGTCTCATCTCATGCAGAGAGGTAGGATCTGTGCCTGACAGTTGGCTCAACCTCTTTCCCTGGTGCTAACATTACTTCCATCAGAGGAGATGATCCTGAGGATTACAGCCCAAAGATAAGCCTGATGATACTTTCTTCCAGGTACAGCAGCTGCTTTTAATGCACAACTGCCCAGGTGTTAGGTGTTAAACTCAGGAGCATCTTGAGCAATTCCAGAGCTTACAGGTTTAGGAAAAACACAGGACTTCAGCAAGTGGGCTTAGGAGCTGATCAAGCTGAGCTCCATTCCTGCAATCACATCACCAGATTTTGCTTCCCTGGATTTAGCACCAGGAACACCTATATGCAGCTGCAGCAGGATGGGGCTGACCACATAGGTGTTGCTAAGAACTAATCCAGTCTACTCAGAGGGCTGAAGCCCCGCTCCTGTGCCCTGAACTCTCTGTCCATGCACATTTCTGCCTCTCAAGGCTGGGAAAGACCCCAAATCCCACTGCTCCCCCGACACAGAGCATACACCCAGCAACCATATACCCACCACACCAGGTGCAGACAAGGCTGAAGCACACCTGAAGGAGCTGGCTACAAATCAGACCAAGATGACACAGACAGGCTGAGATTGAGAGGACTGGCAGGAGAGGTGGTGAGAAGCATCACCTGCAATTGCTGAAAGCCTGACAAATTCCGTACACTGAAGGTACTTTGTTGTGGGACATGAAATGGGTATTTTAAGTTTTCCCATATACTCCATAAGCTTGACCAAAGTATAATATTTAACAGGCAAAAAAGCCCTGGTTCAAAAGAAAACACCAAAACCCATTCTACAGCAGTTAGATACAGAAACGTTTTCCTTAGACTCAGCATGCACTGATAGCTCTCAGTGAGGCTGTCCTTCCCAGCCCACAGCTGAAAATATCACCCCAACAATCAGGCAGATAAATGCAAATTACAAGCACCCTTATAAGCTGTAATCGTTTCAGGACTTCATGTCCTCTATATCTGAAACAATTATTACGTGATTTTTATGATTTGCCTGCTCTGCACTCACCACATCCATGGAAACTCCCCAAAAGCAGCACATCATTCCCTTCTTATTTCTCCAAACAACAGCTGAGAGCTCAGATGACCCATGCTCCCCATGGACACCACCTTTTTCTGATTACAATGGAATGACTATTGGCCACAACACTGAACAAGTCTTAGCACATCTTTGATCACTGCCAAATTTTTGGGAAAACACCTCAGAATGTGCTTTGACCTCTCAATACAGAGCAGGTTTAATGAGGGGACTAAGTAAATGTAACCAGAAGCATTAGCTTTTGCATGATGGAACATGAAAGCACAAGCGCAGCCACATCTACAAGAGAAGGCAAGTCTCTCTCCATGTTGGATGTCCAACTTGGAGTTCACTTCTCACCCAAGCTTCCAATCTAGTAGCTTTCAGAGAGTCAATTATTACCTTCCTCATGCCTAAACTTCAAAGTATTATGACCTTGCTCATTGAATTAAAACCAGGTTCCTCAGCAGCAAGCTGCACACAGCAGGGCAGTCGCAATCAGGTCATATCTAGTACTACACAGCAGGCAGCAGTACTGCTGTGCAAGGCAGGATGAGCTGGGAGCCAACGGTGGCCCAAGCACAGGCAGTGCCCTCACTCACCAAGGCAGAGTCCCTCAGCACCACAAAGCCAGACAACAGGGTCTGTCGACAGCTAAAGGATGCACCAGGTCCTCAGACCACCCAAGGAATCCCCTCAGAAGATAGGGCAGAAACAACATAAATACAACACGCATTCAAAACCTACCTGGGAGAGAGGCAAAACTGGAGACAAGCACACCTAACAGCATAGTACAAACCAGGTGCAAGTGCCCAAGTCTGAGCTTAAATATTGCTCCTGAGCTTTGGGCAGCAGGTTGTGTGCAGCAAGATCCCAGGTGAGCCTGCTTAGGGCAATCAAGGTGTAGCAGTACCCTCAGGGCACAGCTGTTTGTAATACCAGGGCTGCGATGCTTTCTTAACAGCTTCTAAATCTAGCAAAATATACAGAGAACATTGAAAACTCTGTACTTTCCATAAAAACACACCTGGGCACTGATAAATTAGAAGACCACTCTGCTCCTTCAAAGTGTGACACAGAGACCCCTTTCCCACCCTACGATCCCTTCTCAGCCTGTTGCCTTCCTTCCTATGAAGGAAGGGAGTTCCATGGAGGATGCTTTCTGGGCTGCTGGAAGAGTTCCAGGTGGCATTCACTGTACCTCACGTCCACGTTGGTTCTTGCTGGGCATTGCTCCGAATGGGTGCTCAGGGATCGCAGGCAGCTGCTGGTGACTGCAAAGACAGCAGCAGCCTCCAGCGGTGAGCTGGCAAACAGCACCAGCATGGCTGTGAGCTTGGAGGGCTGCCGCAAGCACCCGCGTTCCAAGGCAAACACCAACGCGGCCCCATGTCCGACATCCTATGGCAAACACCAATGCGGTTTCATGTTCCATGTCTCACAGTGAACTCCAGTTTGGCCTCCCATCCAACATCCCATGGCAAGTGTCAATGTGGCATCACTTCCGAAGTCCCACGGTGAACGCTGGTATGGTTTCACACCTGACATTCCACAGCAAACACCAATGTGGCTTCACATCCACAATCCCATAGCAAACATAAGCATGCCTTGACATGCAGTGTCCTCATGTGGTTTGTCACTGCTATTCCCTTCATCAGATCTAAGCCCATCAGATCTCAGCCCACAGGGATTCACAGCTGGTCCAAAACCAGGACATATATGATACCCTTTTCACCAAAAAGGCAGTTTTTTGACACAATAGCACCATCACACTTGCCTTTTTGTGAGCAGAAGCAAGCCTTTTCCCTTTCTGTTCAGAAATGGTACAGACACATGGGGCAGGCCCTTGTCCTTGTTGCATGGGCATGCGATGTTGTGACACTGTTATCCCAGCAATAAGGCCATGTGAAGGGGTGCATCTCTTTCACTGCCCTTTGCCCTGGTGCAGTTGTACAATGGCACCATCCTTGGCCAAGTGTGGCTAAACATGTGGATGTTGGACCCTCAGTTCTCCTTGATGGCTTTTCCTCATTCTCCCCCAGAAGGATACCCTTCAGTCCTCAGTGTCACCATGCCAACTGAGACCCTAAGTGATCTTCATGACAGAGCTTTGCCCTGGGTCCCCAGGTCCTCACCCTTTCCCAGCATCTCACCCCATTGCATTGCCTGATTGTCTTTCCCGAGCTGCTGCACATGGAACATCTTGCAGAGGAGGAGCCCACCCAGGTGCCTGAAGAAGCTGCAGAATAGGAGTGGATGAGCTTGTTTTCTTGTTGTCTGCTTTCTCTTAGTCCTTTGAAATAATCACAAACACAGCAATTATTGCAAAGATAAAATAGCAAGGATTAGGAAATCCTCACAGGCAAAGCTCTCCATCAATTAACTAAATCAACCCTTGCTTTAAAATATAATCCACAACAAGAAGACACAGCAAGAGACAATAAAAAAAAACCACAGAGGCACAAGGAATAAATATGTTTTGTGGGAGAAAAGGGTGGCAAGGAGAGAGGGGAGGTTAATTTTGGGTGATTGCATGTAATGTGCAAGCACAGAAAATATCTCAGCAAGAAGCAAGCTAAGGCATACTGCTGAGGTTTTAAAATGCAGCTGAGGGACTTAAGGGGTGTCATGGGTTTGGAGGTCCACACACAAAAAAATGCCTGGATCAAGATTTTTGAAAGTAGTGCATAAAATTGGGTTCCTCAGTTCACACTGAGGGACATATAACTGGAGAAGTTCTCCGGAACCATGAAGTCCAGCCCCCCACAGCACGGACAATGCTGGTGTTTAATCCCCTTCATCACTCATGGATCTCAGCATAAAACGAGCTCCTCTGCAGGAAAAGATCAGTCTGGGGGATGCTGTGCTAGTGTGCTGGTAGGGAGACTCCTCCACAGCCTCCTCACTTTGCCATCAGAAACTGCCTATTGGCAGCTGGCCTCAGTTTCTCCCAGTTCAAACCCGTTTCTTCCAGTATCAGTATCACATTGTAACTGAACTAACTGCCAAGCACTTCAGTGCCCTATACTTGAGGAGTAAAGTAAGCAGCCTGCTTCCCAGCAGCCTGAGTTTCCTGCAGCAACCACAAATGAGATTGAGAACTAGATTGATCGATTAATTACTATTCCAGTTAAAGTCATGCTTAGTGAATCTAGCCAGGGCTCAAACCTCAACATCAGGGGGAGACACCAGTGGGAAGACAACAACCAGACACATGTCCTTGTGGGGCAACCCAAAAACAATATACACATGAAGGACACAGGTGTGGGAGGCACTGATGAGCATCATGCAAACAAGGTTTTGGAGAGATGTCCACCAAAAGCTCTAGACTCCTATGACAATTGGGTTTGCCCTCATAAAATGGGAGCCAATACGTTGATGTGCCACGCAGCCTTAGCACTGCACTGGTGCCTTAAATAAGGATAACTAGCCTATGTTTGATGAGGCAGATTTGGGTTTATGACTCTGATGAGCTCCTCATTTCTCTTTGTTGACCACTTCTTCATCCTCTATCAGGCACTACACTGCACGAGGCAAGTGGGCTTTCTCCCTCTGCTCACATACAGCACCAAGCACAAAAACCTGCCATGCTGGAAGAGTCGAGAGAGCCCTGGGCTTGCTAGGCAGATAGAACTGCATCTCAAACCTCTTTCTCTGGGGTGTTTTGTCTTCCTTTTGAAACTCAGAGCTCTTCAGCTGTGGCAGAGAGAAACCATAAGGGACAATCAGAAAGGTTAATAAAAAGTTAAAAATGTTCTTAAATGACAGCCTGGGCTTGAAATGTGAGTCTGGTGTTTGTTTCTCTTTGTAGCTTGTCTTGAATATCCCTGCTAATTTTTTGGATATTGCTGTCGTGTACAGAAGAATTGCTGATGACACATTTTCCTAACACATGCATTACACAAAAGGAGATTATATTTTAGCCTCTTTTAGAGACTATAAAATCAGATTCATCCTAATGAAACAGCAAATAAAAAGGGGTTTCCCTTTTCTTTCTCAATCTCTTGGCATTTTTCCTCCTGTGGTTTTATTCTTCTCCTCCCCCCTCCTCTTTTCTTACGTTATCTGTGTTTCTTGCTCATTTCAACTTGATGACATGTTGCTGGGACAACTAAGTCTCGTAACCTTCTTAACTTTGCCATTGTTACAGCCTGGAGTGTATTTAAGAGGAGTATTTTAATTTCTTTTCGAATGTACAGCGCCTGCCCCGTAGAAAGATATTAGAAATGAAACGGGGGGGGGGGGGAAGCTTTTCTTCTATAAATGTATGCTATTCAAATCACCTCTTTTTTTATTTCCTTTAAACCCATCATTTGTATGCTGTAGGTCGCTACTTTAAAACCCGGCTCGCTGTTGCTGAAAGGATCACCCGTATAATGATGTCATCCATATTCAGCTGAAATCTCGGCTCCACTGAAGCCCAGCGCTTCCCTCCTCTCCCCCTGGAAGCCCAGCTGCAAGCTCCCAGCTGGTCCACACTCACCCAAAATTTCCCTGTGGGAGTGAGAAGGCTCAGTTAGGGATCACAGAAGAAGGGATCGTGCATCAGGTGCATGGAAAGGCACTGTGGTATATAGTTCATAGCGGAGCAAGGAATAAAACCCCCTGGTTTGGAGGCATCTCTTCTCTGATTGTGACGGAAGGTCCTTCCTTGGGGTCACCACACAGGGGGGAAATGCTTTCTCTCTCTGAGACCAAAAGATTGGGTCTGAACTGACTTTCCCAGCTCTTACAGCCTAGGAGAGCCAGGACAGCATGGTGCGATATCCCACTCATGCAAGCTAGATGCCTGCATGCCCACTCCAGTATGGCTTTATTAAAAACCTAATTGTACACATGTTGTGCACCCAGTCTCTTCAATGTCAGCTTGATGTCTCCCTGACACACTTATTGTACCTGCATCAATGCTCTTTTAACAACTAATTGATCTTTTATTAACGTATAATAACTTACTTATTAAATATAAATTAAAGACTTAATTGAGACACTTAATCTAGAGTGGCTCAGTATATCACCCTCATAAGCATAATGTATAATTTAATTAATTGACAGAGCTGATAATAGCATGTCATCTGTCACCATTTCTCCTGACCTGGGAGCTGGTTGCAGCCCAAGGGTTTAGACACGGATGCAAACCCCAGAGTGGTAGTCTGGTGTTTGGATTTTGCTGTTCTATATGCCAGGCACAGACATCTGCAAGCTGATCCTCACCCCTACCAAAATGCTGCCTAGGATCACAAATATTAACATCTTATCTGCTTAGAAGGAGAAGGCTGAATGTGCACCAGGCGCTGATGGAGAAGGATCAGCTCAGCCCCTGTTAGGGCTGTTGGTGTAAGACAGCCACCACATCCTTCTGTTGCCTTTCCCCTCCCTCTAAGCAGATACTTCGGGGTGGGGGGGAAGCTGCCCCGAAAGTGAGGTGCAGACAGCATCCTTCAAGTGGAGAGATGGCTGGTGCCTCTCCATTCCTGGGCACACAAGGGGACAACAAGGCAGCGGTTTATTTCCCCACTGGGCAATATTCCTTCTGCTCCAGCTAAAATTTGGGCCCATGCACCGTTTTTCTCAGGCAGGCACATATATTCTGCACCCCTCCACCCCCACCACCATCCCCCAGCAATAAAGGATTTCATTTTAAAAACTGAAAGATTTAATTTAAAAATACAAAATGGCAAAGGGAGGGTTTTTAAATAAAAAAATAAAGGTAAAGAGATGATGGTTGGAACAAAATGTTCCAGAAGAAAGCTGTTCCCTTGGGGTTTCTTTTCTTTAAGCTTTGCATATTACAATTTGAAATTTTTGTAAAGAGATCCCCATTTTATATTCACACCGGTAGCCTGAATTTAAATATCTCTCTCACCTGAGATTAATACAGGCTTCACCCTGAATTACTTCCCAGCTCTGAAGTACAGCTCTGGAGAGCTCAACTCTCCACAAATTCACTTCTCTTTTAGAGGCATAAAAGCTTATGAAATATATGAAATATTAAAATAGCATGTGTGCTGGGGCAGAGAGGGGGGGAGGGAAGGCTGGGTCAGTGAGGTGGGGCTCCTTTGATATGAAAACACACTTTTCCTCAAATGAAACCAAGGATCTGTTAGCGCAGGACAGGAGACCCCCTTCAGCACTAAAAGCAAAGATTTCAGCCCAAAAGATGATGCTCTCTGTGTGTTTATTTCTAATTGCTAAGCCCTGCAAAGGGAGCAGGATGCAATCCACATCCTGTGAGACAGAAAACACTTCCATAAAGCAGTAGAAAAGATCAAGTTTCTCCAGAGCAAAACAAAGTATTCCCCGCAAATGAGGTTATAAACAAAGTTGTAAACACCAGCTCCTTATTATTCTACCTGATGGAGAAAACCACTTTGTTTTACATGCTTAGGACCCATTAGCTAATTGTCACAGAAATTCTGCATTTGGAATGATGATTTAACCCTTATGGAGCTGCAAGGCTGGTGCAAGAGGGCAGTGGGTGCAGGAGAGATGCTGGTGCAACAGCCGGGTGGGCAGCAGGGAAGCCGGGGCACTTGCATGGACCACCATAACCCCGGATTACTGCATCCCTCTCCTTAGCAGAAGGGATCCTTCAAATGTATGGCTTCATTAGAAACCTTTCTCAAGGGATCATCAGCATATAAAACCCCACGAATTTCCTCCTTCTTGGCCTCTGTAGTCTCTAGGTGTTGCAGGACACCTGGTGCAGCTGTAGCCCCAAAAAACAGCTCAGTTCACAGGCACTTCAGGGTCAAACCCAGAAGGGACTCAGTGGTGCACACAATGGGTAGCAGGCAGGCAGCCCACTGCTGCACATCTGCAGTGAGCATCAAGCCCAGGAAACAGGTGACCCATCTCCATCCTGGGACATGCCGCATGCTCCTGGATGTTCCCAAGGCAAGTGTCACAGCTACTGGAATCAACTGGACAGGCACATGTTGGGATGTGTTGTGATACCAACACAAGGCTCCAACATGGTGCTTTCTCTTTGCAGCAGCATTTTCCGTTTGTAGACTATGGAATGTGTGCTGTTTGCTTAGAAAGGTGCTCACTGCTGCGACGCAGGGACTTGTGTGCGGCTGCTCCATTCTGCTGGCTGCAATAAATGTCTTCGCTAGCGCCGCTCATCTGAATCGAATATAGTTTATTTCATTTGAGAAGTCTTCTTTTTTTCTTTTTTTTCATTTCAGGAAAATGAATGTTAGAGCCAGATAAGAAACTATAGTCTGCTTTCAAGAAGGTTACAAGAAAACTGCATCTTGCATTACTAATCCTTTATCTTTCATGCTAACAAAAAGATTAGTGACATATTTTTGAATGAAAGAAAATAAAATAGCAGACGCATCTAAAGAACTGTGTAACTTTCATGCAACACACAAATCGGTTGTTAAACGTGGAAAAAAAAAGGAGGAGAATGAAGGGAAAATTCATAATACATTTCCCTTTGTAAAGTGAGCAAACCAACTTTCTGTAATAAAAGAAACTAGTGGAGGACGAGAAGATGCTTCTTTCATGAGTGGGAAACATTATTTTTACCAGGGGCTGAATTCCGATGGCAGAGGAAGAAATCTCACTTGCCCGGGTTTTCCATGGAGGGGCACAGGAGGTGCTAGCCCCAGGGCAGCCATCCTGGTCCCATAGGGGCTGCAGAGCTACATTCCCCAGCCCCTTCCACCAGCCTCAGCTTCAATAGAGCTGTTGGTCCACCAAAGGTCAGATGCAGGGTGAACATGTGCCATCTCTGGGACAGAGTTGTTATATGGGACCTGGACAGTGCCTCCTCCATGATGCATTGTTCCGTCCCTCCTGCGCCACATCATAGAATCAGCTAGGCTGGAAAAGACCTGTAAGATCATCAAGTCCAACCTTTACTCCGGAAATCCATGGAGGATGAGCTTTTCTAGTGCTTCTCTCCCCAGACCTCCCTGGAAAAGCTACTCCTGATCAGCCCTGCTTTTCCAGGAGAAAACATCCCCCTGCCTTGGCACACAGTGGTTCATTAGGAAACCCATAATTGAATTCCCTGACCATTCAGTTCTAAAACCCCTTTGATCGAGAATTAGTTAATTACATTGGGCCCAGTATATTCCTTGTCACAAGTTTTGCCCATGTCCCCCAGATATGTGATTGCAGGCTCCGCTCGCATTGTGTCCTTTGAAATGCATTTATGAGCCTTTGAAGCTCTCCCCCCTTAATGACGCATTGTTCATTAATAAGTTGCCTGTAACATTTCCCCATTAGGAAATAGCTGTCTGCGACTCACTTTGGCTTCAATGAGTAATAATAATCCAAATGTAATTGATAATGTCGGAGAATAAATGGGGAGAGGCACTACCTGGAGAATTGGCTCGAACAGGGTGGATGGAGAGAGCGGTCCCTGCCTCCCTCCCGCTGCCGACCTTCCCATGCTCGCCCTGCCAGAAATCCATTTGACTTTGAGACAGAGGCTGGATCGGAACTCCCGGCGGCAGATAAGAGCCAGGGAGATCACAGGTAGAGAGCCCTGGCGCGGGCAGCTGTGTCTGCCTCCAGCCAGGGGAGTGGGAGGAGCACACCGGGCTTCTGGGGAAGGCGAGAGGAGATAAGGAGAAGGCAGATGGAGAGATAACGCACATGATGGGGAGATTGTGCCTTGCTTGACTCAGCAAGGAGGGGTTTTAGTGAGACAGATCGGGGGGCTCGGCAGAGCAAAGGTGGTGGAGCCCCTTCGTCCTTCTGCTTTAGGGCTGGAGTCCGTTGTGCCCTCTCCAAGTAGCAGCATCACAACGAAAGGACTCCCCAAAAGACTTCTTTATCCCCAAGGCTTTGCCCCTAGCCGCACATTTCAGCAGTAGCACCATGGCGTAGGGCTTTGCCCAAATAATGTCTCCAGCTACTTGCTGGGGTGTCTTGCCCTCCTGAACACCTTGCATCCAGGCAGGGTGATGCTCCCCAGCACACACAGCTCTCTGCCGCATGGATCTTGCACTTCCTTGTCTAATAATTACTTTATCTTTTCCAAATATAAAAAAGACCCAGTCTCATCCTTGCACCTAGGTGGGAATACTGCCAGGAAAAGATTTCCTTCTGGTGTTTGTGCAGATGTCTTGTCCTGGCTGGGAGGACATCTGTGGGATCACATTCCTGACATACAAAGCTTTCCTTGCTTACTCTTGTAATTACAAGCGGCTTGGAACAAACAAAAAATGGGCAGACAGGGACACTGGAGGCAGACTTCAGCTCCCAAAGTCTCCAGGCACATATGGCTATGGTAGAATTTGATGTCCAAGGGACAAGAGCATCCAGAAAGAGGCACAGAAACTGAGCTCAGCTCAGTCACACAAACTGAGCAGGTAGAATATAATCAGTGCTGGGAAAGAAGCTGTGGCTGCCCCATCCCTGGCAGTGTTCAAGGCTAGGCTGAAGGGGCCTTGGAGCAACCTGGTCTAGTGGAAGGTGCCACTGCCCATGACAGGGTTGGAACTACATCTGGTTTTAAGGTCTGTTCCAACCCAAACCAGTCTGTGATTCTATAATCTTTCATAGCTTTTCCTTCCAGTACCGTTCACTGGAGATGCTCAGCCATGCCTGTCCTGGCAGCACTCTTCACATAAAAACTGACCTAAAATCAGAAAAAGTTTAAACAAAAAGGTTAAATATTTTTCTTCTTCATCCAAACACAAACCGATTACTTTTGGATTTCGGGAAAGAATTGTTTTGCTTTAATTCCTACCAAAATATCTTTTAATTGCTCTGTTTTGCTTTGACCTCCTCCTCAAGCACCCCTCAAACACAACTCCCACTGCACATCACTGCACAGCACTCTGCCTGTACGTCGCTCTGCTTGCAGGTCGTTAAAACTGCTCCTCTTTGCGCATCACTTGCAAGGTCTCGTCTTTTCCATTTGCTTCTATTGCCCTCTGCTGGGCGCTGTCAAATGGAAGGCTGACGCCCTGGGCAGTCCCTTATCCTCGCCTCCCTTTGCAGTTTTGGGAGAGCTGCAGAGCTCCAGTGTGACAGAGCCTCCCCATGATCCCTTGTCACTACTCGCATGTCCTAGAGAGGCCCACAGGTGTGGGACATGGCCAACCCAGTGGATGGCCAGCACATCTGGCCAAGAGGTCACCCATGACAGTGAGCAGAAACCCGACGGGTCTGCAGGACATGCATATGTCATGTGTGACATGTGTGAGATACAGAGCAGTTTGGCTCTGCCATCACATCTGGTTGTGCACAGCTTGAAAGCTCTGTGCATCCAAATGTGGGCCAGGCTTTACCCCGAAGCTCAAAGCAGGATGGACAGAGGTAGTCTTGAGTATCACTTGCTGAAATCTTTTGCTCTGTGCAACCTTTGCATTTCAGCTGCTGTGAGTAGGGGATGTGTATGGTGGTGGTTCACACATTAAACAGAGGCAAAGAGGTTGTCTGGAAGGGCCACACTGGCAAAACTAATGTATGCGCTGTAACTGCTAGTGAGGACCTTCAGAGACCACCCATGTATGGGCAGCTCAGAAAAGGAGCAAATTGATGGTATTCCTTCATTTCCAAGCGCATAATTTCTGTCCTTTGGCAAAAAGCTCCCTCCTCCCTACCCAGTTTTTTAGAAGCTTTTTCTTTTCATCAGGTTGAATTCAAGGTGGAAAAAAGGAGGGAAGAAAGTGGGGACCATTATCCTTCAAGAACTGGATGGATTCCGGCAGCAGAGAGGTGCTGCAGGGACAGATTGAGGCTCTCCCTTATGGTGTAGGGAACAGCATGGGGATGCACTCAGAGCTGGAGGGAAGGGATGGGTCTGGGAGCAGGAGAAAGACTTCATATAGTGCACCCTGGGTTCTAGTTTCCAGGGAGGCAGTCTTTCCTCCTTCTAAGAGGTACCACCTCCCACCATTCCCCAATCTTCCCATCTTCCCCTCCCCAGCAGCTGGAGGAAAAGTCTCAAAAAGAGTGGCACAGGGAAGAAAACAGGTAAAAATAGCTGGTCTTTGAGCACCAAGGGGCTGGAAATGGTAGAATAGTTTAGGTTGGAAGGGACCTTCAAAGCTCATCCAGTTCCAACCCCCCTGTAATGACCAGAGACATCTTCATCTGAATCAGGTTGCTCAGAACCACATCCAGCCTGGCCTTGAGTGTCTCCAGGGATGTGCATCCACCACTCCTCTGACAAGCTGTGCCAGGATTTTACCACCCTCATTGCAATGAAGGTGTCTTCAAGATTTCACAGCCAGTGTCAATCAGGCTGAGAAGGGAAGATCTCCACTTCCAGAAGTCCTCACATAGCCACCAGATTACAGATGACAGAGGAGAGGAGCGCCTCATACCAATTAATTCCCAAATTGTAATTAACATCTGGGCCAGCTCCGTGTGATCCCTAGCTGCTAATGAAGCATAGCACTGCTTTAATTCCTGCTATGCTGCACCATCTTCTTATTAAATCCAGGAGTAGGTTCCATCACATTTCCCTTAAAGGGAAAAAGGGGAAGAGATAGAAATGGAGTAGGATTTGTCTCAATGAAATATGATAGATTAGCGTTTGCTGGATAAAGAAAGTAGGAATGGGGGGAGGGCACGAGATGTGAAATTTTGTAGGTGCATATGGGCATCTGCATATTCTCTCTCGCAATGACCTCCTTACACCCCATCCGTCAGCCTGGGGTTGGCTTATTCTAACTAGCAGAGTCTTTTCTCATGTCTAACAGGCCCATCAGACACAATCTGCATGCCAATTACTGGAGCAGACCCCCTGATACTGAGGAATGGAAATTAGCTGTCAAGCAAGAAATGGCATCAGCAGGCTGGGTTTGGATTGCCTGCGCTCCCCGCTCACATCCATATGCAGTCTGCTCCGTGTGCAGCCGTGACGAGGGAGCCCCCGGAGGAAAAAGTAATCTAGAATAATAATAAAATAAGAAAAAATAATAATAATGAAAACCCCACCACCAAACTAGCATATTTTATTGTTGTTCATGTTGGTTGCCAGCGTCCAGGGCACAATGCAAAATTCACCAGAGGGCAAGAGCCCGACAGAGGAGGAAGCGGGGGGAAAGAGTTGGGATAATTGTGTTTTCACAGTGGGTAGATCAAGTGAGGTAAGGGAAGGATGCAGGGAGGAAATGTTTGGGTAAAGGCCCTGGGGTGGATGTACACCAGCAGCCACAGGGCTGCAGCCCCAGCACCTGCTGCAGGGGAGGCAAATCCCACCACAGGATGCGGAAGCACAGCATCTAGGCAGACATACCCAAAATCGGGGTGGAAATGCACTGGCCAGAGCATGCCTACCTGCAGAAGATTTTCCTTCCCAAACAGGGACGACAACAGGGTCCTCATAGAAATTGGTGGCCAAGGCCATGCTCAAGCTGGTGCTTTCCATGGGCAGGAGCCAGCAGCTGTTGGAGAGCTGTGCCAGGAGCCAGGGGAAAAAGGGGAGCTGGAGCTGATGCTGGCAGGACTGATTGGTCCTGGAGAAATAACGCACCAAGACACACCCTTAATGACAAATTACCTGCAGCCTGCTGACCCATGATGGAGAGCTGATGGAGGACAAAGACAAGGTGGGACAGAAGCTGGTCATGAGGATGCATCACCCCTTGCAGCAGAGGGCTGAAACAGGGCAGGGGGCTAAAGCTGGAGGATGAACTGCAGGGTCACATCAGAAAGAGGAAGGCAACTTTCTGCAGCCCACCTTTGTGCTGGGGGAGGCCCCTCTTGGCAGCCTCTTCCCACTCCCTGCCTGCAGCTGTGTTCTCAGGGGGTCATGGCACCACAACTTGACAAGCATCACTTAACCTGCTCCATAATAACCTCATATATCAACTGCAAAAAAACCGTGGAGCATGGCTAGAAGGGCTCTACTTTTATGTCCAGCGTCATTATCCCAAGGTCCCTTGGTTTCATATGCAAACAGGCTGCAGCTCCCCTGGGTATCCGGGAGGAGAGTGCCCTACACAGCGGATATCAGTTATTCCTGCCCACAGCATGGACCCAGCCTGACATCTAACAGCGCTGGGCAAATTGGTGCTCCAGCTGGCAGCAAATTGGGCTGACTGGGAGCTCTCTGCATGTCTCAAGTGCCCAGTGACCAATTCCCACCCTTCCAGATGATTCAGCAGCAACCTCCCATCCCAGGGGAGCTTTCGGTGGCACTCACTTTATCTGTCCCCTCGCAGCCTCTTCTTCCTTTTCCAGCTGACCACCTTGATGCAGTGCTTTACCCCCTTTTAAGCAGCTGGACCCCTTCTCTCACAGCTATGAGGGGCATCCTGAACCTGACACTCTGGGCTGCATCCTGAGCATCTGGATGCTGCATCTGGCCCAGCATCCCCCATCGGGACTGCAGCTGTCTCCCTCCTCCCAGCTCTGGGATCCCTGTCTCTCACACCTCCCTTTTCCCCACACTCCCATTGCCCCATGAATAATGAGAGGAACATGCTTCTCCAGCAACAGGAAATCTGCTGCCTGCTCAGCTTCCCTGGGGAGGTCTCATTGAATGTGGCATGGATACAAACCTCATCCCTTCTCCCCAGCCATCAGCAGCCCCTTTTCCCAGGCCACCACACAGCAGCAGCGCAGCAAGCAGGGATTCCACAGGATCATGACAGGCTGAACCTGCCGCAGGCAGCACCAAAACCTGGAGTGGTCCAACTGCTTCACTAGACTGGCCAAATATTGGAGCCCAAGCTCCAGCTCTGGGATTGTTTTTCCTTAGGGAGGAGCAGTGGGATGGAGAAGACAGGGCCAGACTGGAGGAACGAGATGACAGTATAGACAGTTGTGTTTTGCTTAGAGACGGCTCACCCCCATGCCACCTCCTTTGGGGTGGGATAACTCACACACAGACCCCAGGAATAAGCAGGCCAGGCTGAGCTGAGCAACTTAGTTTATTGAGTCAGTGGGCTCCTCACTGGGTGATGCTGCGGAAGGACTGGACGGCGGGGCCAGCTGCTCCCCACTCCACAGGTTTGCGGTACTCCCCTTTGGGCAGCAGGTACTGCCTGCCACGGTAGTTGGGATGCTCATAGAAAACCCAGACGCCCTCCAGCACTCTGCAGGCATGGATCTCGCGCATGTGCCACTCCTCCATGACTGAAGGGCAGTCTTCGGTGGTTTCAAACATCTGCCCACCAAAATCTCCCTTCTCAAATATCTGGATGTGGCCCTGGCCTCCACTTGGCTAGAGGAAAAGGAGAGAAAATGGCAGAGAGCTGAAGAGGGGCATCCATACATCTCTGACAGATGACAGAACCTGGCTCCAGCAGATGAGAGCAGAGCTGAGGCTTGGTTAGACACAGATCAGGTACGAACTACCCCCCACCCCAGCACACCAGCACAGGGCTAAACAGCCCCCCAAAAGCAGAGTGGGGAGGCAGTCGGGATAACTCTCGCCTGGGCATCACATGCAAAGACACAGAAGCACTGAGCAGAGCAGTTTCAGCTCAAACCTCCACCACAGCCTCATTTTCTCAGGGAGGAAGGCTGCAGGGAGGGATAAGGCCAAGTCAGCAAGCACTAGGCTCTCTATCCCAGGCAGCCTGCCTATCCCGCTGCTGGTCTGACCCTTCAGCCACTCCACGTGAGCAGCAGGAGAGCCGGACCCCCTGCACTCCCTGCTCCTCCAGGCAAGGAGGAGTTTAATGAGCTGGTGACCCCGGCTGGGTTGTATTACAGGCGAACACAGCGTGGGTATTTTCCACTGTGATTTGAAGCGCTGCTTTGCCTGAAGGCACTGCAGGTTTAATCTTCAGCTGCCTGGACACCGTCTATCCCCCACTTCCCCCCATCCACCCAAGCCTGCTCTCATGGCCAGCCCCAGCCGAGCTCTGCAGGGTCTCCTCACTGCCACTGGGATGCTCTGACTCAACCCCTGCAAGCAGCTGGTCCCCGTGCACCATCCCCAAGCTCAGGAGGGAAGCCTGGCACCAGGTGGACATGCAGGATAAGACCTCCGCATTTCATCCTGATGGGTGTTTTGGTTCCATCTCTTATTGCCAGATCTGCGTTCTGAACTGGCTGGAAACTCTCCCTGCCCTGTGCAAAGGGGTTTAGACCTAACTCAAACCCAGAAAAGACTCCAGACATAAAAGCAAAACCCCTTCTCAGCTGTGAGACCTGCTCCATGCTGACTTGCTGCTCAAGACAGCAATGCACAGATCATCAATATCTGCCCCGCTGCTGGCAAAAATACAGCAGCAGCACTCAACAGTCTCAACCCCAATTCACACTCCATCTACGCTTCCATGCCTGACAGTTTTAAAGTGTGCTTCTCTCTATAGGCTTCCCAAAGGGATCATTCCCTCTGTTCGTTTCTCCCCCCCAGTGCTTCCACAGAGTGTAAACACTGTGGGATGAATAAACCCACATTTATCTCATCTCCTGCTGGTGGAAGGACAGGTGCCACCAGAGGCTGCAGAAGCATCTTCCCATCACCAAGTAGGAGGGGAAGAGCACAATTACCGCAGCAGGGATATGTGCATTGCCCTGTGCACTCCTTAATACCAAGTGACACAGGGCTGCTCTAAGCATACCTATGGAGTTCTTCAGGCACTCCCAATCCTGGTCACTCCAGGTCTGTTATTGGGGCTGTTTTCCCCTTGCCCAGAGGGCTTCCTGGTACTCAGATTTGGTTCCCTGTATTAGAAGGGAGCCCTGGCTTGCTACAGAGTCAAATAAACTGCCCCTGGTTCCAAGCGCTCCTGCAAAACCGGCATCCCACTGTTACAAGCCACCATCTTTCTTTTTGGGGTGAAAGCAAGAGGCAAACCTTGGAGTGACCTGTCTGGACAACAAAGTCCCTAGAGGAGCACACAGATAAAACTATGCTGCTGTTCCTATGGAGACTCACCTACAAAGCACTCAAAGGGATCTGCTTTTTCCCATTGTAGTCAAGACTGGAAGATATTTACCTTCTTCACTCCACCAAACACCTTGCTATTCCCAGAGAAGGACTGCAGGAACAAACCCCCCTATAGCCATCCTCCCCAAGGGAGCACCCGCAAATACGCTGAAACCTTTAAATCATAGGTGTGCAAATTAAGATGCCCCTTGAGAAGAAGCCACACTTACTATCTGAATGGCTTTGCAGGAGCCAAGGCGGTCGTTCAGGCCATTCCAGTGCTGGTAGTGAGGATACTCCCCTTGTGTCAGAACATACATGTTCCCAGAAAAGTTGGGCCTCTCATAGGCCACCCAGGCACCTCCATCCACACGGATGGAGTTGCAGCGGCTCAGGTAGGTGTGAAAATCAGGGCAGTCACCATCACACTCATAACTACGGCCTAGGAAATTCTTGTCTTCATAGAAGGTGACCTGAAACACAAGCAGAGGAAGGAAGGCAGGGGGGTTCCTTGTCCCCCAGCACATGCTTGCAGCCTTATTCTGGCTGCATCATGACATGAAATGTCTAAAAACAAAGCCATCAAGATGTTAAAAAGTCCTGGAGCCCAACCACTGAGTAGGATGAACTGCATCCCAACTAACCCTGGCAGCCTATTCACCAGTGTGGTCCCAACGCCTCCAGTCTGCCACCAATGTCTTACCCTTCCCAGCACCTAGTTCTGTCCCAGCCCAACTGAAAACTCCCTTGATGAAGCCCCAAACAGCAGCAAAACACTGTTAATATATTTCCTTCCCACCTTGTCTAGATCAGTAGTTACTAAATTACGGCCAGGGGAGCCAAGTAGTTGATGGATTGTGTAAACTGTCCCCATGTCTCTCTCCCCTGAGTAAGCTCTTCCCATCTTCAGTGCAATGGAGAGTTGGGAGATCACTGTTATCATTCCAGGAAATGAATAAAGGTTGTAAAAGGTGCGCGCTAAGATGTCCGACCCCTCTGTGCCCCTGCTAACTACGTTGCTCAGCCCTTGCCAGACACAGCCCTGCTGTTGCTTTACAGATCCTGCTTCTGGATCTTTGTCCCTAGAGGTATCCCCTGAAACATCTGCCAGTATGAGCCCAGAGGCAACACTGAAAGCCCTGCTCACAGAGGCTTGGCAGCCACTCATCACCAGCAATCCTCTTCTTGAAGACAGTGGTCAAGGAAGCTACAGCATCTCCCCCTCTTCAACCTCACTCCCCAAGCTCTGCAGTCCCACCACCCTCCATGCAGTGAGGGTCCAGCAGGGTCGATGATGAACTCTGCCAACATCTGTAAGACCACAGGTCTGGTCTCCATGCAGGCAGCACTCCGCCTGAGCAAAGGGATGCCTCCTCCAGTAAATGGCAGTGGGAAAGGAATGGGTCTCCATCACCTCTGGTCCTGGTTCTGCATAAACTGCCTCGATTTTGTGGCCGGCATCCAGCAGAACCAGCTCCTTTTACAATGCCGTATCACAGCAACTGTGCATGAAGTTGGTAAAGTCGGCCTTTAATTTTGTAAGAGAAAAGCTCATTTGATGTTTCTCCCCCACCCAGCCTAACACAATACTGAACTTCATCATTTCCCTGTACTTACAAAGCCACAAAGTGAAAAAAATCTAAGAGAACATTAAGGGTATGACCATTCCCATAGAACAGTGACCAAACAAGCGCTGTTTGTTTTATTCCTAGACCATTTATAGGAGGACTTCAGGACAGGGCTCCTGCCCACCCATCTCCACCACAGCCCTTCGCACACACACCTCAGTTCTTTTCAGACCCTCACACTCGGCGCTCCTCAGTTTTCCCCCAGCGATCCAGGCTCAAGCAGACCCGACTGACATTTCTCACCCACAGGATAATGACAGGTGAATTACAGATTTCAATTCCAGATTCGTCAGCTCATTTCAGTCGCATCTTCTTCCAATACAAATCACCTTCCTTCAGTAAAGCCATCAAGTGTCTCTGCTTACAGTGCTAACCTGTTAACCACTCACTGTCCAAACTTGCTTTTTGGAGGCTTACCTGGCAGATAGCAGATTTGCCATAACACATCTTCCTTACAGGACTGTAAAACTCATACTCCTTTGGCCACCTCATAGCAGTTATCATATTTCTTCTGAACAGCAGCTCTGTTAGAAGAAATCTCATAAACAATAACTACCAGTGCCCTCTAAGTAAGCAGCATGGAGGCAGCAACCCCTTTCTAGGGCAGACTGCTTGCTCAGGTTGTGACAAAGAGTGTTTAATTATCTCCTTTGCCCTCTTCTTCCTGGAACGTGCTAGATAAGAGCACGGCATAGACAAAAGATGAGATTCACTCTTTCACTGACTTAAGTCCCCTTGGACATTTTGTTGCACCACATAATTAATTCCCAGTAGCACACTCAACAGGGGCATGGCTTTCAGCAGGGGTAAAGGCAGTATGTGTTTAGGTCTCTTCAAGCAGACAAGAGACTCCAGCATGAATCAGTTACAGTTCCCCAGCACCTTCTTTATGCACAGGTACATAAAGACTGTACCACTGCAGTCTGACAACCAGCAGGATAGAAGCAAGCAGCACACCCATCCTCAGTTTCTAAAGACTGCTCATAAATGGCCAGATCACTTTGAGCCAAGATCATAGATGAAAGGAGCAGGGAAGCAGAGACTGATGCCAGATCTTCCATAGACATCAGACAATGCCTGCAAACCACTCTGCTTCTGAGCCCTCTGCTACCTCGGGTCTTACAGTCTCCACACTGCGGAGGAATTTACTGAAGCAATGTAACATGACCGCAACTCATATAATGGAAAAATGTACATCTGACCACAACCTCTTAACTGATGTTTAATGTTTGACAGGAGGAACTGGCCAGTAGCTAAAGTTCTTGCTCTCCTTTCCCAGCTGTTTATTCCTGCCTAGTCCCAACCTTGCAACAAGGTCTGTGTGACCAAACAGCTTAGCTCTGCTAACTTCAAGGCTAAAGAACACAGCAATAGAGCTGGATCCCCATCACGATGCACACCCTTCCAGCTGAAGCTGAACTTTCTGATGCATCTCCTTCTCCAGTTTAAATTCACCTCTGATTCCACCAAAACAAGGCCGGTTGGCATCTCTCTGGGAATGCTATTGGTTTCAGTGCTGCGGTCATTATTCAGGCATCTTTCTGTCGCAGCACACCTTTTGCTCCACCATGGATGGGGAATGTGAAGGGTACCCAACGCGGACTCGGTCATTCCAAGGAAGCCTTCCACAGGACTGCTCTGCTAATGCAGCTCATCAGGTTTGCTGCTGGCACAGCAGCCTCCACCACTAATGTGCAAGGCATTAAGCCCTGGTGCATCTTTAAGTGTGCTCTCACCAGTTACCGTGTCCAACTCCATCCTCTCACAGAGCCACACCTAGAGAAGACAGCCAAGATCTGGGAAAAGACTAGGACTCTCAGCCACTATCACAGATAGGCTGCAAATAAACTTACCTTGGTTCCAGCTCCAGACATTTTCCGTTCCAGGCAAGCTCCCTAGCACTAGAGGAATGTCAGAAGCTGTTACAAACAGCCAGGATCCGAGCCACCCTTTTTATAATGGGTTTGTTTTAAACCAGACAGCTGCTTTGTCATGAGAATGGGATCCAAAAATTGAGTCAGTAATTCTGAGGCTATAGCCGATTTCCAGAAAAGCAAGCAGGATTATGGAATAAAGGAAGGCTTTGCCATCCTCCTTTTGTTACCATTTGCTGAATCAGAACACCAAAACTCTGCCAAAAACACTCAAAAATATGCAGCCCCCTGCCAAGTCCTGGAGGATGGGGTGCAATTTGGCTGCTCTCTCCCTTTTAAGCATGTTAAACAAGAAGACATCCTATCAGCTCCAAAAGGCCCACCTCTGTCTGTGAGGAGGAAACCCAATATCAACCAGAGAACACCTAGCCACACCCCCACCAAAGGGAGTGTTTTTACACATCAAATAGTAAGGAACAATGTCAAAATTTCTGACCATATCTGCTAATGTCACAAATTCAACTGAGAGCTCCTACACCACTATCTGAGGCTTGAGCAGTTTTCCTTTTAGCCCACTGAGGCCCTCTGAGCAGAGGGGGCAGAGATTGCTGGCTTACATACACCCGCCTGCACAGTATGAAAAAACACCTCTGCAGCTATTCACTGCACCAGCCCAAAGGCTTAGTGAAACAAAGGGAAATGAATTCGGCACAGCAGCGCCTGCAGCACACAGACCCCATTTCAAATCTGTCAGGACAAGCAGTCTGGCAGCAGCAGCTCTGCATGCCACCCCATGTATATCGCTGCAGCAGTCCAGACAGCCTGAAACAGATGTATGTGCTCAGCAGTATCTCACCCTCTCCCACTTTAGGTGTCTGGAATCACCCAGTGCTGTTGCTTACAACTCCTACTCCTCAAAAGCTGTGAGAACGTTTCACATATCAATTAAAAAGAAAATAAAATCTGCCATACGAAGATCAGTGTTCAACCACAATCCAGGTGCTATTGAATGACTGCCTTTGGTCATCCAATGCCTTTGCCTATTTTGCCTTCCTTATTTAGGCGCTCAGCTACAAGCACATCTTCCCAGGACTGGGATAGTACTCATTTAAGCTGATACTCTTTAGAAGAAATACTAAAGGTAGGAAACAGTGTTTGTATCAAACTGCTGCGCTAGGGCAGCCTTCAAAACATTCAATTCCATGGCTGTTAATAAATTGGTACTTTACTCTCCCCGATGACCAGTTCACATTTCATGAAGTAGTAAAGATGCTGTGTCCCTCTGACACTCACTGTACAGGTAAAAGTAGGACATATATCAAGCTTATCTAAGAACTCTGTTTTATTGACATTTGTCAATAACATGCAAACATACAAGGAAATGAATTCCACAAAATCACATTGCTTAAGTGCCATCTTTGTATTTAAAAAATCAATCTAAATTTACATCCATTTAATTAAAAAAATCAGTTGAATTTCATTCATAACAAAATCAAACATTTCTTTTTCACATTCACAAAAACAGTGCAGCTGGCTTGTACCATAAAAAGATGCAGGCGATGCCAAGTGCCCTGTATCCAGCTCTGTATCACAAAGGGTTGCTTTGCTCGATACTTTCACACCATGGACACTAGCCACGATGACAGCCTCCTCACTCAAGGAGGCATACTTCTTCATCCTCTAGCAACATACTTTCTCAGTTACCGACAGAATAGCTGCAGCACATTCCTGGGAAAGTGGCAGCAATCAGAAATCCTAAACCAGACAGACAGTCCAATCCACACCAAGGGTGGGTGTCAGATCCACAGAGTGTGCTCAGGCAAGACGGCCACAAAGTCTTAATGAGAACTGTTTTCCCAGAGCTCTGTAACAAAACAAGAGGAGAAAATTTGACTACAGCACCAACAAAGAAAAAGCAACTTAGAGAATAAAGAAAAGGGGAAAAAACCCAAAGCCAAGTTTCTAATGGTTTTGTTGCTGATTTGGGACTCCCTAAACAAAGACACGGAGTCTAGCTCAGAAAGGAGACATTGTTTACTCTGCCCACGGTGCTCAGAAGTCTCCACAAATCAGGCACCCCCAGGATTGTAACTTGAAGCTATTTATATATTTTGACAATGTAATCAGTGTCCTCTGTTTGAGAGTTACACAATTAATTAGTATTCCACCCTTTACTTATTGGTTAAAAGTCCCTCTCGCCTCTCATGCTAATCAGGCACTATGCTCAGTTAAGCTAATAGTGTCTTGTAATCAGTGGTGCCCCCTCAGCATAGGAAAGACTGAGCATGGTGCCTGATAAAAAGTGAAAGAGAACTTTTTCCAAGTTAAAAGATCTCCCCTATATTTGCCCTGATGGGCCAATATGCATCCCAAACCAATTCTTAGGAATATAACAATAATCCAAATTCCACATGCTCCGGTCATCACCGTAATCATGCACAGGAATACCTTCAGGTACCTTTTACTCCTCCGATCCATATCTTTTCTGACACAAGTTGCTCGGGGGGGTGAAATCAAAACAGAAATAATAGTAACGTCTTGTACAGGACATTGCTCAAGAACTCACCACAGCCAGGGGTTCACCAGGGCAGTCCCCAGATAACCACACCGGTGTGTGTTGGAGTTCATCTGGCGAACCCCTCTGGCCGCGATGATTTCCCAAGCAAGGTCCAGCCCAAATCGTATCCCATCTGGGCCACCAAAAACTTGTTGAAAAGCATGATAAAGGCTTGTCTCTGGCTCCTAAACCACTTCTGCTTGGGAAGAAAAAGACACTACAAAGTAAAAATTTTTTGAGTCTCACTCGGTTCTCTTAAGCAAAAAGTGAGACCGGTAAGTAGAGATATTAATGCACAGAGCCTCTTTGAAAGAGCAGCTACTCAAATCAGGTTTTTTTACATCAGATTATGTACAATATGCCTGTCTGCCTTTACAGATGCACACAGCATCTTTGTTTTTCTCCAACAAAGCAAACAGAACACCTGCACAGAACAAGGGATGTGGTGAGTACACAGTGAACAGATTCAAACTGAAAAGAGGTTTTGACTGCAAAATGAGAACTAAAACCAAATGCAAGGCTATTGGGAGAACAGTCTATAGAACAGCTTCCTCTTTCTTCTACCTCTGTCTAACCTGTGCACACAACCATAGGACAATTCTTGAGAAGAATCAAGAGAAACAGGCTCTACTCACCCTTCCTTTCCTTTTGCTGCACAGGAACGTGATGCTATCCTGCTGCCTGCTTGGAGCCTACTGCAGGCGGGACAAGGCTATCCAGCTGCTGACGGTTCCCTGTCTGAACCAGCCATTCATAGAACTTGGTTTCTACCAGTACCTGGAACTGTTTCCTCTGATCCCTGAAACCAAAAGATCAGCAGGGAAGTATGTAAAGCCGTCATTTATTTATAGTATTATACTTCTAACTGCACCTTCGCTACCAAAACAAGCCTCCCTATGTATCAGCTAAGAGTTGGGCTTGGCTCCTGAACTGTCTGTATCAGGAAGAAAAGGTTTTTATCGAATGAGCATGACTACAATGAACCCCAAAGGCAGAACCTGGTGTTGGTAGAAACCATGCAAATCTCCCCATCACACTAGCACAGCAACCCTGCTCCACAGGGCTGCCGAGGAGGAAGCCATTCCTAATTTGACGTGCTGATCCCATCCTCTAGTGTGAAAAGCAGCACATAAGCCCTATTCATTTTTGTGCCACTCAGCTCCAGAGAGGCTCAGCGTACCCAGACCCTTTTTTCAAGTTATAGGCTCTTCTTTATACTATCACTTCCATTCGAGATGTTCCTCAGAAAGCAGGGTTCTACGACAGCAACTAACCTAAATTCCTCCCCAGTGAATGTAAACACAAAGGCAGTCACTGCTTTCTTCCCTTATGGTTTTATATTCTCCAAGTGCTTTTTATATACCTTGATCTGCTACTGACCCTAAAAGACTTTCTGTCCGATATGCTCAGAAAATGAATAAACAGGATTTTATGCTTTGCAAGTTGTTCCTCAAGCTGTCATACTGGTCCTGTCTTACGCGGGTTTTTACTTTCAGCCTGGCAGGATTTACATTCTTTTTCTGCCCCACTTTCCTCATTCAGACAACTTCAACTTCTTGAAAGATGTCTTCTTATTTCTAACATTCTCTTTCACCTCCCCAATCAAGCATGGCAGCTTTTTTCTTTCTACAAGTCTGATATCCTGCTTGCTCTAAGCTTCCTAGATGTCTCCCAAGTTGTTTCCCTGCCTGCAGGAGACAGACATTTTACACTGTCAGCTGCCCCGTTTCTTTTCAGGAAGCTTCTAAAGTGGCCACGGTCCCCCCCCCTTTTTATGAAATAAGCCACTCCAATAGTGAGTGGCTTGCTTCCTGTGACTGCTGTAGAAGAGGTTAAATCTGACCATAAAGGCTGAAGCTGTAACTTTCCTCTCTGCTGCTTCTGAAGACTCAGGGCTGAGAGTCCAGAGTCACCTCTGTCATCGCTACTGAGTCACCACTGCTCTGCCACCCTGAACCTGCAGCAAAATCCTGACCCAGAATCCTCTCTCCATCTAGAGCTCTTTTAAACTGCATGCTCTCCCAGACTCGGCACAGAGGCACCTGGATTTCAGAGAGGATCAAGACAAGCAGAGGGAGCTCCTCCAAAACAATGAACCACCAGTTGGGCTAGAACTCCTCAGCCTGGTATGACAGGAAGTATTGACAGTTTGACCCAAGAGGAGGTTTTCATATTTTGAGTTCCTCACAGGATAAACCCCTCCAAAATCACTGCTTATCAACACCCAGTTACACACCCGTTACAAGTCATCGACTGAGCACAGAACAGAAAGAAAATCTATACAGCTTAAGTCCAGCTTAAGGAACTAAACTTGTTCTCATCTTTTCAAGTCTTTACAATTGAATACCTGGGTTTCTAACCCCATTCTGTATTTGCAAAGGAAGCCAGGTCCTTCGGGTTTGCAGTTCACAAAGAAACATAAAAGCAGCTAAACTGAAGTCAGCAGAGATTTTGTAGCCTTGTCCAATCTGGCTGGCTGCAGAAGAAAGCATGCTGACAAAGAAGAACTTTGTCAGAACTCCACAATAGGTACTGAGAAAGCAGAAGCACGTGAGTACATGAGATGGGTTAGGACACGCCTAGCTAGCACAGTAAAAACTGGGCAGAGGATGGTGACAGCCAGCATGGCTTCACTAAGGGGAAATCCTGCCTGACCAATCTGGTGACCTTCTATGAAGGGGCTACAGAACTGATGGACAGGGGCAGAGCAGTTGATGTCATCTACCTGGACTTGTGTAAAGCCTTTGACACTGTCTCACATGACATCCTTGTCTCTAAGTTGGAGAGACATCAATTTGATAGGTGGACCACTCGGTGGATAAAGAACTGGCTGGATGGCCGCACGCAAAGAGTAGTGCTCAGTGGCTCAATGTCCAGCTGGAGACCAGTAACGAGTGGTGTCCCTCAGGGATTGGTGTTGGGACCGGTCTTGTTCAACATCTTTGTGGGTGACATGGACAGTGGGATTGAGTGCGCCCTCAGCAAGTTTGCCGATGACACCAAGCTGTGTGGTTCGGTTGATACGTTGGAGGGAAGGAATGCCATCCAGAGGGACCTTGACACGCTTGTGAGGTGGGCTGATGCCAACCTGATGAAGTTTAACCATGCTAAGTGCAAGGTCCTACACCTGGGTCGGAGCAATCCAGGCACAGCTACAGGTTGGGCGGGGAAGAGATTCAGAGCAGCCCTGTGGAGAAGGACTTGGGGGTGTGGGTTGATGAAAAAATGAACATGAGCCGGCAGTGTGCGCTTGCAGCCCAGAAGGCCAACCGTATCCTGGGCTGCATCAAAAGGAGCGTGACCAGCAGGTCAAGGGAGGTGATCCTGCCCCTTTACTCTGCTCTCCTGAGACCTCACTTGGAGTATTGTGTGCAGTTCTGGTGTCCTCAACATAAAAAGGACATGGAACTGTTAGAACAAGTGCAGAGGAGGGCCATGAGGAAGATCAGGGGACTGGAGCACCTCCTGTATGAAGACAGGCTGAGAAAATTGGGGCTGTTCAGCCCGCAGAAGAGAAGGCTGCGTGGAGACCTCATAGCAGCCTTCCAATACCTGAAGGGGGCCTATAGGGATGCTGGGGAGGGACTCTTCATTAGCGATTGTGGTGGGAGGACAAGGGGTAATGGGTTTAAACTTAAACAGGGGAAGTTTAGATCGGATATGAGGAAGAAATTCTTTACTGTAAGGGTGGTGAGGCCCTGGAATGGGTTGCCCAGGGAAGTTGTGAATGCTCCATCCCTGGCGGCGTTCAAGGTGGGGTTGGACATAGCCTTGGATGGCATGGTTTAGTGGGAGGTGTCCCTGCCCATGGCAGGGGGGTTGGAACTCGATGATCTTGAGGTCCTTTCCAGCCCTAACTATTCTATGATTCTGTGATGTGATGAGATCTGATAAAGAGGACTTTAAAAGCTACTGTCCATGAGGTGATCTACTGTAATGGTTCACATACACATTCTCAGCTCACCTCAGCAACAGATGGGACAGTAATTTAAAGCTTCAGCCTCCTTGTAGTGGTTGGACTAAGACCCAATCAGCTGCAGGCCAATAATTAATCGAGCTGTTGTTCAGTGTTGACCTAGATGTCACCCACAGCAGCATGCAACACTGGAAGCAGAACAGAGACAGTACCCAGCGTGAGATCACTGGCAAACTCTTGCTACTGCCAGGATGGGTCCCTCATGTCAGCCCTCAACAGTATCTGGGCACACTTTTCACGGAGTCTCATACACTCCCATTTGGATTCAGCACTCACTTGGTCAGGCCTGTCTCCTTCACAGTTTTCTGCCATATCTGCACATTCTGCTCCCGCTGGTTCAGCGCCTTCTGATACGCATGGGGAAGCCCACCCGGTATCTCTGTGGTGTCTCCTTCCATCTCAAAAGGAATCACAAAGGTGTAGAAGTCCGAGGGTGGCAGGAGGCGGAAGACACTCGTGTCACTGCTCTCCTTGCACACTAGCATGGGACTGTCCCAGTAGTTTGGCAGAGTGGCCAAGCCCACCTGAGCCATGTGGTCTTCAAGCATCGGATAGTGGGTATGGAAAGGGGCAAAGCTGACTGCTTGGTTCCCCGAGAGGATGAGAGGCTGGGTAGGTGTTAGAGTGTAAAAAGTACAGCCAGCAGTGGAAGAAAGGGACAAACGATGGCAAACCACGATGACCTTGACATTGTCACAGCTGTGGACGTGCACAGATGCCTGCACAGGGCCGAGGACAAAAGTGCTATTCCTGCACTTCTCAATGGTCACAGATCTGCGAAAGAACAAGAGAGAGAAGACACAGTGAGGAGGAAAGAGCAAACCCAGGACTTTTTCACTGCTTAGTCCATCTAACAAGAACTTAGCACTTGAACAAACTTGCTGAAAAGACATCTAACTGTGTCTCAGGAGAACAAAAAACTCACCGGAGGGGAGAGAGGAGGTAAATGAAGGACTCATTGCAGCGATGAATTCTTACATGAGCCCCTACCAGGGTGTCCGAGCTCTTGGCCAGTGTCTGCTTGTACACTTGGCTCATTATCACCATGGGAAACACCTCAGGCACCACACAAGTATTGCAGGCAATCTTTGCTCTCCTGGTTGTTCCTTCAACTGCAAAATAAAGTTCTCCATTGCATTTAATTGTTTGGGTTTTTTTAAAGCCCAGAAAGGCTACACGAGATTCCTACAGAGAGACAGACATGATGGCTCACGGTCCACAGCACCCGGCAATCCCTCCAGAAAATAATCAGCCCAAAACTTGCAGGATAGTACCATCAGACTCCACACTTCATGCACCAGTCACACCATCCACCAATGCCTACCAGGCAGCTCAGCAGCACAAAGCAGTCTGAAGCTCCAGAAGTCAGAGCACATTGAAAAATCAAAACCATTTCAAGGTTATCAAGGGGTGGCCAATGCCTCCCACAAGCTACAGGCAGCCCTGACCTGGGTATCTCCGGTTCCAGAAGTCTGTTCCCAAACACAAGACTCTGCCTGGCAGGAAGATCCTTATGGCAAGTTTTATGTTGAAAGCACAAGCTGTATGTTTTAAGACAGTGAAATGCTCCCTCTACAGTACAATCCTTGAGCAACCTCACTGTTCTACCTAACACGTGTCACTCTTACAATTGTACAGTCAGAGAAACAAAACATCCACCTGAATTTTTAATTCCTAAGGTAGAAGGTGCCTTGGCTCCACTGCCATGTCCCTGCAGGCAAGGGGCTGCAATTCAAGCCATGGAAACCCAGACCAGTTCTCAGCTTTGCCACAAACACATCACATTATCTGTTCTCTGTGCTCAGCTACATTTAAATAATAAGGGTACTAATCCTGCCCTCACTCAGAGGGGCCTTTGACAATAACATCATTAATGTTTGCTCACAAAAGTGATCCAAAGACCAGAAAAATATATACAGATGTCATGCAGCACTCTCTCATCTCCCAGACTTGCCCCTAAGCTGTCACCTTCCCCATGTCCACAGGAAAAGGATGCAAGCCCTCACAAAACTGCCAGATCCCCGGTCAGTAAGAGGAGCTGAGACTGGAGAGCTATTTCTAAAGATAAAGACAAGGCCTATAGGTACCTTGCTGCGCCCATGCGAGTTTCTTCCCAGACTTGAGGCAGGCTGTCATTCCAAAAGGGTTTGCTGTCAGGCAAGACCGCAACCAGCTCTCTAGCTTGGGGAAAGAGAAGGCTCTAGAGATCTTTGAGTAGCCATTCTGCCTAGAACAGGACTGCCAGAGGGCGAGCTCGTGCAGTGGATGGACTGTCCTGGATTTGTTCACTGTCCCTTCAATAAGGAAGCTGAGGGCACAGACAGCTTCGTAGGACACCAGGCTACTGTGGGTTGAATGGGAGGAGGCACTGAGCTGCTCAGGCTCCAGCAGCAGTTCAAGCATCTCCAAGAGGTGGCTCTGGACAAAGGCACGGTGGTCCTGGTCATTCCAGATCTTGGTAGGCAGAAAAAGACACAAGAAGGTGAGTTCTCACAAAGCTGACATTATATACCCTTCCTTACACTTGTTCTGACAGAGAAAGTCAAAACAAACATGGTGGTCTCTCCTGTTCACTGTTTCTGCTGCTGTACTCTTCCAAACTCAGAAAGCAACCTCCTCCAGAAAGGGAAAAATAATATTGTAACTCCAGGTAGCAAATATTTCATTCTAGAAAGCAGATACACTCTCCTACAATCCTTCCCACACAAATTCAGCCAGCTTCCAGCTGGTAATTGAAGGTAGGAAATAAATCAATAACTGACAGTCAAGGTCTTGCAACTGTTCCATTGAAAAATCATTGCATCTGTTCCAGACCTTCAGCTATGATTCACTGCCACCTTCTGAGCCACTGCAGGGAAAAAAGCAGGGGGTCATTTCTTCACAGCAAGAGGACCAATAAACCAAACTACCTCTGAAAGAATCATTAGTTTAAATTCTAAAGGGCTCCAGACCAAAAAAACAAGGCAGAAAACCAGAATTATGGCAGATTTAATAAAGACAACTGTTGCTTGCCTTCAAACTGCAGAATCACACACTGTCCTCACCATCACATCTTATCCAGCAGCTGCAATCCTTGCTCTGGGACAGAGACCCTCTTGCACCAGACAAGCCCCACTACACCACTGCAAAAGGCTGAAGCTGGACAATCTCTCCCAGTCACACAAAGGAACACCAGTGGAGCCAACCCCAATCCTATTGGGACCAAAACCCCTAAGTAGGTTACAGTGGCAGTCAAGACCCTCCTCCTTCCTGTCCCAAGTTCTGTGAACGGCAACAGTTAAAGGAAAACATCAGCTTTCAAACAACACTGGATGCTCCACAGCCACCCAACTCACAGCCCTGTGTTAGGTCCCCTCATTCCTTTTTTCATTTGTTAAATCTTTCAGTATAAAGTCACCCAGTTCCTGCTTTTAATTCCTGCACCTTCTCCCAAACTGTATTTCACTATCTCATACAGCTTCCAGCATCACAGTCATGACAGAAATTCACTGAGATTTGCAACTGCACTTTTATAATGACACTGCCCACCTACAGTTCACCCTCAAATACAAAGCTACACCGAATACATCCAACTCAATTTTCTTCTTTCAACACTTGATAGTATTTTAAAAGGAGACATTAGCAATTCCGTGCATTTGATCAACAGCTGATCAACCAGCTCCTGTCTGAAATACATTGTGAGGGACCACCTTGGGATCCTAATACTCCACAGTGGATCCCAGGACCCCCAACCCAAGAAAAGCTTCCCACTTCACCAAAGGGACAGCTGCTTCTTAAAAGGAGAATTTCCATGACTCTGGGAGTACTTTCACTGCTCAGATTCTCTTTACCAGCAATTCTGCAGGTAAAGCTGCAGAGAATACACCAACCAGCTCCATTCCCTTTTCTGCTGTGTGAAGCATGTCCAACCTGACCCCATCTCAGACTTCACCATAGGCAGAGTCACACCCTCCCAGGCATAAACCACCCACTTTCAAACCACCTCAAGGCAGGACTGTGCAGCTCCTCACACGGCCACACACGGAGACTGCCCTACAGCCACAATTACCTTATTCTCGCTGGCGGATTTTCCAGTCAGGCTGGGAGACTTGGTCCGGCGGCTGGGCCACTCCTCCCCGATCAGAGACGTCCGCAGAGACACCTTGCTTACCTGCTGGATGTACAGGAAGAGCAGGAACTGCAGCGTGTCCACCGACAGCTGGGCAAGAGGGGAGAAAAACAGGCGTTAGGATGGGCTGCGCGCTCCCCAAGCCCGCCCTGCTAGGGTTGGATCTCCTGCCTTGCTCCGCTCCCGTTCCAGCTCCTCGGCGTTGGCACAGGTCGCCTCGGCCTCGGCCCACTCAAGGCTGTGCGGCGGGTCGGGCCGGAGGAGGCTGTGGAAGAGCTCGAAGTAGAGCCAGGCTAGGCCGCGGTCCAGCTGCAGCTTCCCGCAGGCGATGTGCCGCCAGCGGGGCCACGAGAGCCGCGGGAAGCAGCCCTCGGCCGCCCGCGCTCGGGCGTAGGCCGCCATCTTCCGGAGATAGTGCGGGCCGAGGCGGGCGGGCGGCGGGGCGGGCAGGACTCCCACCACGAACGGCTCCGTCTTCACCCACAACCGCACCGCCGCCGCTGCCGCCGCTGCCGCCGCTGCCGCCGCCGCCTCCATGGCGACCGGTACCGCCCGCTTCCTGTGCCCGCACAGAGCGGCGGCGGCGCGAACCAACGAGAGAGCCCTTCCCTCACCCCCGGAGGGCTCCACTTGGCCCGCGCAGCCCCGCCCCGTCTCTGAGGAGCCGGTTCCGATTGGCCAAGCCTGAGAGGATACGGGAAGACACGCCCTCTGATTGGCTACTGAGCCGAGAAATCCTACTTCCGCGCGGCCTGGAGCGGCGATAGGGCAGGGTGAGGTGTGACGAAATCAGTCATGATTGGACAGAGAGGCTCAGGGACGACGTCCTGGCAGACGATAGGTCAGAGGCGTTGAACCGGTGGTGAAGTGTGCGCAGCCGATTGGCCGCCGGCACGCAGAGCGCGGGGCCACGCTGTGCTCTTATTGGTCGGTGGATGTGGCTGGGCCCCGCTTCACGGCTGTTGGTGTCCGTGCCGGGGTGGGCGGCTGCGGACCCCCCTGTGGAGCGCCGCGTTCACTCCCCGCCGCTCCCCGGGCTGGCCCGGCCGCGCCGCGCCATGGCCCTCGGCTGGCTCGGCCGTCTCTGCTTGGTGCTGCTCTGCCTCTGCGGGGAAGCCGCCGCCGGGTGAGTGCTGCGGGCCTGTGTCTCCTCCGCCGCGCCTTTGTGCTGGGCCTTCTCAGTCCTTCTGTCTCGGTGGCCGTGGCGTTGACGGTGCCTCTGCCTTTTTCCTCCCTTCTCCCTGCAGGAGGGACTTCTACAAGATCCTGGGGGTGTCCCGCGGCGCCTCCATCAAGGACATCAAGAAGGCGTACCGGAAACTGGCTCTGCAGCTCCATCCCGACAGAAACCCCGACGACCCCCGGGCGCAGGAGAAGTTCCAGGACCTGGGGGCTGCCTATGAGGTAAGGCCAGGGCCTGTGGGTTACCGTTGCCCTGCGCCCATCAGTGGACATTGCTACCTGCAGTGTAGGGCAGGTGTAGTGAGGGCTGGTGTAGCTGCGGGGGAAGACGAGCAGTGAAGCTCTGCACCTTACTGTAAGTAGGTCAGGGAACCTGAAGTCCTCCCATGCTGTGAAGTGTGGATGGGGCTTTGAGCAACCTTGTCTAGTGGAAGCTATCCCTGCCTGTGCCTGGGGGCTGTAACTGGACAAGCTTTAAGGTCTCTTCCAACCCATTCTATGATTCTGGGAGCATGAAGCTGAGCTTGGCCACCGAGTAGTCTCCTGAAGCTTTAACCTATAGCTTTCAGGGGCTCAAGAAAGGAGGCCTTTTAGGAAATGTGAAAGCCCTCCTAATAAGGTGCAGGTACAATCCATCCTTCCACTATTACTGTATTGAATTTCAGGCATTCTACCAAATAAAAAACAAAGGTAGAGAGGCTGCCAGGTTGATTACAGAGCTCCTTCTGGCAGAGGACAATAAAAGACCTTAGCTTACTTAGCCAGAGGAAAGTGAGGGCAGCAACCTAAATTTTCTGGTATTAATAGCTCTTTGAGGAGGGAATACAGCTGATGCAATCCTGAGTATTGGTACAGGAGCAAATGTGTGTGTGTTTGTGAGTAAGGCTGATAGGAGATAAAAGAGCAGAAAAACCCCGCATTTAACTTTACTTTTGTATCAGACCTGAACGTCTTTTTAGTTCAGAGTTACCTATTTAAGTAAAGTGGCTGAGCTATCACAGGGAAGCCAGTGAGCATAAAGAATTTTTCTGTGGACAGGAGTGCTTATTAGCTGTCGCAGCACCTGGAGATTGATGAATGTATTTTACTTCAAAGCTGTGAGCTCGGTGTCATTACTGAGTTGGAATCTTGTCACATTGACAGTATGCATAGGAAGCATTTCTCTACCTCTTCCCTGAGTCCCAGGTTATTTCTTTGCCATAGTAACAGTTAAGAGTACTCCTTCTATTAGAAGCGAATGGTTGTAAAATCAAATCAGCAGGGGATGTGGTGGCAGGAGGAGCTGAATATTAATTACAAGCAGTGACTGAGCTTGTTTTCCCCTAACCAGGGTGTTATTGAAGTACAACAGTGTCCTTGTTCAACATCAAGTGTGGACTGCTGGTGCTAGCACAGACAATACAAATGCAACATGCTCTCACTGAATGCTGGTAAAATTAAACTAGGAAACCTCCCTTCGAAGTCTTCAGCTGGAGGCTGATGCATCCAGTATTGATGTATGTGTGCTTTTAAAATAGGTTTGGAAGGAGTAATGTTTTGATGACCTGTAAGGTCTTTGTCTCTTTGTTTAGCAAGTACAGCTTGCACATCCTTTTGCTAAAGTGGCTGCTAGATTCAGGGTGTTGATTTGATTGTTTTGGGCAAAAAGGAGGTAGAGTTATGTGTATGTTGTAACCTAAATGAAGATGCTTTGTGCTGTAAAGCAACAGCCTCTATAGTAGTACTGCTCTTCAGGGTTCGGCTGGCTGCCTATCTATAGCAGTCTTTGAAGAAAATGTGGGGAAAGTAGGTTAATTCAACTACCTGGTATCCATCATTTTAATAATAGCCTAGGTGATTTCCACCCTGCAGCTGTGTGGTCTGTATGCAGTTGTCTCAATTAGAAAGAAGAGGGAACTGAGACTAATTCAGAGGGCATATGAGGAAGCTGGAGAGGGACTTTTCACAAGGGTATGTGGTGTCTGGACAAGGGGAAATGGCTTTAACCTGGCAGAGGGGAAGTGTAGATAAGATACAAGGAAAAAGTTCTTCACTATGAGGATGGTGAGATGCTGGCACAGGCTGCCCAGAGAAGCTGTGGCTGCTCCATCCCTGGCAGTGTTCAAGGCCAGATTGGATGGGGCTTGGAGCAACCTGCTGTAGTGGAAGGTGTCCCTGCCTGTGGCAGGGGGCTGGAACTTCAAGGACCCTTACAACCCAAACCAGTCTGTGATTAGTCTCAGGATGTCTTGAGGGTGTTTTTTTTTTTCTCCCCAAAGCTTGTCCACTGTAGTTGCTTTGCTGTGAAGGCAACCAAATGTAACAACCAAGAAGTCTTGAAATTGTGTTCTTAGAGTTGCGTTCTCCAACAGCTTTGGGAAATGTGTGGTTTAATACAAAATAGGATAAAGGGAGAATTTAACTCATCTATTAGATGATGCTAATAAAGTCACTTGTTTTTTTTCCCTGTTGTTAGCATTTACCATCAGTTACAATTTCAGGCTGATTTTCATCATTTAGCCAGCTTTGCCACCTGTTTAGTTGCTTCTCAATTTGTTTTCACTCCTCTGTAGCCTTTTGACCTTCCTAACTATAGTCAACAGGTGAAGAAATGGAAGGAAAACTAAATTTGATTGGAAACTTCTGGGTCTCTGCAGGAGAAAAGAGCAAAGATCAATGTTCAGGAATTAAAATTGGAGTTCTGAAAGTCGTATGTGTTGGGATGTGTTGTTCTGCCTCAGTACTGAAGTTACTTCTAACTTCTGTGGTCCTTTGGAATGAGGGCCAGCATTCAAACTGGTGCAGTTACTGTATCTGGCAGGCTCAGCTTGGTAGGTGAACTTGCCATCATTGCCATGAAATAGTGGCTGAAGAAATACATATTCTGCGTGCTTGAAGAACAAACTGAGAAACAGGGGTGGCATGATTTATGGGTTTGGGTTGTTCTGTTTTTCTTTTCAGTTTGCTGCTTTGCAGGAACTTATTTGAATTATTCCTTCTGATTCTTTTTTAATCCACAAGAAAACTCAGTGTTTAACTTTCTACGTTGCTTCTGCTGATTTAATAAAATAACTTATTTTTTATGGGTTTAGCTGATAAATGTTTAACTTTTCTAGTCCAGTGCAGCAAGCAAGTTCTAGCCAGTACTTCTGTAATGCAAAGCATTGTTTCTTGTCCCCCAGTGAAGAGCACTGCTGAGCTGCTTCCTCTCAGAGCCTTATTCAAATAACTGAGCTCAGCTGTGGGTGAATGTCTTGACTGCTTTCATGCCGTTGCCAGGTGCTGTCAGATGAGGAGAAGAGGAAGCAGTACGATGCATATGGTGAGGAGGGATTGAAGGACGGGCACCAGAGCTCTCATGGAGACATATTCTCACAGTAAGGAGATTTTGCCACTTCAGACCGTTCTGCTGTTGGGGCTTTAATTTTGTGATGCTCGTGCACACTTTTGACATGGGCAAATTCTGCGTTAAGGTCTTTTACCTAGTCTGAAGGCTCTGATCTGAAGTAACAGTTGAGAATTTGAAGAAATATATTTGCAGTGGATATCCCATGTGCAGTTTTCAGTTATCTGTCATGCATCATAGAATCATAGAATAGTTAGGGTTGGAAAGGACCTTAAGATCATCTAGTTCCAACCCCCCTGCCATGCGCAGGGACACCTCCCACTAAACTATGCCATCCAAGGCTATGTCCAACCCCACCTTGAATGCCGCCAGGGATGAAGCATTCACAGCTTCCCTGGGCAACCCATTCCAGGGCCTCACCACCTTTACAGGAAAGATTTTCTTCCTCATATCCAATCTAAACTTCCCCTGTTTAAGTTTGAACCCGTTACCCCTTGTCCTCTCACCACAGTCCCTAATGAAGAGTCCTTCCCCAGCATCCCTATAGGCCCCCTTCAGGTATTGGAAGGCTGCTATGAGGTCTCCACGCAACCTTCTCTTCTGCGGGCTGAACAGCCCCAATTTTCTCAGCCTATCTTCATACAGGAGGTGCTCCAGTCCCCTGATCGTCCTCGTGGCCCTCCTCTGGACTTGTTCCAACAGTTCCATGTCCTTTTTATGTTGAGGACACCAGAACTGCACACAATACTCCAAGTGAGGTCTCAGGAGAGCAGAGTAGAGGGGCAGGATCACCTCCCTCGACCTGCTGGTCACGCTTACTTCAGGAGCAGTGAGTGGGAACCAGTGGTGTCTTGATGTTTAACCTGTTGTCACAGATAATACATACACTCTGGGTCACTTTTTTATTCTGCAAAGTAATGCTGTATTGACTGGAGTAAGTTTTAGAGCAACTGTAGAATTTGGATCAGTAAAATCTGAAGGCACTTGCGTGTTACTCAGGCAGAACACGATTGTCTGTTTAAGGCCCCTTTGGTTCTGCTAGGTACACATTTACTAGAACAACTCTTGAAGTTGCTCATCTCAGGTAATCCGTCTGGGTGAGATCTCACACCATCTGCTGGTCATTTTTGAGGAAAAATACAGAGGCTTGCTAGGAAGTTTTTTCTCATCCCTACCCGCTTGTCCTTAAACTACTGAAAACCAACCTGCTGGCATTGACCTGAAACGCCAGAGGTGGTGTACTACTCAGAGGTTGTGCCTTGTGGTGATGGTTGCAGTGTAAGATGGAGAGGGCTTCCCCTAGGCAGTGATCAGATTTTAACGTGTTGTTCAATTCCTGCTCCGAAATTGATTTTCTTTAGTACGGAAATATCTTCCAACATGTCAGCTTTGTTTGAAGGCATTACCTTGTGTTCTGGAGGAGCAAAAAAAGGTATCTGGATTTACTGTGGTGCTTTTGTACTGCGAGAAGGCTGTTCACCAGTGGGCTAGAAGCATTTGCCAAGCAGCATGTTGCTGCTGCTTTGGATGGCTCTCTTTCAGAGCCTTGTTTGATGAGAATTCCTTCCTGAACTAATTGATGTGCTTTTAATGCAGCTTCTTTGGGGACTTTGGATTCATGTTTGGAGGTAACCCTCGCCAACAAGACAGGAATATTCCCCGAGGAAGCGACATTATTGTGGACCTGGAGGTTACACTTGAGGAGGTGTATTCAGGAAACTTCGTAGAAGTAAGTTTGGTTGCTTGTTGGTCTGTCCAGTGTGTTTGCAGGTTTGAGATGTCTGGCCTGGCCACTGCTCAGAATGGTATCATGTCCCAAAGAATAGAACTAAAACAGGTGCTCAGTTTCTCAGTATTTTGCAGTGGCAGTGAAGGATGTTATGCTGTTTGCTAGTAGTTAACTGAAGAAACAACGCACTCATCTTTGCCATCTGACATTCTCTATAAAATAATGCTTCTTGTGATAATAGCTTATTTATTTGCTGTCAGTGACCAACTGTAGCTTGCTTCTATTGCAGTAGCCCAGTTGGAAAAAGTGTAAGTGGTCTCTCTGTAAAATTTATTTATATTCGAGGGTCCATTCATAAGCCTTAAATTCATGTCATAATTCTTGCAAAACCATGTTGAGGTTTTTTCATAGTGTCCTTATGTCAAGCATGTCACTGCAAATTGCTGGGTTACATACTTAGTGAGTATATGGTGGCCCTTTAATTTTTTTGGTATTTGTTTTAAGCAAGCTACATTTTTGGTGCTGACAGTCCCCATCATACTGTATGTTAGAATATGTGATGCTTAAGTTTGAGCTTCTGGGTAAATAGGGAGCTCAGAATAATTTTGCCCATTGTGCAGGACAAGGTGGCGACTGTAACCAAAGTGTGAGGTTTTTCATCCTAGCTTTACTTCTTCTATTTAGAAGGGTGTGCAGGAAAAAGAAGTGAGAACAATGGTGTCCTAGAGAGGTTTTTCTGGTATTTAATGTGTGATCAGCAAGAAGCACGAAATGAAAGCTGTTGTCAGAATGTTTTGCTGAGGCCACTTGGCAAGTGGATTGTAGAGGCAGCACATGAAACCAAGTTATTTTCAGGGTGTTTGAGAAATCCAGATGCTTGTGGAGTCCTAGGAGTGCTGCTGGCCTGTGTACTGTATTGACCTCTTCCTTGCAGGTTGTCAGGAACAAGCCAGTGGCAAGACAGGCACCTGGCAAAAGGAAATGCAACTGTCGGCAAGAGATGAGGACCACTCAGTTGGGTCCTGGACGTTTCCAGATGACTCAAGAAGTTGTTTGTGATGAATGTCCAAATGTCAAGTGAGTTGTATGCTCTTTAATGGTATATGGGTATTTATTCAAAACCTGCCACTAGATGGAGGAAGGTGCCTGTACCACCAATAAAATCTAGAGTGAAAAACTTAGCACAGGTTTCTCATTTCCAAGGAGCCAATCCTTATTCTTACAGTAGAGCTGGCAATCTCTGTTAGAACTCCCCAATTTGCTCCTTCAGCCTCTTTTTTCCTTGAACAATCAGTAATACTAGAGTGGGAGTTCCACAACTAAATATCAATAAACAAAGTGAGAGAAGCCTAGAGTTCCAGCTGAGAGCAGCTGGATGTGGAATACTGGCGTAGTTGCACATCCAGTTGCCATCCTGTGCATTTTAGTGGCTTAACCTCACCTTCTCTGGTAGGTAAGTATCAGCACACAAGAAAGGCAGGAGTCGCCCTCCAGTTCTAGATGTGTACTGCAGTAACATAAGTAGGTGCTGCTACCTAGTGTTGGAAACTTAGTGCCTGGCTGCTCTTTCCCTTTGCAGGCTTGTGAATGAGGAACGAACGCTGGAAGTGGAGATAGAGCCAGGTGTGAGGGATGGTATGGAGTATCCCTTCATTGGTGAAGGTATGTATGGGCACTGCCCTGCTGCTCAGCTTTGACTTGCTCCTTTCCTGCCATGCAGAGCTGGTCTGTGTGGCAAAGTATCTGAGCCCTGCTTTAGGTAAATGGTCAGCACATGGTTTTAAGTACTGTGTCCTCTGTGTGCTGCTGAAATCCAGGAGCATACCCTCTGATAAGTATGGAGAATGCTCCAAGTTCCACTCCTTTTGCTGGTACTGGGGGTGTGCACAAAAAGAATATAAAGCAATCTCTACATCTGATGTTTCAGATAACTTTTGAGTAGGAGCATCTGTTCTGGGCTTGAGTGTATGAGGGAATACCTCTGCCCAAGGAGGTAAGTCCTTCAACAAGGACATCATTAGCATGCAGGCAGGTCTTTCAGAGCATCAGACCAGTATGAGCTCATTGAGGCAATACTCCAAAGTCCTATGCTCTTTAATAGCAGATCTGTCTAAGCAGGGTTTTAGTCATGTAAAGATCAACTACCTGTTTTTTTTCTCATAACGTGAGCTGAAAATCTCCTATGTTTAACGTACTGCTTGGTTCTTCACTTGTTGTTACTAACTAGCTCCTTTAAACAGAGCTTTTCTTTTCACAGGTGAGCCCCATGTGGATGGTGAGCCAGGTGATTTGCGCTTCCGAATAAAAGTCCTTAAGTAAGTAACTGGCCTAGCTAGTCTGCTCTTTCTTGTTACTGTAGAAGTAAGCTTGCAAGCAATTTTCTGGCCAGCACTGCCTGCTTGGCTAGTATGTATCTTGCTCTTCAGCAGAGTTTGTGCAGCCAAGGGTTTGTTACTCAGGGCTGTGCAGGATGTTCAACCCTGCTGATGCTAAAGTAGCTGGATTCACCACTGGTAAGGTGCTGTGATAATTCTATTTTTATTTGGCTTGAATGCTGGCATGCACTAGTGGCTCCTGTGTGAATCACATGAAAAATCTCCTTTTTCCATAAACATACTATCTCCCTATTGTAAGGAAATGCACTACTAAGAAGATTGTTGTGTGAGTCACAACTTCTTGACACGCCTTGCCACTCATTGCCCTAGAAATAGAAAGGTTATTTGGTAGTATGTACCATACACAGGAAAATGAAGCTAAATTTAATTCATTCTTCGCTTCCTCTCTGATTTGTGAACTCTCCAAACTCAAACAGAGGAGAAGTAGCTAGAGGACCTGTTTTCCCTATGGGGAAGAAGGAAAGTTCCAATGGTTTTTATTTCCACAGGCACCCAGTCTTTGAAAGAAGAGGAGATGACCTGTATACAAATGTGACAATCTCGCTGGTCGAGGCACTTACAGGCTTTGAAATGGATATCGCCCACTTGGATGGGCACAAGGTGAGGCAACAGTTTGTGTTCTTGCTGTGTATAAAAAAAGTTTAACTGCAGGCCTTCTGTGCGGAGGGTTAGCTTGCTCAGGGGATGTGCACCTGCTGGTTGTGTACAGCGTCCCCTTGGCTCATGCCTTCCAGACCAATTCTCATGGAGTCATAACAGGCTCTACAAGGGGTACACAGCATGGTGCTCTCTTTCTGGCTGTCACAGCAGTTACTTCATCTGCTGTCTTCAGTGGTGTTCTGACAGTAACACTGCCTGGACCCATTGCATATCACTGACTTTGGCAAAGAATCAGTATCAGTTGAAGCTTTCCAGTGAGTTGGAAAGGGCATCGGAGTATTGGGGTACACACAGAACACTAGTAATGTCCTGAAATTTCTTTTGTCTCTAGGTTCACATTGCTCGGGATAAAATTACGAAACCCGGGGCCAAACTGTGGAAGAAAGGAGAAGGTCTTCCAAATTTTGATAACAATAATATCAAAGGCTCACTAATAATAACGTTTGATGTGGAGTTC
Organism: Amazona ochrocephala; assembly: GCA_039720435.1. Classification (NCBI taxonomy): domain Eukaryota; kingdom Metazoa; phylum Chordata; class Aves; order Psittaciformes; family Psittacidae; genus Amazona; species Amazona ochrocephala. The sequence goes on along the minus strand of CM077884.1, from coordinate 24,649,830 downwards.
CCCAAAGAGCAACTGACAAACGAGCAGCGGGAAGGTGCGTGTTTTCAAGCCCTGCCATGGCAGCAGGCTGCACAGACCTCTAGCCAAAGCTGATAAGACATTGGCACAACAGAATTGGGGCCTGCAGTGGTCAGGAGGGGCTCTCCTTTCCCTGTGCCCCTTGTGCAACATAACGCAGTTGGCCAATGCCCTGTGATTAACTTCTCTTTCCCTTTGAAGCCAAGTGAGCTTGGCTACTGCGGTTGCAGGGAGCAGATTAAGTTGGGATGTGCTACTGCTGGGATGCAGCACTTGGCAAATTTGCAGGTTCTTTGTTTTGTAGCCGGCCATCTGTCTGAACTGAAAGACTTGGCTTAGCTTCTGCCTGCTTTGCTTCTGCTGGAATGGGATCACAGGCAGTTTTCTAGGCCCTGCTTCTGCTTTCTTAGAGGCAAGACTTGTGAAAATCCCTCTGCTGTCCAGGGTAAAGAGTCATACAGCATCAGAAGGATTGTTCCTCTCTACATTTCCTTCTACCCTAAGTGCTTTGTGGCTGTCTATTGAAGAAGGATGCAATAGAGACCTGCTTCTCAGCTTTAGTACTCAAATGGAAACTTGATGACGCATGTAGAAATCCCAAGATTGACAGGAGGGTAAATATTATACTCCTAGCTGGAAATTCCTTTGTTTCAGCAGCCTCTGTGGTCAGTTCACAAGGTTTCAGAGTAGGCATCAAGGGCCCTATCTTCTGCTATAGGACAAAGAAGTTCCTGGAATGTACCAGTACAGCTCTTTAGAAAATCCTAACCCCAAAGCTTCTTCCTGCTGGCCAGGGCTATCATACTTTCTTCATTTCAAGTTACCCTTTTACTGGATTCTGGCAGCTGTCTTGGTGGAATGAGGCATATGTGCAGCTTTCCTGTACACTTCAAGTGTGTAGAGGGAAGCCAATCCCTGGGGGGGCTTTTTCAGCCCTCTGGCATTTACTGTTGCATTGGCCGTACTCTGCTAGCTACCACTTGGAGCCCAGTTGGTAGCTTCAGGGCTGGCTGATGTTCTGTGACTTTGCAGCTGTTTGTTGCAGACTTCTGCAGTGAGGTCCATGCCTGTGGGCTGTGTTTTGAGTTCTCTTGTTTTGTGTTTTGACCCTGTGCTTTCTGCTTTTGTTGCAAGCATGTTGTGCCCAGTGAGGGCTGCAGAGCAGTGACCACACCAGTGTGAAGTCTCATTCCAGGATCTGCTGCCTTTCTTGAAGCTTTGTAAGGCAATGACACCTGTCAGACAGACCTGAGGTTATTGCAGCTGTTGCTCTTGGCAGTTTAGAAGAGGCAAGGAGCAGACACAGAAGCCTCTGTTTGTCAGAATTGCTCACAGACCTTTATGGATATCCTGGCATCAGAGACATGACAGTACTGGCATGAGTGGGTTCAGGCATGGGCCCTTTGCGCATTTCACTCCCTCCTAGAGCAATTCTTTGCTCCCCAGGGGAAGGTGACTGGGTAGTTAGTCAAATGCATTTCTGAATGCTAGAATATCTCCAAACATCCAGTGATTTAAGGAGTTTTATGAGGGAATACATCTATTCATGTTGTATGGCAGCAGTTCAGTGTACACATTCAAAGGAAGACTGTAGGCTTCAGGATTCAAAACATCCCTTTTTTCTTATTGTTGGCAGTGGTCCTAATTTCTTATCTCATAACCATATGCACAGCTCCTGGGGCAGTCAGAAGATACTCTTGACTTGGGGGGCACCACTCTGGTCAGTGTAAGCTTTAGAGTCAGAGAAATAATATGCTTTCTTTCCTGCCAGTGTGACATCAGGGAATTTATTGCCTGTTGATCAGAGGTGACTTTCTGTCTTTGACATTTCTCATTCATTTTTACTGATGCTTATTTATAGTCTGTTTTGGAGCTTTGGATTCCATGCTTTAACTCTGGAGTGCTCAGAGAGCAGCAGCGGGCTCAGCGAAGTGCCCAGGTTGTGTTGTAACCTGTCACCTGTTGAGGTGTCAGAATAATCTCGAATCTGGCTCTAGTCAAAAAATGCCCGAGGTGCTGTAGCTCCTGGCTGAACATCAGGTATGTGTTGAAATATCCTGTGCAATAATGGGGGTATCCTTCAGGCTAGCAGGCAGCTGCCTACAGCTAGCTAGCAGGAAATGAGATACAGGAATGGTCCTTCAGGGTTACTGGAGCATACCTTTCTTCAGCTACAGCTTTCCTTTCAAAGAACTACACATCCAGGAGGCACTTCCTCTTGCCCATTAGCCAGGAAGTGACTTGGAGCCTCTTTCGGCTGTGGAGGGGAAGTGAACTTGCGTTGCACTCCCCTGGAGAATGACCTACCCTTAGTGATTAGGGGCTCCTGTATAGGGGCTTGCTTTGCCCCACTGTTAGGGATGTTTCTGAATGTAGAAGAGTGTCCAGGATTCTCTGGCTATCAAGCAAGAAGCATGAATAACTCTTGCCTGGCAGAGAGCCATCTCTTTTCCAGTTACTACTTCCAGAACAGTTTTACAGTATTTTAACAGCTACTGTGACCCTTATGCGTGAAATAACTGGTCTTAAAGAACAGTAGTGTCTGTAGCCAGAATGATTGAAGGGTAGACAAACAGGACAAGGTTTGCAGGGAGACATAATCTCTTTTAGCTGGCTTTGTTGAAGGGCTTGGACAGGAAAAACCCCTAACCTTTCAGGAATGTCACAAATTGGTTCATTTGATTGCTGATATTCCCTCCCCATGCCTGAGTACCTCACTTCGAGTTAACAACTAAGGCAGTATTTTCCAGGCAGACTACCTGTTGTACAAACCTGTACGCTGCAATGCCAAGACTGGCTTTGCTGCAGCATCAGATTAAGGTCATTTGAGACAGGCCTGCAGTCCTGTTTACTGTCATGTTGAGGTGCAAGCCAGCTGCTTGTGTGCTTTGTTCTGGGAACATCCCGCAGCAGAATTATAGCAGTTTAGCTTAATTTTTTTATTATTATTTTCAAGTTACCCATGGTGTGGGGAGTTTTCTCCTCTGTTTTGAGTCCTGACAGCCCTTCCTCAGGCTCGTGGTTTCTGGTGCTGGTCAGAGCAGAGATGCTGCCATGCCCTGAGGGATGCTGTGGCCAGGGAAGTGAGAGTCCTGGCAGTGTGTGTCCAGGCTGACTTTAGTCAGAGGGGACTCCCTCTTTATCTCTGGAGAAAACATTGTGACACATCTCTTCTTGCCAGTCTGCTTCCTCTGTTTTGTGTGGACTTGCCCTTTCAGTAGCACTGCCAGTGTTTCCCTGAATGTGCTGACCCCAGTAGATGAGCTAGTATGGTTTTAAAGATTGACTCGCTTTTATCCCATTCTGCTAAGAATTTAATACTGACAGAACCTCAGAGCAGTCAGCTCTTTGAAGTGTTTTACGAACGTGGAAGGTAGTATTTGAAAAGTCATCTAGAATCCTTTTGAAACAGTGGGTTTCAGAAACCCTGAAGATTTTCAGGCCTTCAATAGGATCCTTAAGCCCATAGATAAGTTTGCTTCTCTTGCTTGTCTTCAGGGACTGCTTCTACTGAACGGTAATGTCCCCAGGCACCGCATACCAGTGTAAAAACCTGTTTTCTAGTTACTCCTGTGGATTTCTTTAGCTGGCAAGTCCAGGACTCAAACGTAGCCCTCCTGAGCTTGCTGCTGGCAGATTTCTTGGGTTGTAGAGGGAGCCTTGGGAGATAAGCTACATTAATTGGACGTTGGAAATACTTAGCAAGTTGTTTGTTGTTTGCATTTGTACTTTAAGATGACAAAATTGTTGTTAACTTCAACAGCAAAGCAGCTCTGGGAGTCAGCTTTATCCCTTACAGAGCTGTGAGGAGCTTGAGTTTGTAGCAAAGGAGGCTTTCTCCCTGGAACCACTGGTCTTGTGTGGTCCTGAGCGTGCTTGAAAGCCCTGTTACAACATCAGTAACCTCAGTCCTGTTTCTCCTGGTGGGGATGCTGAAGGAGTGGGAGTAAAGCTGACACATTGCTGGGTCTGGGAGGGTTTTTCTTATTTTTGGGGTTGTTTTGTGGTTCTCTTACAATACTAGAGTTTGTGTTACGTAAATGGGCTCAGCCGTAGGGGGCCTCTGAGCCAGATGTGTAAATGCAGCGGGAACAGTAAATGCAGAGTCTTGTTTGTGCTGTGCAGTAATGCCTTCCTTTCTTTTGCAGGTCTCAAACAGTTGTTGAAACAAGGATCGGTGCAGAAGGTGTACAATGGATTGCAGGGATATTGATGTGTGGAAAAATGGGACTTAACTGGCAACAGAAAGTCAAACTTGTTTGCAGTCTTTTCTCCTGCCCACTGTAGAATGGAAGAGGGAGGGTGGGGCAATTGTTGAGGTATATATAATTCTTTTTCATTGTCAATGGTGGAAGTGCTCAGACGAGTTGGAAGAAAAACTACCCTTTTCAGGATGTAACTGGTGCTGCCTATCACGTTCCATGTCCTGGAACAACAGAGACTCCTTGAGCAGAGGATAAAACAAAAGGTAGGGAAAGGAGTTTTAAATTCCACACAGATTGGAATTTCTGGTTTTTAAATATATTTTGATGTGACTTTTCTTGACCATCTCAACATATTTTCATAGCTTCTCCTGCTTTTTATGTCCTTTGTGTCAGTCTCTTTGGAGTTTGTTTTGGTTTTTTTTAATCCCAGCCCTTCATCCCCTTTCCCTCTGAGCCCGGAGTGTGGAGTTTGTTCAGAGTCTGTGTTTCTGGGGTAGGAGTACAGGTGCTGATGGAAGTGGACTGGCAAGAGGGGCTTTAGGGGCTATGTTAAGCCCCACATACGGTTGGAAGCAGGGGAAGAGTCTCTTGCTCCTGTGGACTCTTAACTACCAAGTAGTCCTCTTGTCCCAGAAGCTAATGCTCGGTTTTGAATCTGAAGTCACAACAGCTTAGCAAAGACTCCTCAAGAGTTCCACAGAAAATAATGGGAATGGCTCCTCATGGCCTTGGTTCTTCCTTGCTGCTCCCAAATGTAACCCACAGCTTGTCTGGAAAAGTTCACTTCCTGCAGTCTGTCCTCTGTGAGGACAGATGAATCCAACAGCACAGAAATAAAGATGTTTGAGTTGGAATGGCGAAATCTACCTGGTTATGTGTTTCAGCCCTGGAACAGCTAACAAGGAATCGTCCTTTCCATTATCTAAGCTGTGAGCTGTTGTAAAGGGTGAAACTACAGCTGGTAATACCAGCAAAAGCTCTGTAGCTGCTTTATTTGAACTAGTTGAGGGCCTGGTAACCTGGTGGGGAGGTTCCTGTGCTGCTCTGGTCTCTGTCATGAAGGCTTTGCTTAATGTATCCTGATCAGAGATGCTCATCTCTGTAAGTTCTCAGGTTTGGTAGCTAAACAATTTCTCAGACATGCCTGTGTCAATCAGACTTCTGCTTTACTGACAGGGATGGAGGCAGCAAGAGAAATGAGTTGGTGTAGCACAGCATTCTGCTGCTTCCCTCTGGGCTCTTAGGAACTATAAAATGAGATCCTTGCATCCTTATACCTTGTGCCATGCCTGGGATTTGGATGAGATCTGGGGTTTTCCTATATGGAAGTGCTTGCTGGGAGCAGCAGCAGGAAACTTGAGGTAGGTTGTTTTGTGGTGTTTGGTGTTTTCATTGTGGACTTTAAGTAGCTCATCTGTGAGCTCGGGAAGGTGGAGAGCAGCTCTGGCCCAGCCCTTGTGTGTGCCCTTGGTCTAGCAATGTCCCACCCAACCCTTCAACTCCAGTGGGAGCTGACGCAACGGAAGCAGCAGCACCGGGAAGGTTTCCTGTTGGATGCTTTGTACATTTGCCTTGGCAGAGCGAAGTGGGGGCTTTGGGAGCAGCTGAGAGGGGGACAAGACAAACCCAGGATGCCAAGCCTTTGCTCTCAATGCTTGTTTTCCTCCAAATCTGTAAGTGTGAGCTTTAACCCCAGCTGAGGCTGAGTGTCAGCCCACTTGATGACACCCTCTTTCTAGGTGTGTGTAGGCAGCTCTGTCCCCGCTTCCCCCCTTAGATTTGATTTCTAAGAAACCTCAGAATTCAAAGAAAATCTCTTTCGATATCCCTGTGCATGGGGCTGTTCCCTGTTATCTCAGCCCCTCAAGGGTCTGTTTGATTGCCTTGCTATTCCACTGGTGCACAGCCCTGCTGCCAGCACCCACCAGTAGCAGTAAAGCCAAAAGTTGGGATTTGACACCAAAGCCTCAGCTTCCCAGGAGAAGGTGGTGTCACCTTTCCTACCTGCACCCCTAGCAGCAGGCAGTGCATTTATTTCAGGCATGAGTAGTTGTTCCTGCTGCTGCTTTTCCTGCTAATTCTTTTCCTTCCTTTGTTGGTTGTTTTAGTTTTCATTGTTGGTCTGTACTGCTGTGAGAGCCAGTGCTGTGCAGAACAACAGTAACTGCAAAGCCCCAGCTTTTACAAGGGTAAGAATCAGAACAGGAAAGAAAGCCCCAAATCACAGCAAGCAACTGCTTCCTTCCTCTTCCCCCTGGCTTTGTGCAGAGCTGGGGTCCTCCACCTTTCCCACCTTCAGACATAACTTCCAGGATTTCCATGCTTTCTCTGCAGGCACCAGCATACACTAGTGCTTGCCGCAGTCTGGTTCAAATGCTTCCATTTGGTTTTGTCCTCTTGCCTGAGGAATCTTGTGCTGCTTGCAGCATCATAGGGGGAAGTATTTGTCCTCCAAAGGGCCCCAGGGTGTCTGGCTGGGGAGGGTGTGGAAGCTGTTCAGTGTCTGTGACATCCTGTGTCCTATATTTCAGTAACATTTAGCTGGTGCGAGTCCTAGCGTGCGTGTGCTCCATAGCATATAAATGCTTCCTAGGAGGCTTAGATGTTCACAGAATCAAACCAGTTGAGACTGAAAGGGACCACCAGGGATTTATCTAATCCAGCCTCTCTGCTCAGGCGTGGTCTCCTGGAGCACATTGCTCAGGATTGTGTCCAGACAACTCTTGTCTATCTCCAGGGCAGAAGACTCTACAACTTCTCTGGGCAGCCTATTCCAGCGCTGAAGCACCCTTATGGTACAGAAGTTCTTCTTTGTGTTCAGGTGGGGCTTCCTGTGTTTTAGTTTATGCCCACTGCCTCTTGTTCTATACCCTGGCACCACTGAGAAGAGCCCAGCCTCATCCTCTTGACCCTCTCCCTTTGGATGCGTACACGCATTGATCAGATCCCCAGAGTCTTCTCTAGGCTGAACAAGCCCAGCTCCCTCAGCCTTTCATCATATGAAAAATGCTCCAGACCCTTATTTGTTCTAGTAGCCTTTTGCTGGACTTGTTGTAGGAGCTGTGTGTCTGCCTTATACTAGGGAGCCCGGAGCTGGATGCAGTATTCCAGGTGATGCTGCATCAGGGCAGAGCAGAGGGGGAGGATCACCTCCCTAGTCCTGCTAGCCACACTCTTCCTGGTGCATCCCAGGATGCACACAAGAGCTTCAGAATTAGGTATGTGTGTCCTGGGGAGCCCAAAGGTGTGTTTTGTTCCTGAGGGCTTTAGCTGTGCAGAAAGCCACCGCTGTCTTACTTCTCACTAGAGCAAGTGACACTGCTTGCATAGAGCATTCCTTCATCCCCAAGTCTGGTCAGGGAGCGGAAAAGTGTTTCTTCTCCATGGAAACTTCTCTGCAAGTACAGTGTTTGTTTTTCCTTTTGTTTTTACTTAAAAGCTTGTTATTTTAAAGTACTTATCTATGTGTGTCCAAACTTTTCTGCTTGTGAGAGACAGGCAGTGCAGGGAGAGAGGAAAGAGGGCAGAAGTGACTGATGGGCAGGATAAAATTGCTCCAAAGACACATAGATTTGCAGTGCTCCTGAATACATCTGCTCAAACGGCTGAGGACCAGGGGGGTCCCTGGCTAGGAAAGGAAGATGGAAGTGATGATTCCTTCCTGGATAATGTGCTTTCTAGACAGCAGCTTCCCTTTCTCCTCCCATGGCAGGAGCAGTGGATGTCTTGCTCAGCCCAAAGCCCAGGGAGGGGACAGTCTGGTTGGGGCAGGGCAGGAGGTGTGGCAGCACTGGTGGTATCCCGCTGCCCAGAAGCTTCCGTTCATCCCTAGTGCCACGTAGCCCTGCTTGGTGTTGACTGTGGCCAGCAGCCAGCTTTCTCCTCCCGTTTCCTCTGGTGTGGTCAGGCACTCTGGGCTGGGAGGTGAGAGGAAAGGGAAGAGGGCAGTGATGGGTCTGGGCATCCATACACCCTATTCCCTTTCCCCTGCTGTTAAGGGTTTCCAGGGACCTGCCCACTCATGCTGAATTAGGATGCTGCTAGAAAGCATGTACCAAATAGCCTTCACCCCCAAAACTGTGTTGCCCCAAAAAAGCATTCCTAGCTCAGGGGGGCTGGCTGAGGGGGCTGGAGGCCCCTCATCCCATGGAACGTGGGTGAAAGGGAAAGTCAGTTCTCAGCACATTGGCATCATCTTACTCATTGGAACAATGTTCAAGGCTGGGTGTCTTATCTCAACCTTTATCCAAGCTAGTGATAGCAAAGCTTAGTGATGGAAACCATGTGGTGCATGAAAGGCCAAGCCTCATGCAGTGATCAGTGCAGATGATGAGGATAGTTTTCCCTGGGGAAGATGCTGCTTTGGTGTTAAAGCCTCTGAAGGTCTGTGTGTGGGCTTGTTCGCCCTCCTGCAGGAAGCAAACAAGTAGCAAACTAAAAACAACCCTCAGTTGACAGGATGTGCAATTAAGTGTTAGTGCCTGTCCCAGGCTGTGATTAAGGGCAGAATAGCTAAATCTGGGAGAGGATCAGCCATGGATGTGGCTCCCAACAGCCATGGTACACCTCAGAACAGTGAGGGACAGCCCGGCCATGTGTCCCCAGCATGGTGCACGGGGACAGGTATTGGTGACCCTACGATGAGGCAGTTTGGGATAAGGAAGAGCAGTTCTGGGGCTATGATGTGCTGGAGCGGGTGCTATCAGCATAACCCCTCTGCTCTTGGCCGCTGTGTCTGTGTTGGATGTAGGTGCCAGCCACCACCAGGGAGGTGGCACTGGTGGGTGCGTTGCCCATGGGCACAGTTCAAGATGAGTCTGGTCCTTGGGGTTCAGCAGTTCCGGGGGATCCCCTCTGCTGGCTGCTGCCCCATATCCTTGTGAGCATTGACAGAGACTTTAGATCAGCAGCAAAGTCAGCTCCTTTCTGGAGCTCTCTCCTGCTGCAACCAACATGCACAGGGAACTGGGATCAGGAAAAATCTTTTACAGGGCTTTAAAGCACAGACTTCCTCACCTTTCCAAAAGATGACATGTTTTATAAGCAAAACAAGCCCTGTTGTTCCAGACCTCCCCAGTTTCTCCAGCCTGGGTCTGTCCCCAGTGCCATCATCCCTAATGCCAGTCTGCCCAATGACACACTTGGCATAAGAATCACTCTGTGGCTTGGGACTACAGTGCAACATCTGCCTTCATGTGCCGGTAATGGTGATGCCTCAAGTCCAAAATCTAAGGCAGAGCTGGGAATGCAGCAGTTTCTCCCTGCTGGAAGCTACAAGCATTCTTATCCTTTTGTGGGGAGCAAACTTATGTTGTTTAACCTTCAGCATCAGACCCCTGTCCCCTGATGCCCACAGCAAGGACTTGTAGTGCTCAATCCACAGCAAAGCTGCTGGCCAAGGGCACTTCTTTCGAGGCCAAGCAGTGACATCCATGTGCCTCAGCCTTGTTTTGGAGTCTGTGACCTCTTGGCTGCCATTCCCCTTGTGCAAAGGAGCTGGCTGGAGGGTGGTGAGTGCCTCAGCCCCTGCCTGCCTGGCGGGGCTGCTTGTGCTGTGGCTGGGGGCCAGGGTGACGAGATGTGGTCTTTGGAGACCTCCTCCTCCATCCCTCCTTAAGGGCAACCACTATGTCATCTTCCCATCCCGTTTCTGCCCTGCCCCTCTCCCCATCTTCCCCCTGCTTGCCCTTTGAGCTGCAGGGAAGGGTATTTAGAAAGGAATGAGCTGGAAATTAATCCAGAAAAGCTCCTAGCTCCTATGCTGTCCCTTCTTTCTGTGGCCCAAGCCAACTCCTGGCTAATCCTCAGCCCTTCTTGCCTTTGGGGCAGCAGCGATGAGCGTGAGAGGGCTGATGTACTCAAAATCTCGCTATGGGTGAAAGGGAGATGCAGCCAAGATTAATAATTAATGTAACCAAAGTCTAAACAGTCAAGAGAGCTTTTATCTGTGAATTAGACTGCAGAAAGGGAAAATAAAACAATGAATGCTGTTGTACTAATACCACAGTAGCACTAGTAACAGAGCTCTGCATGTCTTTAGCTGGTCCTTGGGGAGTGGTTTCTCACCTTGGGGTCTCCAGTGCATCTCCCCTTGCCTGGCATCCCCCTGCTCCTGTATCCCTCTGGCAGCATCCTTACAGGGCATCAGAGCCCTGAATGCATTAATCTACTAGGACAGACTGTCCTGTTACGGCTGCCTGTGCTCAACTGCGATGCCTCATAGAAAGATGGGGGAAAGAACTAAATGAAGTGTTGCCACTTGGCCATGGGAGAGGTGACTTAATTGAGTTGAACCAAAGCAACCACAGCCCTCCCCATGTCTGCCTCCCCTGTGACAGATCTGCAGCCCCACCTCAGCACTGGGGGAAGGGAAAATGAGAGCAACCAAGCACACCACGAGAGCTGATGGGTGATTTTATTCACAATGTCTCCAAGCAATGCCACGGGGTCTGACATCTGCCCTCCCATGCATTTATCCCCATTAAACGAGGATAAATGAGGGTATGATGCCATCCTTTTAAACCCTTCCTTGGTTGTTTCTCCTGCTAGTTTCACTCCTCATCCTGCTTCCTTGTCTTTTTCTGTCTGTGCCAAGTGTATTTCAGTGTTAAGACTCAGTGCATCATACCAACCTGGTGTGGGGACCATCCCCAGGGCAAGGCGCTGCTGCTGCCTGGGGGGCTCACCCCATCTGGGACCTGGCAAGGAACCCACCAGTGTCCTTTGAGAGTAAAGCCTGTGGTGCTAGGGAGATACATCCCTCATGGGGCACAGGCTTGGTCCCTGATGGGTCCATTCCCTGCCTCCACAGGGTGATGTGGGCCCACTGGCTCCGCTAGCAGCTCCCTCCTGTGCATAGGAAGATCCCTATGCCCATGCCTAGCAAGGAGAAGGTCCCCAGGATCAGGCCCAGCACCAGCGGTGCGTGTGACCGGCTGCTCTGTTTACCTGCAACAAGAGGGATGGAGGTGAGACAGGGCTCACACTCACTGAGCCACCTTCTACCTCCTGGACCTGACACAGACCTGTCCCAGCACTCTGAGCTTGTAAGATGTCCACACAGGTGGTGTTGAGGAAATGCTGGAGGTCCCGCGTCGTTTTGGGGTATTTCATCAGCTCCCTCTCGGCAAAGGCGGCCACTGCGTCTCTGCCAGGCCAGCACCGCTCCCAAGTGGCGTTGGGGACGTGGAAGCTCAGGAAAGCCGTCCCGTTGAGTGTCACCTCATAGAAGCTTTGGGCTGTGCCATTGGGGAAGAGGCGGCAGCCAAGGCGGCAGCACAGGCTCTGGGTGTCTGTGGGACAGAGGGAGAGGGTCAGGGTCAGCACACTCCTAAACCTCGGCAGCCCATGGCTGTCACCAGCATCAAGCTGTGCACTGAGTTTGCAAGGCCTCAGCCTCGCAGCACATGACCCAGCCACTGATCTGTTTCCATGCGGTTTAGCTGCAACAGCAACTTTTTCCAGCAGATGGGCACTGTGCTTTATCTTCCCCTTCCTTATCTGCATACAGCACAGCTTCGGTGTTAGAGAGATGGGTAGGTTTTAGGCGCTATTCCTCACCCCCACGGAACGATGCAGCACGGGGAGCATGGGACCCTGGGCAAGGGGAAACCCCAAGGTGTGAAAGTGCTTCCTAAAGGCCAGGTAAGGAAATGCAAAACTGGTCTGGGAGTAAAAAAGGAAATGATGGGGAAACACAGCCTGGGCAGGAACATCAGAGGAGCAATGCAGGCAGGGACATGAAGCCATTGCCATCAGCATCCCGTACCTCCCACAGCAGCTGCACGGTGCAGGAGAGGAATGAAGGCAACATAAAGGCAGGGTGCAGGCAGAATGCCTACATCTCTCCATCCCCTCAGGCTGCAGCCCCCAGCCCTTTTCCCCAGGCTGAGCATCACCCTGTCCCCAGGGTGGGCTCTGGGTAAGAAATCCCAGCTCAGTAGAAGGGTTCCTTTTGCCTAGAGAGGCGATTTGCACGTGGCTATGTCCATCCCTTTGCCAAGCTGTCCCAGTGCCCAGGCAGTGAATCGGGGCTCCTCTTCCCCGTTGGGTCCCTGTGCCCTCCCAGGGTACCACTCACAGTTGATAGGCCTCTCCTTGCTGAAGAGCTTCACCAGCTGGCTGAAGTAGTCCAGGTAGGTGGTCACATCCTGCTGCCGCCTGGCCCAGGCATCCGGGGGCTCCAGCGGCAGCACCTGGGTGACATTGAGCCCTTCCAGGAGATGGCTGAGCTGCCCATCCAGGCTGGCGTTCCCCCAGAATTCAGAGCTGCCTTTGGAGACACGGGTCTGCTGCAGCATGGTGAAGGTGAGTGGGGCTGCAGGAGACATCAGACATCACTCACCGCCTCATCCACTCCCCTAAAAGCCATGGGTGTCTCTGCATGCAAACACTGAGTTCCTCCAACCCCAGCCACCACCATGCCCTTGCCTTACCCGCCTGGTCCGCTCCACAGCCCAGGGCCCCGCAGAGCAGCAGCAACCGGAGCATCGTGGGGATGGGGACTGGAATGGTGTCCCCACAGCTGGCCTGGCGGGGAGTTAAGCAGGACGGGGAGGTGGGGCTGCGGGAGGAGGAGAGTGGGAGTCTGGCCAGGTCAATCCCATTTCCTTAGTCCAAGCCATCCGCACCCCTTCCCTGCCGGACATGCCCTAAAGCTCTGAGCTCACAGGGGAGTGAGTAGCTGGCTCCTGCCTCAGTTTCCCCATTCCTTGAGGATGAGCTGCAGGGATCCCTTGGGCAGGAGCCCCGTGAATCATAGAATCACAGAATGGTTTGGGTTGGAAGGGACTTTAATATCTTGTTCCAACCTGCTGCCACGAGCAGGGATGGACACCTTCCACTAGACCAGGTTGCTCCAAGCCCCATCCAACCTGGCCTTGAACACTGCAGGGATGGGGCATCCACAGCTTCTCTGGGCACCCTGAGCCAGAGCTTCAGCACTCTTACGGTGAAGAACTTCTTCCTTATACCTAGCCTGCATCTCCCCTGTTTCAGTTTAAACCCATTGCCCCTTGAATGTGCGATGCCGGCAGGGAAACTCAGCGGCGGCGACCACTGCAGGAGGAGAAGGGAAGGATGGAGGGGAGCAGCCTCACAGCCCCACGCTGCACCCATGGGGGGCCTGGTGCGTACGTCGGGCGCCGGTGCTCCCGACAGGCCCTAATGCGACATGACCTCCGCTTATCCCTGAAGGACGCGGTTCTGAGGATGCAGCATCCCTGCATACCCCTCCCGGGAGGGTCGAGACAGAGAAACGCCCTGCTGGGCTGGCTCCGTGTGCCCGGTGTCTGCAGGAGCCATGCTTTAACTTTCAAACGGTACGAGATGCGCATCAAAAAGCCCCGCTCCTGCACCGCGCGTTACGGCGCGGAGCGGCGCGGAGGGCGTGGCCCATCCGCCGGGGGCGTGCCCGTTATCGGGGGCGTGTCCGGCGGCGCCGGTGCCCGGAGCGCAGCGATGGCGGCGGCGGAGCTGGAGCGGCTGCGGATGGCCGGGGCCGGCATGGCTATCGCCGTGCTTACCAGCGGCGGCGACGCGCAAGGTGGGGCCCGGCCCGGGGGGGGGGGACGGGGCATTGGCCGCGGTGGGTTCGCCCCGTCGGGGTTGCGTGGCCGTGGCCGTGTCCTCCGTGGCTCCCGCAGGCGCGGCGGGGCCGGAGTCCTCGGGCCCTCGGGGAGCGCAGCTCCTCCCCGGACGCCCGGGGCGGGCGCAGCAGGGACACGGACACGGGCACACGCACGCACATTCCTCCCATGTTTCCCGCGCCGTGCATCCCACCCGCGGGGCTTCCCTGTCCCGACCACCCCGGCGGGAGCATCTTCCCGGGGCAAGCCCGACGATGGGGTCCGGCCCCCCCACAGCCGGTGTTTGTAATGTGCCTTGCTCGAAGGCAGTTGCTCATGTGCAGCTCTCACCCGTGCACTGAGTTTCCCCGGTCTCTGCCTGCATGGCCCCCTCTCCTCAAGGGGACACCACAGGGTCATTGCTATGATCTGGTCCTCTCTGGGTCACAGGGTCCCTCAAGGCCATCCTGGTTCGTATCTTGCCTTTCCAGGGATGAATGCTGCCGTCCGTGCCGTCACTCGCATGGGGATATATGTGGGAGCCAAGGTCTTCCTCATCTACGAGGTTGGGGTACCCACCCACTCCCCATCACAAGTCAGAGGGGAGCTTCCCCCCATGTGCCGGGGTACCCCTCACCTCCACCCACTGCTTCTCCACAGGGCTATGAGGGGCTGGTGGAGGGGGGAGACAACATAAAGCAAGCCAACTGGCTCAGCGTCTCCAACATCATCCAGCTGGTAAGGATCAACGGCAGGGTTTGGGACCCCCAGATCCCACCCCAAACCTGTACAATGAGCTGTGTTCCCCCTTCCTCTCTGCAGGGTGGGACCGTGATCGGCAGTGCCCGCTGCAAAGCCTTCACCACACGTGCGGGCCGGCTGCGGGCTGCCCGTAACTTGGTGGAGCACGGCATCACCAACCTCTGCGTCATCGGTGGGGATGGCAGCCTCACGGGCGCCGACATCTTCCGCTCCGAGTGGGGTGGGCTGCTGGAGGAGTTGGTCCGAGACGGTGGGTGAACCCCCTCCCAAAAACCCTGGGTGGGTAGAATGAAAGCATTCAAGGGGCGCTGAGGTCCGGAGGTTCCACCCGATCACCATGATACAGCACCACCCCATGGTTTAGTGATGGTCTTGGCAGTCCTGGGGTAATGGTTGGACTTCATGATCTCAAAGGTCTTTTCTAATTTAGTTCATTCTATGAGCCTCAGGGAGGGCTGGGCTCCTCCACTGCTCTGCAGGATCCAGCCCAACTCTGGGGCAGGGAATGGGAGCACCCTAAAATAACTGGTGTCACGGCCATCCCCCCCTGCAGGGCAGATCAGCGAGGAGGTGGCGCGGGAGAACTGCCGCCTGAACATCGTGGGGCTGGTGGGCTCCATCGACAACGATTTCTGCGGCACCGACATGACCATTGGCACGGACTCGGCGCTGCATCGTATCATGGAGGTGATTGATGCCATCACCACCACAGCACAGAGGTGAGCGAGCTGGGGGCTGGGCTCTGGACCACCCTGGGCATCACATCCACTCTCCATCTCCTCCTACTTGTATTCTTGCAGCCACCAGCGGACGTTCGTGCTGGAGGTGATGGGCCGCCACTGCGGGTAAGGTGGGGAAGGGATCGATGGGATGGGATGCTGTGTCTTGGAGCTGGTGCTGTAAATGCCATGTTCCCCCAGGTACCTGGCTCTGGTGTCCGGCTTGGCCTCAGGCGCAGATTGGCTCTTCATCCCTGAATCCCCTCCAGAGGATGGCTGGGAGGACCTCATGTGTGAGAGGCTTGGGGAGGTGAGAAGGGGTGTTCCTATGGTCACATCCCCCTTTTCTCTCTGGAGAGTCCCCGCAGGGACCTGGGCTGAGCCCTGTGGCCAGTGGCCAGCCCCTGCGAAGCTTCGGGAGCTCCCACCATTGTCCCTGTGAAACGGGACACTCAGCTGAGTGCAAATCCAACCCTCATGTGCCAGGGGCAGTGATGCCTTGGGGCCTGGGCACCCAGACCATGAGCCACCCCCCAGCAGCAGCCGATGTGGGGAGGGTGGAAGGATGCTGGGACTTGGTTGCCAGTGATTTTTGGCTAACCACAGTGGCTGATTTCCTCCCCACACCAGACACGCAGCAGAGGCTCACGGCTCAACATTATCATCATTGCTGAGGGTGCCATCGACCGCAGTGGCAAACCAATCTCCTCCAACTACGTGAAGGATGTAAGTGACTGCTCCAGCACCCGCTCCAGCGCCTACAGTGACCAGTGGATTCCTGTGTGACCTCCTCTCTTCTCTGCAGCTGGTGGTGCAGCGCTTGGGTTTCGACACACGGGTCACCGTCCTTGGCCACGTGCAGCGCGGCGGGACTCCATCAGCCTTTGACCGTGTGCTGGTAGGTCCCGGGTGAGGGTGATGGGGTGGGGGGGGTCATCCTGCAGAAAGGAGCAGGCAGCTGGGAGAACCCTGTTCCTTCTTTCCCTCTACCCAAAGGACTTGGCAGCTTGGGATGAGACTCAGGTGGTCCCCACAGGCTCAGCACTGCAGAACAATGTGCCCATTTTCCCTCATTTGCTTCAAACTCCATGGGTTTTCAAATAAAACCAGCAGCTGCCTGGCTGTAAATCAGCTGTGCGAGCAGCCAAGCAGTGTCCAAGCGTGTGGGAGCATCCCAGCCAGCTGGCATAGAGCGGCCCTGATGTCACAGGGCACCGGGTGCCCCTTTCCCTTTGCAGAGCAGCAAGATGGGGATGGAGGCAGTGATGGCGCTGCTGGAGGCCACGCCGGACACGCCAGCCTGCGTGGTGAGCCTCTCGGGGAACCAGTCGGTGCGGCTGCCACTCATGGAGTGCGTCCAGGTGGTGAGTACCAGGAGGATGAGGCATGCCAGCCTGCTGGCTGTGGGTCCTGCTCCCCTTCCCTGCAAGCAGGGGTGTCATGGTGCTGTCTTCTTACCCCCCCCAACCAAAGACTAAGGATGTGCAGAAGGCCATGGATGAGAAGAGGTTTGATGAGGCCATCCAGCTGCGTGGGAGGTGAGGAGCGGGGATTGGGATGGTGCAAGACCTCCCCATGGGATGGCCAAAAGGATGTGCTGGGATAGGGGATTCTCTCTTGGAGGGAAACCGTTGGCTCCTGCTGCTGGGAGGGCATACCCCCTCCCTTCTCTGGGTCCCCCTCAGGGCCATGCTGCCTTATTCTTGCAGGAGCTTTGAGAACAACTGGAACATCTACAAGCTGCTGGCGCACCAGAAGCCAGCGCAGGAGAAGGTGAGGAGGGATGGAGAGCGGCAGTGGTCACTGTCCCCACCCTGGGGTACACGCACTGATGTGCCATCCCCATCGCTGTCCCCACAGAGCCCCTTCGGCCTGGCCATCCTGAACGTGGGTGCCCCCGCTGCTGGCATGAACGCTGCCGTCAGGTCGGCTGTGCGAATCGGCATCTGCCAGGGACACACTGTCTACGTGGTGAGCGACGGCTTCGAGGGCTTGTCCAAGGGGCAGGTGAGTGGGATGGTGAGCCTGGGTGCCGTGGATTGCCCAGAGGAATGGGTTTGGGCTTGGAAGAGGGTTACAGGGTGTTTTACCCCGAAACTAAACTCTGCTGCTTTCAGATCCGTGAGGTGGGCTGGCATGATGTGGCAGGCTGGCTGGGACGTGGTGGGTCCATGCTGGGCACCAAGCGGTAAGTGCAGCCCCAGAGGGCTATACCCCTGTCCTCACCTCAGATGTCCCCGGAGGATACCCCTGTCCTCAGCTCACGGTCTCTCTTCTGTTTCCCCCAGGACACTGCCCAAGACATGCATGGAAAAGATTGTGGAGAACGTGCGGAAATTCAACATCCAGGGGCTGCTGGTCATCGGGGGGTTCGAGGTGCGGGGAGAATCCTCAACTCTGTTTCAGAGGGGGCTGGGATAGGCTGTCAGCATCCCATGTGGTGCAGGCAGTCCAGGGCATCCCTTCTGGGATGTGGATCTGGCCCCAGGGCCGGCATCTCCCCAGCTCTGGGCTGCTTGCAGGCTTACGAGGGAGTGCTGCAGCTGGTGGAGGCCCGCGGGCAGTACGAGGAGCTCTGCATTGTCATGTGTGTCATCCCTGCCACCATCAGCAACAACGTGCCTGGCACCGACTTCAGCCTGGGCTCAGACACGGCTGTCAATGCAGCCATGGAGGTGAGAGACAGGGCAGGGGGCAGCTCCCGGAGCTGTCCTGCTCCAGCAGGTCCAATCAGGTTTAGGGATGGCCCACTGGGAATGAATCAGGCTCCCATCCCAGGCAGCAAAGGCGAGTTTTCCTTGTGTGACCCCCCCTTCTCCCGGCTCAGAGCTGTGATCGCATCAAGCAGTCGGCCTCAGGCACCAAGCGCCGTGTCTTCATCGTGGAGACGATGGGGGGCTACTGTGGGTATCTGTCCACTGTCACCGGCATCGCAGTGGGGGCTGATGCTGCCTACGTCTATGAAGATCCCTTCACCATCCGTGACCTGAAGGTGAGCAGGGCAGGATCTGCTTTCTGGCAGTATCATTTGGGTAAAATAAGAAGGAAAACTTGGAAAGGGAGGGCTCTGGGACAGGGCACGATGTGGGAGAACATGGCCAACCCTTGTGAAGCTGCTGAGTCGATGTTAGCAGCACTCGGGTCCAAACAAGAGAACCAGAGGGATCCAGGATGGCCATGTGTTCATCTTGCAGGCCAACGTGGAGCACTTGACTGACAAAATGAAGACAGATATACAGAGAGGGCTGGTGCTGCGGTGAGTTGGGAACTGCTGGGCATGCTCACTGAAAAACCCAGCCCTGTGGAACAGGTAGAGGCTGGAGCTGAGCCCTTCCTGTGGCCAGAGAGGGTCCTTGTGTGCAGTGAGATTTGGCGGGGTGGGCACTCAGCAGGGGGACAGTCTTGCAGTGGGATGCCTCTGCTGCTGTCCCCACCCCCGCCCCATGGTCCTGCTGGGGAGATGAGCTGGGGCAGCAAATAAGATGTTCAGAGAAGCATGGAGGGACCCCTGGAGATGCCCTCCAGTCCTTTCCCTCTGTTCCCTCAGCAATGAGAAGTGCCATGAACACTACACCACCGAGTTCCTGTACAACCTCTACTCCTCTGAGGGCAAAGGCATCTTCGACTGCAGGATTAACGTCCTGGGCCACCTCCAGCAGGTACAGGGGATGGGGCAACACATGCTGTCCCCAGAAGCTGGGTGGGTTTGTCATTGCCATTTGTTTGTCTCCAGGGGGGAGCACCAACCCCCTTTGACCGGAACTATGGGACCAAGCTGGGAGTGAAGGCAGTGCTGTGGATGTCAGAGAAGCTGCAGGAGGCCTACAGCAAGGGTGAGCCGAGGGCTGGGGGTCCTGTGGTGGGGTGGGCGGATGCTGGTGGCACTGGGCAGCTGGGCCCTGGTGAGGTGGCCATGGTTGGCAGCATCCATCTCCCTCCCAGGGCGCACGTTTGCCAACTCAGCAGAATCTGCCTGCGTGATCGGGCTCAGGAAGAAGGTGGTGGCCTTCAGCCCTGTGACCGAGCTCAAGAAAGTCACTGATTTTGAGTAAGTCCCCATCCCTGTGCCCCAGTGGTTCGCCAGGTCCCAGGGAGAGAACCTCTCCTGGGTTGTCCCTGGGGCCACACTAGAGCTGTGTCTCCCCCTGTGCAGGCACAGGCTGCCCCAGGAACAGTGGTGGCTGAACCTGCGGCTGATGCTGAAGATGCTCGCCAACTACCAGATCAGTCTGACCGAGTACATCTCGGGGACGATGGAGCACGTCACCCGCCGCACACTCAGCATCGAGAAGGGCTTCTAATCCCACCAGCCCAAGCCGTAGCCCCCCACCCTGTGTCATCTCCATCCCCACATGCTGCTCGGGGAGCACCGGGTCCCCTGTTCTCAGTAGCCCTGTAGCTTTGCCATCAACCCCTTCAAGCAGGCAGAGCCTGGTCGCAGCTCCCAAACCAGCACAATCCTGCCCCAAAATGCTGGTCCAGGGTCTGGTTCCTGTGCAGGTGCAGAGAAGAGGTGTTGCTAGAGCCCTGCTACAGAGCCCAGCCCCTTTGTCTTCCCTTAATAGTTTATTCCTGTTATTTAACGATGGGGTATCTTGATTCCTTATTTAGCGGCTTGACCGCCTGAGCCAACTGCTGCTGTTAGTCACCTGCTCTGTGTGCAGGAGGAAAGCCCAGGAGGATGGGGTGAGATCCCAGAGCGGGTAGGGGCTGTTCCCAGGGGCTTTCAGCTACGCCAAGGGCCCAGGTGAAGTTCCATCCTCCAGTGGTGTTTGGCCTGTGGGGTGTCCTCAGGGCTCAGCACAGAGCACTGATCCTGGCAAGCCCCTTTTTCCTGGCCGCCTTGCATGATGCTTGGCTGCGACTGTCACCCTGCGGCCCCAGGTGCTGTGCCCATCATCTCACTCCTCAAATCTTGTACCATTCGTGGCGCTGCTCTCCTCCTCTAGAGATAAAACCTGCTGGAGCCAAACCTGCCTTGGTGGAGAGTGATCATTGTGTGCTGTGGGAGGAGACCTGTGGCTAGGATGGGGTGAATGAAGC
Organism: Amazona ochrocephala; assembly: GCA_039720435.1. Classification (NCBI taxonomy): domain Eukaryota; kingdom Metazoa; phylum Chordata; class Aves; order Psittaciformes; family Psittacidae; genus Amazona; species Amazona ochrocephala. The sequence continues at coordinate 24,629,517 of CM077884.1, read as the reverse complement.
CAAATAGTTTGCTGTGGAATAACACTGGGCCATGAGGCTTCCCTGCTTCGTGCATCCTCAAAGCCTGGGAGAGCTGGATGTCAGCATCCCTCTGCAGTCAGACTTCGCAATCCTGGAGGAAAATTGCTTCTCCTTTGTTTTAGTTCCCACCTTCAAAGAAAGCGCAGAAGTGATTTATGGAGGCTCTATGTTTGTTTGTTAAGACAGTTTCCCAGGGTGGCTGCCAAGCGTGCCGGCTCCTGTGTGCAGTGCTTGGCTCAGCCGATGCCAGATGGACACATGTAGCCCCATTCCCAGGCCGCTTTCCTCCCAGGGCTTTTGGCTATGGCTCCAGCCCCTGGGACATGGCCAGCACCAGGACGCTTCCCAGTCTTTTGGGTCGAACATGCAGTTATGTGTTCCTCCCCATGGAGTTGTCCCCAAGTGATGACTTCTCCCCACGATTTCAGTGCTTTTCCCCTAGCTGGCCCCATTACTTGTTTTAGGTTCTGGAGGAAGATTGTAATTACTGTATCTTCCCTGCCAGAGCTGGACACACAGGGAATTAGCAGGCCTTGATGATGGAGGCAGCATCACTGCTGTTCCTGGGTGAGTATCTGCTCTGGGGACCCCAGGCAGAGGCCTGGCTGTTCCTGCCAGCACTGGTGAGTGGGAAATAGAATCATAGAATGGTTTAGGTTGGAAAGGACCTTAAGATCATCCAGTTGCAACCCCCTGCCATGGACAGGGACACCTCACACTAGACCATGCCACTCAAGGCTCTGTCCAACCAGGCCATGAATACTGCCAGGGATAGGGCATTTACCACTTCTTTGGGCAACCTGTGCCAGTGCCTCACCACTCTCACAGTGAAGAACTTCTTTGTTATATCTAACCTGAACTTCCTGTTTTAGTTTAAATCCATTACCCCTTGTCCTATCGCACCATCCTGTGTGCACTTTTGAGAAGCCTCAGTGGTCCCACTCGCCTGCCTCAACATCCAGGAGTCCCCAAGGGCAGTTTCAGCACAAGTTCATGCTGTACCCACAGCCGCTGGTGTTTTCCACCATAGGGAAACATCTGCCCTCACCACTAGGTATCTATGCTGAGACAAAAGGTGTGGCTGAAAGCAAGTCATGCCAAAAAGCTCTTGGCAGGGCCGTGGATGGGCTGGCATGGCACCATAGGCAGGTTTAGGGTGTGAATGGGGAAGGGGGTGTCCCCACACGGACAAGCATCACTGCAGCCTTAACACCTCATTTCCACCCCAAAACATAAAAGCCTGCACTGCCAAACTCCTGGGGGAGACAGGCAAGCACAGCTCTCCCATCCTGGGGTGGGGGGCAACCACCCCATGTCTTACCAGGACAAGGAGAGGATGTAGTAACTGCACTGAAGCTCCCCAGCACATCCAGCCCAGGCCCAGGTTCCCACCCTCCCCATAGAGAAGGCAGGACAAAAAGGCATGAGCATCTTTCAGCGAAGGGCAGGCTGCCAGGTCCCTGGGGTGAAAAGGCATGAGCTGGAGGGGCCAGGCCCCCTCTGGGCTGTGCCAAGAGCGAGCGGGATGCTGCGGGGTCATCCTACAAGGAGTGTTTGGGAGCATCAAGGGCAGTTCCCCTGGCAGAGGGAGCACCCACAGTCGCCAAGTGTGAAGGGTGCAGCACGTAAGCGGTGAGAGCCTGGGGACAGTCATGCTGTCAGGGATAAACAGCCCAGCTTCTCCAGTGAAGCGGGAAGGAACTGTGCCAGAGCAGCTCCAGGCCATGGCAATTGCCTTCCTCACAGCAAGGAGCCCAGGTGACAGATGACACTTTGATCACAGTCCTTCCAGCAAAGCTGGGGTGTTGGGGGGGGGTCTGGCATGCCCAAAGAGCAGCTCTCCTGCTCCCCCAAATTGGACAGGCACAACTATTGCCAAGACAGCCTGGGAGAGGGCTTGCCCTCGGTACAAGGGCAAGATGCAAGCAAGATGACGGGTAAGTCTCCTGGGCCCTGCCTGTCAAGGGAAGTCTGGTATAGTATAAATCATACTGGCCATTTAAATGCAGCTGGGCTTGATGCAGAAGGCAAGAACTAGGTCATCTGAGGAGTTAAACGCCTCAGCAATCCTCACCCAAGTGATGAGGGTCAAACTGTTCCCCCTCCCACCAATGTCAACAGTACTGTAGACACAGGGCTATCATCATCCCCCAGGATGAGCATTCCTTCCTTTCTGGCAGCATGACAAACAGAGTTGGGGACATGGAAAACGCCACGTTCCCCTGCACAGCACCATGGTCCGCAGCTGAGCAGCACAGAGGGTTCATGTCCTGTGTCTCAGGAGCCATTACCATCCCGTTGCACCTCTGCACAAGCGAGCTTTACTCACCATCTCCTTTGCTTCCTGCGCTCCCTGTGGACTCGTGGCTGCAAGGTTCCCAAATACCACAGTGCCTTTGAAAAGCAGCCCCTGCGGCGGCCCGGTGTGCTACCAACCCACACCAGAGGCTGGTGAGCCATTTCCCAGGTCCAGTGAAGCGGGAAGGCACAGGGGCCCACCACCCTCCTCCTGCTCCACAGGGATAACAATGCAAGCCATGAACCAGACGTAATGGAGCAATGCCCAGAGTCAGTTGTTCTCACTATGTTTGCTGAACCCCAGCCACAAGTGACACGTCCTAGAGGGATAATTGGTTTTATTTGGTATGTCACAACATTTCAGTTTGTATTTAGGAGCTCTATAAAACCTTAGTAAATGCAGCTTTTTCTATTATAGAAGAAACACCAACTCCTGATGCCTGTGCAAGCCGGACAGTAACGCCTGGCTTGTTTTTTCCTAACTGCAAAATGCCCAGGGGCTTTTTACTCCGATGCTGTTTCCTTAAGCTGCTCTACTGCCTGCAGGGGCATGAGGGGGTGAGAGTAGACTGAGCATTCAGGATCTGGGAGAGTACAACTGCTGTTTCATTGAGGCTGCATCAGCTTTTTTTGGGCTGCCTGACCACCAAGTCAGATGCTGCACATTGCTAATGAGGACCAGAAGTCAGGAGTTGAAGATAAATAAATAAGGAATTCGACATTGACCTTCACCATCTGCACCAGACAGTTCTTGGTGATCATTTCAGACAGCGTCTCCCCAACAGACTTCACAAAACCAAATCTTTGTCGTAGAACTGCCCTCAGAGTGTGCTACACACAGAGGCTGGCCAACGATCAGTCTGACAGGGAGCCACCAACAAGCAGTGAGTGACCTTTGCCGTCAGCAGGCTTTGCCATCCGCCTTCGATCGCACAGCACAGCGGCACCACTCACTGCAGCCCTGCTCACTTCTGCTCTGCTGATTTGTCTGCAGCTCCCATCAAACAGCCCCAGCAACATGAGATACAAATGTTAACAGAGCCTGCCACGCAAGCACGAAAGCTCCTGAGAGCTGGGTCAGGCGCTGCCAGCCCCAGCATGATGTGCACAGCCAGGAGCGATGTCAGGACCTCCAGGGGCAGCCAGCAGCACCCCAGTCCAGCCCCTCCACATGGAAAGCACAGAGGGGAAACACAGAGGCTTTGGCTGCAGCCAGGCATGTGTGAGCAGAACAGTGCTGCAGGTCTGGCTGGTTCTCCAGGGAGGTTTGTAATGGGCACCATCACTCCTCCTGCAGCTCCTTCTTCCGAATGGCCTGGAGCCTCCTCCCCACTGTCTGATGGATGATCTCCAGACCCTCTGCATCCAGTTCCTTTGTGAGTAGTAGGATGGCATTCAGGACATTGTTCTGTTGGAATGAGACAGGCACTACTTTATACAAGCATATTAACACCAAGCCCAGAAAAGCACACTTGATTTTTAAAACGCTGCTCTTTCTAGGAACTCCACCACTGCCAGTTTGCCACAGCCACCTGCAGCTACAAGGAAAGAACAACCAAACCCTCAGGGCAAACAGGGGCAGAGACTGCATGTGAGGAGGCTAACTGGAATGCAGGACAAACCCATCCACCCAGTCCTGCAGATTGCCCACATGCCTCTGGCTTCTGGCCACCCTCCCAACTGCCTTCTGTAAGGAAAAGCACATTCATGAGCTGCCACCCTCTCTCTCTCCAGCGTGATCGAATGTAGGATGGGAAAGGACAGGAACCCACTGATTTGAGGAATAAAGAGCTGGTAGAATCATGAAAGCACAAGCTGGAAGAAACCCTTAAAGGTCCCCAGCCCAACCCTCACACATCATTCAGCAGCACCGTACATGTGCAGCAAGACTTGTGGCAAACTTGGTAATGCTGTGGAGCTTTGCGGTGGGTGAGCTGTGAGCAGTTTATCTCCTACAGACCGTTGAGTAAGGAGAGAGCTTCAGTGGCAGCAAATGAGCATACACTTAGAGAAGCCAGTGAAACAACATTTAGACTACTTTGACTTTTCTTATTTCTTCTTATTTCTTATGCCCCATCCCTGGCAGTGGTCAAGGCCAGGCTGGAGAGGGCTTGGAGCAACCTGGTCTAATGGAAGGTGTCCCTGCCCATGACAGGAGGATTGGAACCAGAGAAGCTTTAAGGTCCCTTCCAACCCAAACCATTCTATGATGACTCCCACATGTCCTATCACTGGATCCCAAGGAGAAGAGGTCAGCACCTCCCTCTCGACTTCACCTCCTCAGGAAGCTGTAGAGAGCAATGGAGTTGCCCCTCAGCCTGTTTCTTCTCCAAGCTAGATAAAATCAAAGTCCTCAGCCACTCCCTACAGGACATTCCTTCCACCCCTGCCACCAGTTTTGTTGCCCTTCCTCTAGAAGCATTCGAGTACCTTAACATCATTCTTAAATGGTGTGGCCCAGAACTGCAGGCAACAAAAAGCAATCTGGTCTTTAGAAGATACTCACTCTCTTCTTGCGGTTACAGTCTGTCTCTCGAGGTGAAAAGGAGGAAAATTTATCCTTGGGAACAGGCTTCATACCAAGCTCCTCTCGGATTTTGCTAAAGAAGGGACGGAAGAGCAACTGTTATGACCAGCTGGGAGAATCTTACTCTGCCAGACCAATCCTTTCTAATCATGGCAACCGTGAATGAAGCATGTAGCTGAAGGACTGGAGGTGCATCTATTCTCACACCACCACTGCCTACAAACCAACACCCCAAGTAAAACTCCCACTTGAAGTGACATCCACACAGCTATAAAACTCACAAGTGCTATTAAACCAGCACAGCTCCAGCACCATAACAGGAACAGTGTGAATCTGCACCAGCTGCAGGCCATGCCCATGGACTATCAGGTTTGGCTGCCAGCCTCCTTTCACACTACATGAGTTCAGCCCAGACATGCTAACAGCTCACAAGCAAGCCCTCACTTTGTCTCTTCCAGACTGAAGTTCAGCAGTTCACTCTCAGTCTCTGTGGTGGATTCAGCAGTACTGGATTCAGTGGACTCAGGGCAGCCATTCCCCACATTCCTCCTTGCTGGTGGGGCTGTGATCTCCTCTCCGTCAACCAGGGCCTGGGATAATTCTTCCTCTGTCACAGCTGCAAAAGCCAAAACAAGAGCCTGCTGCAATGAACTCCAACAGCCCAGGAAGGCAGCATCTCTAATAGGGCAGGAACTACTGCTGCAGAGATACACTGTAGGGGGTTGGGCCAAAAATCATCCTTTGCACTGGCCTTTTGCTTTTATCCTCCTCCTACAGTAAAACCCAACAGGAAAATGATGGCAGCCATCACCAGTCTATCAAAGCGAGAAAGGTATCAAGGAGGACTGCAACATGCTCTGCTACTTCTTGTCTCTGGAGAAGGCTCCAAAAGCCACCATACTACAGCTACCAGATAGAAAAGCTGCTTTTTTATGCCAGCATAAATTACAGAATCTTTGTTTTGCCACAGCTAAGGAGAGAGCTCTATATACCAGTAATCAGTGGTAGTATCTAAGCTATAATGAGGAGCTCTCAGTCCCACTAGTGTTAACTGTAGCACTGCAGGGAAGGCAGAAACCAGCTTAGCAGTGGATCTCGCAGAGTGGACACTCAACCTTCAATGCATCCTGACTCAAGCAAGAGTCAAAGGATGCCTTAAAGAGAGGAACCAACATGTCACTGGCCGGTTTCCCATTCACCCTGCCCATAGCTTGGGGCTGTTTACCTGTTTACCCACCTTGGTTATCAAGCTTCTGCAGGCTGGGTAGGTTACGAAGCACCGTCATTCGGTAGCGGTGGGGGTCTGTTCCACAGCAGGGATTTTCAGACAGCCACAGGACCCTCAGCCGGGGCAGGTTTTTGAGGTAGAAGAGCTCATTTAGGCTTGTAATGTTGTTCTTCCTCAGATAGAGTTCACTCAGATTCTGGCACTGATTCAGCGGCTCAAGATCTGAGACGCCATTCACACTGAAGAGACAGCACAGGATCAGACCAGTAAGCCCATCCCTCCCTCACTGTACCTTTCAGATGAGAGCACAGCCCCTGTAGCACAGCAGCTTTCCACCCCACCCCCCCTTCCCACAACTCCACACCGTGGCACATCATGGCAAGGGATGTCAAGCAACCCACACCTTGCAGCATTTCATCTTTTCAACAGAAGGAAGAAAAAAGCAGCCACTCCTCTCTACTGCAGGTGACAAACAGCCTCTGCTTTCCCCAAACGCCTGCCTGTCACATTTTCATCCTTTACTGTAGCAGTCTCTCAGGCTCACTGAAGGAGAACCTATGTAAGATTCCCCAAACTAAAGAGCTCAAATTTACAGACAGCATTGGCTCTTGTGGGATCCCCAGGACAGGGGAAAGATGGATGTGTTGTTAAGGGGAGTCTTATGGAAATGACAGGCTCTGTGAGGTCCATGAAACATTTCAACAACTGTTCTGCAAACTGGCCCCATAGAGAGGCCCAGAAGATCCCCACCCAAACTATAGAATGGGACTTAGGAAGCAATAATCCTAACAGGTTTCAACACTTCTCAAAACAGGGACTATTTTCTTGAGCAGCAAAGGCAAGGGTGCAGAGGAGCTAGCAGAAGAAAAGTCATTTCTGCTTCTCTGCCACATGAGAAATCGGGCACAAAGAGCCAGGCAGCTCAGACACAGCCACAGAAAGGTGGCAAGAAACCACCAGCCAGGTCACAGCTCCATGTTTAAGGGGATTTCCTCTGCCTTCTCCAAAACTGGCAGTCCAACAGTCACCTGAACATGATCACCTCGATGTTGGGCAAATCCCGGCATATTGATATCTGGGGCAGGAAGAGACAGAAACAGCAAGTTGGCACTTCCAGAAAAGAGAAAAAAGGCAATTTAAATCACAGGCAAACAAGATAAAAGCAAACACGGGAATTTAGGATTGCTTCAGCCTAACTCAAGCTTATTATCACCAGAGATCTGCTGTGACAATCAGTGCAAAGTCAGCAGCTCCTCCACCCCAAGAGTAGAAGCACAGACACCAGCCAGCATCACGTTGCTTTTCTGCTCCACCAACTCTGCACAGGCTTCCAGCCATCACATACAGGGAAGAATCCCTCTTATCCCAGACAGCCCTCTAAAAAGAGTACATCATCCAAAGTCCCAAACAGATAAGGTAGGGCTCAGGGTCTCCAAGGGTCCATGCAGGGCCTTGGTGAGGAATTGGTTCCAAGTGCTCTCTGAAAACAACAGCATCCCTACATGGGCTTTTTGATTTTGAGTTGTCTGGGTTATTTTGAGATGCTAATCAATCCTGAAAATCACTGCAGCCCGCTGGCAGCAAGCCAGCCCAAACCCAGGCTGGTGCCTTCCTCAGCGCCCTGTTAACCCCATCCCCGCTGCGGCTTCTGGCCCAGGCTATAGCCAGCCTGACAGGCACAGGCCTGGGCTCCACGACAGCAGCGTGAAGCCGCGGTGCCTCGTCCTCGTTGGCATTTCCCGGCAGGATGGAAGCAGGCACGCAGTACTTACATCTGTCAAGTGGCTGCCCCTGCGGGAAGAGAGCAGGGGGTCACCGGGAGCACGGCAGGACCCAGCCGCCCGCCTGCTGCCCCCACGCCCGGTCTGCACCCACCAACGCTCCTCTGACACAGCCCTCCATGTGCCCCCCGCTCCCAGCCCTGCCTGTACTCCCACCCCAGGCCCAGAGCCGCGTCCAGGTCCAGGCCCGGCTGCCCGCCCCGCCTCCCGCCGGCCTCGCCCTGGCCCGGGCCGTTCCCCGCCGGCGCCCACCAGCAGTTAAGGCGGCGGACACCATCAAGCGCAACGACCTTGGCCCGAGCCAGCACCGCCGCCCGCGTCAGCCTCATGGCCGGCCCGCGCCGGGCCCCGGCGCCGCCGTCGCCAGGGGCGGAACCCTGCACTCGCGCAGGCTCCTCCCGGCCGGGGCGGAGCGGGGCTGGGCCCGGGGGCTGGAGCTCCAGCACGAAAGGCCCTGCTCTGCCTGGCTTTTGCCTCCGTTCCCCGGCGCCGTCGGCAGCAGCCCTCCGACCCCTTCGGTCTGCTGCTCGAGTCCTGCCCGCTCTGGATTGGGCTGTGTTGCCTGCAGCAGGCTGGGTATCCTGAAGCTCCCTGATGTGCAGTTGTGTTTAATCACCTCATACTTGCGTGTAGATTTGATTATTAATTAGATTACATCTTATTAGATAATGTTTCATACATACATTCGTACCTTTATGGATATGTACTTACATGTAACATATATACGACATATTTATATCTTATATATTACTTATACATGACATGTAGAGATATATATACATGCGTATACAGATCTACTCATGTATATATGTATATATACCCATGTATATACACCCCTACATCTGTATATATGTAAACTATGCAAAAATAAGCCTTGGAGGCAGTTGAAGTGACTTTTGGAGTTCCTGACTGTTCTGTGTGCAGGTGTGCACAGGCCCGCTGGTGGGAGGTGATGCTGAGACACAGGATTTGGGCCATGTGTCGGTGAAGGCAGCTGCAGGATCCAGATCCTCAGCCCTGCAGGAAGAACAGCAGCATACACAGCTTTGTGATACTTTCCTTCTCCAAATCCTGAGTTGCTTTCACTTCCAGTGGAACACGGAAACACCAGAGCATGCTTTCACCTACCTGGCTGCACAGACCCAGCCCCAGTCATGCATTGCTGCGCTGTTGTCCCTGAAACAGGTTAAGTAGATTAAAGAATCTTCTGTAGGTGCCACAGAGAGATTCTCATACTTCCCTTGCTCACACAGGTACAGGTCAGTCTGTTTAAATTCCCCTGCCTGTTCTGACACCTCTCCTGCAACTGAATCATGTGCAAAAGACTGATTCAGTCAGGTTAATTGAATTGATTTTAATCCCCAGTTTCATACATCATGTAGTATCACTAATAATCTCAGTCAGACCTCCTCTGCGGTCTTTAAGAAAGAGCTTAAATAATAGCAGCCTGGAGAGAAAAACCAAAGAATCACTGCAAGTCTGGAAACACATGGTCTCAAGGCTGTGTAGGATCACCTACAACCCACCGCATGTCCACATCCCACTTGCAGCCCTGCAGTGTCACCTATCAGATCATTCACGGCTCCACTGCAGAGATGGAACCTTCCCACCGTGAGCTCCGCAGGCTCCACTCCCATGAGTAATGCAAGATGAGGAGAAATTACTATTTTGACAAATAGCAATGCTTACTCAGGGGTTGCTAATTCTTTGGCATTTGCTTACTGAATTGCAGGCTATGAAAAAAAAGCCACCCCACACTTCTGAAATTTATGTCAAGATTTATTTTATTTTCAGTGGTGCACTCTGATTCCAACGTGTCTGCAGCTGCAGAGCCAACCTGACAGCTCCCTTCTCCCCCTCCGCTTCTCCTTGCCCCTGCAGCATGCCAACATGGTTGCTGGAGCACACAGAAACCACATTAGGGAGTGAGGCAGCTCAAAAATAATCAGTGAACCAGCGTTTGACACTTCCTGAAAGAGCAAATGGAGATGAGCACAGAGAGGACAGTCACTGCTTGAGTGAGAGTCATGTCTAAGCATGCTCTGAAATTAAGCGTGCATGACCTGAGCTGTTTGTAGATTTTGAGGCATCTCTTCTGAGGAATGAGTTGCCTCTGAAGATGATGTAGCATGCATGAGACTGTTACTTTAACTGCACAAGTGGCTTTTATAACCTCTGATAGGAATATGGCTGTGGAGAACACAGTCAAGAGTCCCACAAATGCATACTCACAGTGTAGAAACACAGGCTGGCATTGGCCCAAACAAACCAGACAGCATATCTTGAATCCAATTGCATAACCCACATGAAGAGAAAGGAAGAGCTGCACCTCTGAGCACCTCTCACAGCAGGAAGATAATCTCCTGGCATCATCTCACACATCTGCGTCACCATTGCAGAGTCCAAGAACAGTGGGGTGAGATGTTTGCTGAAAGGTAGGATTGCTTCAGTAGCTCTTGGTTGGCAAAGTTTAACTAACAGAGCACTCTCTGATAGGCTGTTCCTTTTCCTTTGTGCCCTGTTCTCCTGCTCAGGGCATTTTCATGAGCCCTGGGGACAGCAGAGCTGCAAGAGGCCCTTGCTCCTAGCAGACTTCTTCCAATTTATCCTCAGTGGTATCTCCTCAGTCCTGCTGGTGAACGGGAACAGCTTGAGGAGGGCTGGTCAGACTAGTACCTGGTTCTGCAGTGAGTGTTATCAGCAGAGGTTTTGCTTTTACAGTCACAGGACCCTCTCTGAGGGTTGTGGATGACTTAGCTTTATATAGACTGAAAGGAGGAGGCACAAAAGCACAAAATGTAGTCAGTTCTAAGTAAGGTTAAGTCTGATGGCTTTGTAATGGGGGTGCTTGAAGGTAGTTGAGATAGTTTTAGGTCCTTAGGACCTTAGTACAAAAAATGTGGGGAAAACAATAGAAAAACAGGACCTGGGGATGGGCACAGTTAAACTGCCTGATGGGTGGAGGAACAGGATGATTGCTATGTTAATGAACCCATTAAGTTGGTGGAAACATCTACTGAGGAGTATCCCCAACTAGCAAATGTCCGGGATGGGAGCAGTTAAACTAAATGATAAGTAGAAGGACAGGATGATTGCTGTGTCTGTAATGTTAATTAAGCTGGTGCTTCAAAGACTGCCAGCAGTGATGAAGATTGTTGGAAGAAGTAAATGACTCTCAAAGACCACCACCGCATTTTGTATGTATGCGGGAAACTTTCTGGAAAATGATGTAATTCATGAATACGTATGTATGCGCAAGTGACTGTGTGAGGATGGCCTGTGTGGCAATACTGTGATGCACGTTAGGAGGAGCTATCCCCCCGTGTCTCCCGGCGCCGCAGTAAAGAATACGTGCTTGTCAACTTGAAACATTGTTGGCGAGTTTGTTCCTGGGGTTTTCTCCCAATCAAGACCAAGGAGATGGAAAATAAATGCCATTAAACTTTCTGCACCAAAAGTGAACCAAAGGAGAGCCCTGCAGAGTTCAGGCACTTTCAGTCAGAACTCTTTGCTGCCCGTTTTAGATGAGCAATATGGTTTCTAAAGACAATCCGTAACTTCAGTGTCATGCTCCTGAATGTTAGCCATCTTTGGCAGCTCATTTCAGATGGCTCTCCCTGACCCTTTGGTACAGGATGCTCCTTCTCCCCCTTCTGTTACAAGCAACATATAGGAAAAACTGATTTTCCTGAGCTGGAGTCCTCAATGAGTCAATAAACACGTGGTGCTTTCCGTGACTCCATCCTGCCACACTTGCTAGTGAATTTGTACAGCACAGTGTATATCACTAACTGTGCTGTAACAGCAGCAAAGCATGGAGATGAAGCCATTGAAAAGTGCATTAAAAAAACCTTACAGTATCTGTATCAGCAAAAGCTGCAAATGCCTTCCTCTTTGGTTGATAAATTTATCTTTGTGTCCTGGGGCTGGCAGGCAGAAGGGCGGCCAAGCAGCCTCCAGCTTGTCTCTTCTTGTGAGTGTCAAAGTTAATGGAAATGGAGCTGGAATCCCCCCGGGCGTTTCAGAAGCCGTCACCTGGAAATGTGCAGCGCCGGAGCTCGACACACAGCACAGCTCACCAGCGTTTAAAGCTATCAGTCAAATTGCTGTCTTCACTTCACAGTTTGCCACCAAGCTGCTGTCTGATATGTTCAGCTTTACTGTTCCAGCATGTTGCTGCCACCTCTTAAATCGGTGTGGCAAATAGCGCTGGGAATAAAAAAAGCCAGCGTTTGAACAGGTACTGAGGTGTTCAACTCTCTACCTCGCTGCTCAACTCTCTACCTCGCTGCTCATTTAACAGCACAAAGACAGGTGTGTGCAGAGCATTATCCTAATTCTTACTATACAGGGAATGCGTTCAAGTGAAGAGAAATAATTGCTGCTGGCATGTCAGATGGTTATGGGAGCTGTCATGGAGTGGGAGTGCATCCTTTAGCAGCAGTACATGGGCTGATTCGGAGAAAACTCCAGGAACAAACTCGCCAACAAAGTTTCAAGTTGACAAGCACGTATTCTTTACTGCGGCGCCGGGAGACACGGGGGGATAGCTCCTCCTAGCGTATTGCCACACAGGCCATCCTTACACAGTCACTTGCGCATACATACATGTTCATGAGGCTACACATGAATTACATCATTTTCCAGAAAGTTTCCCGCATACATACAAAATGTGGTGGTGGTCTTGGAGAGTCATTTACTTCTTCCAACAATCTTCATCACTGCTGGCAGTCTTTGAAGCACCAGCTTAATTAACATAACAGACATAGCAATCATCCTGTCCTTCTACTTATCATTTAGTTTAACTGCTCCCACCCTGGACATCTGCTAGTCGGGGATACTCCCCAGTAGATGTTTTCACCAACTTAATGGGTTCATTAACATAGCAATCATCCTGTCCCTCCACCCATCAGACAGTTTAACTCTGCCCATCCCGGACACCTGCTAGTCCCAGACACTTCCCATCCCCAGGTCCTGTTTTTCTATTGTTTTCCCCACATTTTTTGTACTAAGGTCCTAAGGACCCACAACTATGTCAACTACCTTCAAGTACCAGTTATTTTCCATTACAAAGCCACCAAACCCAGCCTTACCCAGAACTGATTTGGTGCCTCCTTGTCTCAGGGGTAATCGGTGCACTGCGATGTGCTCACTGGATGCGATGACTCCTTCTGTCTCCACACTTCAACCCTTGTGCAGTGCCGTGGCTCCAAGAGCACCAGGTCAGCGTTTTGCTTAAACTGAAGGGGCGTATTTTAAGTCACAGCAATCCACTCCATTTGGGAGTCCTGCACAATCAGAAGCCAAGCCGACCTTTTGTGGACGATGGTGCTTTACTCGTGCTGCCTGTCTTGACAGGGTGAAATAAACCAAAGGTGGCGGCCGGAGCGATGGAGAAAAAGGCGTTTGTATCGCTCCTTGCAGGGGGAGGCACAATCCCAGGACCGAGCAGCGATAACTGTTCAGTGATGCTATGCTGCCCTCACGTGGGCACTTCAGGAACATCCCAATCTTCACTCACGACCTGCGCTAAACTAATGCTTTAACACTCTCGGCCATCTCCTCCGCTTGCAATCACAACGAGGTTTTTAAACCGGCACGACCTGTGCGAGGGGAACCTGGCTTGCCCGCAGCCTCTCCTGGCCGGGCGGGCAGGCAGGACCGTCTCCACCCGGCTCTGAAAGGGTCCGGCCGTGACCCAGCCCTCAGAAGCGACCGACAACCGCCTCAGTCTCCGTCGCCTGGGGAGGGCGGAGCTCCCCCTCACGGACGGAGGGGGCGGGCCCCGGAGCCCGCGCGCGGCCCCGTCACTTCCTTTCCGGAGAGCGCTGGCGCTGGGGACGGTTGTGTCGGCGGTAGCGGCGGGGAGCGGCGTGGCGGGACGATGAGCGACAGCGGGGAGCAGAACTACGGCGAGCGGGTAATACATGGAGCCTGAGCGCGCTGCCCGGCCGCGTCCCGTCTTCCCCCTCACTACGCTTCTCCATCTCTCTCCGGGCGGTGCTTCCCCTCCTCACCCCCCGCATCCGCGTGTCCCCGTCCTGAGGCCTGGGCGGAGTAAGTGGCGGGTGAGGAGGCCCCTGGCGGGGGAAGATGGCGGCCGGCCCGGTGGGGAGGGAGGGCTGCAGGAACGCTGTAGCTGCCCGCCCGCCGGCGCGCTCCGTGGAGTCTGCCCGGCGCCATCTTGGGCTGGTGACCGGGCGCGCCGGAGACGGGGACAAAATGGCCGAGGTCCGCCCGCGCGTCTCTCTGTGGCTGAGCTGCCGCGGCCCTGCCCCGAGAGTGGCGGGACACGGGCTGTGGCCGGGCCCGCTGCCTCACGCCGTGGGTACACGGCCCTTCAGGCCCCTCCGAGTGCGCAGCCGGGCTGCGGCTGCACCAGCTGGTGCCGTGGTGCGTCCTCTATCTCACCAGCCCGGTTAGGGTAGGTAAGGAACATCCTGGGCCGGTAGTATGAGCCTTTGTTATACGCTCAGTGCATTTCGCTTTGGGTGAGATACCTTGTAAATTGAGCTCCGATTTGCTGCTTCTTACGCTCACTTTGTAAAACATTAACCTTGCTTCTTGATGCAGTTGCAGCCTTTCATCTAGGTAGCTTGGTCTCTAATTTAGGTGTGATGGCAATAGTCGAAGGGTTGAACCTCAAACTGAACGTGCTCAGAGCTAGGGCAGTCTCTTTGCTTTGTGAAACCTGCATAGTTACTGCAAGATCTTACTGCCTGGATGGAATTTTACGGATACTGCAGTAGATGACTTGCTAAGCTTCACATTTGTGATGTAGGTCTGCAGTACAGATTATCTGTAGTTGGTTTTGCTTTAGTGAATCAGCCTTGTTTTCCTTTGGGGTCTTTAATTTTTAGTACAGTACATGAGTGCAGCAGTAGTTTAAATTTTAAACTTTCGAGGTGGCAAAAAAAGATAATCTGATATTTCTGAGCACAAAATTGCAATGGCTGTCTTTGAATATGGTGTTTTCCCATTCAGATTCGCTGTAGTAAATTTTATTAGTATGACTATTTCTACTTCAGGGGAGGTTAGGCTAGAAATGTATAGTTTCAAGGAAGCAAAAAATGCCAGATGAAAATGAGCGCTGAAAGGTAGGGATTAAACGCTCATGGATTAAAACTCATACCACCCCCAGTATTTTGTTTTCATTAATGTCATCATGTCACTCACACAGCTGGTGTGTTTTTAGTGAGGGAGTATTCTGACTTGCTCAAGGTGGATTTCTGTGTTTTAGCTTCTTTAAAATTGGTTTAATTTTTCAGTTAGATTACCAGTTTAAGATGATAGCCTAACTTTAGGAGTTTGGTTTAGTTTTCAGTCGGAATGAGTGGAAATGTTATTAGCAAAGTGTCTTTGAAACATGATTGTGCAGGGTATGATAGGACAGCAATTGCTGTCCCACCTGCTTTTCTATTTTATCTTTTCTATACTTTTATTCTAAGAAAAGCCCCATCGTGTGCAGGCAGTCTTCACCAAGGCTTAAAATGAGTTATGCCTGGACTTTGTGAATCATAAGAAGATTCTGTTGCCAGTGTTACTGATGATGATTTTTGCTTATTGAGGGCTTGTATTTTACTGAGTCAATGGCTTTCTACTTTTTCAAGCTGGAATCACTGAGGTCTCTGCAGTGTAGAAACAGTGTTTGGATAAATAATCTGGGATATGACTTTACAACTGTCTGTTAGGCTGTTCCAAGTCCATGCTGCCCAGAAGAATTGTGCTCCTGAAAACATGTTCCTGCTTTCTCCCTTGTGCTAGTGTTTGTGTAGTCATTCAGATCTGGGAAGTTTCCAGCTGCATTGCTTTGCAGGCTTGACTTGATTGTGTAGCCGCGACTCCTAATCAGCATTGAGGATGAAGAAGAAATACCAGGTGCTTTCACAAGTAATGGGACTTGCTATTTTGACAGCAGCCCAAACTTAAATGGGCTTATATAACAGTTTAAAGAGGGGAAAAAAAAGAAGGGATGAGAGAAAAATATCCGTGGTCAAATTCTCTTTTGCAGTTTATACTCTATACTGGGATTATACTCTAGAAGCTTTTTTTTTTTTTTTTTTCCAACTGAAAATACTATAAATTGTTAAAAGCTGCCAATACTTGAGATACTAAAACGTGCTTGAAATACTGTTAGAATGCTGTGATAATTGCTACATTTTCCTAAGTCACTTTTATTTTTATTTCATTCATTGAAATTGCACTCATTGAAGTGCATGTGATCCAGGCATGGAAGGGTTGGAAGGGCTATTTAAAGGAAAAATAGTGAGTTTCGTCGTGTCTGTTGGTTAATAGTGATGGAGATTACTTGGTATGTGTCTGATCAGAAACTGTTTAATATGGTAGTCAGGTAGTCAAGAAACATTGTTTTGGGTTTTTTGATCAGAGTAAAACTTGGATGGTGTAAATGCTTAATTTGTAAATCTGTTTACAAGATACTTAACACATACATTTCCAGAAATGCTGTTTTTATTACTAACTCCTGGAAGAAGGTCTAAAGAAACAGTTTTAGAAGGTTAGAAATAATCTGATAGCTTGATGCCACTAAAAGGTTAGGGCATCGTCTGTGTTCCTCCTTCATCAAGTGGCACTTGATCTGACTTCTTGGCGGCTGATTCAGTGCCTTAAGCTGTCAGAAAGCAGTTTGCTTTTTGCTGATGGGTTTGCTTCCTGCCAGTTTGGTGCACTGAATGAGCCCTCAGGGTCAGTGTGGAGGCAGCTGGGCTTCTGTGCTGCTGGCTTGTTAGCTTGATTCTGGGGTTTTTCAAGATACATTCTTGTTTCTTTTTGGCAGAGTTTGGAAACTGTTGCGGAAAGGGGTTCTGCTTTCCCTCCTGAGTGAATTCCCAGCTGCCCCCAGCGGTGATCTGATCTGGTGATCATGTGCTTCAGGGGTAGAGGGGCAAAAGCTCTGTTGGATGGATTGCTAAATTCTGTAGTAGAGAGGTTGAAGGCATGTGAAATTGTCACAATTACACCTTGAATAAATCGTCTGCTGATTCGATAATGTGTAATGTGAGTCTGCACCTTGCTTTGGGAAAACAAGTGGATATATGTAAGTTCATAGGGATTTAGGATTTTTTAAAGAAACTGTTAATTATATTTGCTTGTATCTTACATTATTAACTAAAATCTGTAGCTCATATTCCCATGGGAAAAACTAGATCTCGGAAGTGTGAACACATGGTCCTCAAATACCTTACAGCTGCTTCTGTCCATGGAAATCTTTTCTATCTACTACCCCCAAAATAATCCTGCTGCTGTGACATTCTTTGCTCATAGAGTAGATGAATGTGCTTAGGGGTGTTAAAATTACCATCTCTACAGTATTACACATTGGTTTTAATATGCTTTAACTATGGAAAGAATAATTTGGAAACCACAGACCTGGACTTCAGGGCTTTCACCTGAATTCCAGTAATGTCTGATGGAGGGGAAAGATCAAGGGATCTGGTGGTTTTTAAAATCCACACTTCACAATCTCAAGATTATTAAAAACCAGTTATGTAATAGTGAAAACCAGACTTGATCTGCCTACCAATAGTGTTTCAATACAGGTAGGATAAAAAGGTTGTTTCTTCTTCTGTTGACTTCCGTGTGTCATGATGAGACCCTGCTTGGACATTTAAGAAAAACAAAACAAACCTTAAAGCACACAAAGCAAAAGAGAAAACAGTAGAAAATTGAAAGTTATTAAGAACAACAGATGTTTTTACAGATGGTAAAAAAAACCCAAACAAACTCTGATTGAAGTGAGCTGTGAGAATAGCTTATAGGAACCCTCAACGGGTGCAGTGTAATGGGGTGTAAGGGAAATTCGGAGTGCTGCAAGCTCCTGGTGCTTGAAATTTTGGGTAGGAAGGATTTCCTGGGGTGGGGAGGGTAGCAACTTTGAAATTTTAGGGTTTGTTACTAGTTTTAGTAATATCTGGAGCAGGCGAGGTGCCCTGAATTCTTTTAAGCCAGGAAGTAATAAAGAAGAGGCATAATCCTGTAAAATAGATCAAAGATAAAGATTTCAAGAGACTTCTAAAACTCTAAAAAGGGTATGGGGTACGTTTACAGGCAAGATCCTGCTGCTTCCCTCCCATCCTGCATTATTTCTTGCATCCTTTTCAGTATTAGACCACCAGTATTTGGACATGCCTCCTTCAGTCTGGCCTGAGTGTGTCAAGAGAGTTAGGTTTTGTGAAGAGAGCATTTTTCCTCAAATGAAGAACAGGTGTTGGTTTTTAGCCAATTTTTCTTCAATCTTGCTTTGACCCTTTTTAAAGAGTTGAAGACTTACAGTTAAATTAATAAAGTAATGGGTTTAGGTTTAATTTGCTATTTATAACTTAGTTCTGTTGCACTGTCCTTTGCAGATTAGTATATGAGAGAACTATAGTTTAGAACACCTCCGTAAACACTGTGACAGAGAAGAACATCCTTGACTTCATTGCTCTTTTAATCGAAAATCTGCTTTATCCTGCATGTTTTGTCCCCCTAGTATTGTATGATTGGCAATTGTAAATGGTTAAACTGTTTTGAGTTGTGTGGAAGTGGTTTAAGCATGATTGAATTTGGGGTCGCAGATGAGTTTGTGAATGCTTAGTACAGAATGCCTTTGAGTTGAATGTTCAGGTTTAAGAGGTGTTACAAAGATTTAAGAAGTGATTTTTATTTTCTGGTACTCTAGTGTTAGTGAGCATTCTTGATCAGAATTGACACAAAATGTAGAATTGTTTGGGTTTAGGGGGAAAGAAATAAAATTCTACTGCTGAATTTTACATTTTCTCTTAATATATGGAAATAATACCTTCCAGCATCCTCAAACTGAGTGTTTTGGCCATGTGACTGAAGTTAATATACTGATTAAAAAAAGAGAAGCTGAAAATGCTAATTAGGGTATGTCATTGCCAGAGATTATTTCGAATAAATAGTAGAGGATACGGGATATTATTGTATAACAGTGCTTGTGCGTATTGCACAAAATTGAATTTTCGCTTAGTGGAAAATGATGATTTGCTTGGAAGCATGAAGCCTGCATGTGTAATCATGCTTGTGCAGGCAGAGTGGGTGTGAGTGTGATCATAAACCTTCAAATTAAGCCTAAACTGCAAGAATGTCCCAAAAAGTAACATAATTGTAAGTCATTGAAGGACCAAATGCATTGTGCTTTCTGCATTCCAAAAGCACTTCAGTCACCTGTGGCCGCAGTAGGGACCTTACTTAAGTCACTTCTGTTGATTTTGTCTTAAGTATGTGGCTGACAGTGAAGTATTTTGACTTTCCTAATGCTAGAATTCATTAGTTGATATTCAGTTGAGCCACTGTGCATTTGCTATTAAATGCAGGAATAAATAGCAAATTCAGTTACTTAGTACTAAGTTAAACTGAATTGATTGAAGCTGTTTGTAAAATAGTAGGGCATTTGGTAGATTCAATTCTTGAACTGCATATAATAGTAAAAGTCCACAAAACTTTTTTTTTTTCTAGTTTCAGTTTTGGCACTAGATTTTATCCTGGAGTTTTTAAATATTCTTCATCCTGTTCTTTTTCTATTAAGGTTAATGTTGAAGAAGGAAAATGCGGAAGTCGCCATTTGACAAGTTTTATAAATGAGAATTATTTGAAGCTCAGGAATAAGTGAAGCTGAAATTTGAAAAAAAAGAAAGTGAATGCATGCTAATTATCAGACCAGAAGTCCCACTTGTAGAATATTGAGCAATTTGTGTGAAGTGGGGAAGATGAAAGAAGTCAGAATTTGAAACGGAAGAATGAAGAAAAGGAATAAAAATGAAGTTAAGATAAGAAGTAATCTGGAATCTGAAAGCACTACGCTAAGTAATTACTAGTCTGTTTATGTGTCCCTGTATATTTTGCTAAACATGCATGCATTATCTGTTTAATAGCAAAAGTATATGCAGGGTAAAGAAGTGTCTACCAGGAAAGAAAAAAAAAAAATCTTAAAAAATATCTAGGCAGTTCTAATGCCAACTGCCCGGACACATAGATGTGAATTTTTACCTTTTATTTCACTGGAGCTTGTTTACAGACCTCAGGTAAACAAGAAATTGTGTACAAATTAGGCTTTCAATATCTGCGTGCAGGAATCCCGTTCTGCTTCCAGAAGCGGAAGTGCTCATGGGTCTGGCAAGTCGGGGAGGCACACCCCTGCAAGATCTCGATCTAAGGAGGATTCCAGGCGTTCCAGGTCAAAATCTAGATCCAGGTCTGAATCCAGGTGAGTTTACTTCTTTTACCTCTGCCGCCTCTTCACAAGTCGGATCGTTATGTCAGAGGTGAACTCAAGTCAAATTTAGCCCCATTTTGTTTCCAGAGGTAACTGGTGATGTGTGGACGTTGGGTATGTTTGGTTTCAGGATTTGGAAAGCTAAACTATCAAGTTAGATCTTCCTGCGGCTTTTCCTGCACAAGTTACATAGGCATGTATCTTTGCTGATACAGTTTGGATGTGGCATGCTTTTTAAGTCTTGTAATAATAGCTAGTTTCTGAGCATGAAGCAGTACTAACTCTAGATCTTAGTTTTTCTCAAGATCTTAGTTTTGTCCCATTAACGTGTTATGTTTACTTACTGGAAACAGTGGTGTTTCTGGAGTACTTAATGGTATATTCCATGAAAAAGAAGCAGTAGAGAGAAGTGTGAATCTCAACAGACATCTGTCTGACCTTTTAAATAATAGTTATTCAACAGACTGGAAAGCTTTAAAGATTAGGCAGCTTTCCTTGCTCTCAACAAAGTTGTGGAGAAAGTAGCTTGCTTATTTTACATGGCAATGCAAATGTACACTCTGAAAAAGCCTTCTGCACTGTATTACCTATCATTACCTGCTAAACTAGCTCTGTGCAGTGGCAGAGTTCTCTTAAAACTGTTAAGATACATAACAGATGTTTCTAGGCTATCAGCATATTTTATAAGACTGTAAACTGCTGGCCACTTTACATTGGCTTTAGCAGATGTGTCATGTAAGAGGTACCTATTAAAGAATTGAAAGGCAACAGAGCCTGTAAATGGGTGAATTATGATATTTTTCTGAAGTCTAGATAAGTGAGTGCTGACTATAGAAATGAATGTGTTCATAGTTTTACTCATTCGTAAGCATTCAAGTTAGAAAATGTGGGTTTCAGCAGTGGGGTTTCCAGCTGAGCTGTTCACAGTATACTGTTTATGTGTGTAAGCAATGAATTAGGTGTGCCAAAGCCTGGGGGTTAGGCTGGGGAATGACAACACTAGCACATACTGTGCTGTCAGCAATCACCCATGATGGAAAATACTATCAAATACTGTGTTTTGATCTCCTTGCATGATCAAAGTGATCCATTTGAAGCCTTTTGTGAGAAGGAAAATACCTGGGAAATTTTGGTAGCAAATGAATGGGCTTTGGGTTTCTTCTGTTGCATTTCAGACACAGTCACAAGTTTCAAATTATGTACTTGGCAATCCCTATAGTACAAGAACAAATATGTAAAATTATTAAATACTTGGTAGAGTAATACCACTTTATAGTGTATGAAGTTGGAGTGACCTCTGAAATTGCCAGTAGCGAGAGATTCATTGGAGAGTTCAGGAAAGGCCCAGTCCAAAATGCTGCTCAAGGCAGAGTCAACTCTGGGCTCAGACTGTGTTCTCAGAGCTTGCTTTATCCAGTTAGGTTTTGAAAACCTCAGAGGAGGAAGACTGCAAAACACTTTTGAATTTTAAAATAATAAGCCAGTCAGGACCCAGCCGAGCATGTCCTTTTGCGCCTTAATCCACAACCCCTAGGGATGCCATATGCTTTAAAGCCCTATGTTTCTCACTTGCAGAATTGTACTGTATAAGAATGCAGTCACAAATTGGATAAAATGCTGGAAGAAGCCAATACAAGACAGAATTTACAAGAGACCTAGCAAATAATTTATGATAAGTCAACCTTTAACTAGTACCCTGGCAACTGACTTGTTGGTTTTTGATGAACAGAAGTAGAAGCTATGTCTACCGCAGCTTCCTGAGCATTTAACAGCTGTCTTGAAAATGCAGTATACATACTTCCAGTATTTTCAGCCTTCGGCAGTGCTAGAGTGTGTTCGTTAGCAGATTTGGGCAGAATTGTGTCAAGGCACATACTTAGAACCAATATATTTATCGCTCTTCAGTGCTGTTAAATGTTTGAGTATGATCACAAGTCATTTAACTCTGGCTCGCACCAGAGAAACGACCTCGTGAGAACTTTTATATTTCTTGGTGGTTTCTGTTGCAGATGTACTTCTGAATGACCAGCTTTATAAATTAAACTTTGGTTTGGGAACAAATCTGTGTCCTGGCATATTTACCATTTGAGGCATGGGTATATTGATATATATATTGATTGAAAAAACTGCTTTTTTGACGTTTTCATTAGCAGCATAGCAAGCTTGTTATTTTTGGTAAACTGTGAAGTTTAAACAATTCTTAACGAAGGAATAGGAGTTGTCAGCTGTGGTGACTTCACAATAAAGCAGAATAATAGCAGTATGACATTTAAGGCAGCAGGATGACATTTAAGGCAGCAGTATGAGCAGTGGCTATATAAAATGAGCCTTGTTCTCTTGCATAATGATAACCTGGTTTAGAAGTGTCCAGATCTTGTTCAGTGTAATTAGTGTATTCTGTTACCTGGAACCATCAGTTCTGTGTTTGCCTTTTTTCTTCTATGTCAGCAGTTGAAATGTGACTGTATCTCTTGAACTATTATTACTTGTTATTATTAATGTCTTTCCTGCCTCAGGGAAGTTCTCACTTTTTTTACTTTCTGTGGCAGGAAAAAAAACAAACAACTTAGTCTTTCTAAATACGTAGTTAGAAGTGTTGTAATGGGACATGCTAAAGTCATTTCTCCTGGAGATATATATATATATATATATATATGTATATTTCAAATTTAAGACAGAACTCAGCTGGCTCACTTCAGGGCTGAAGGCATATTATTTTTTTTAAGAAGGCCAGTAATGTACAGAGTGTATATGTGCAGTTTGGCTCTCTGATGCCACTTAGCTAGTGAGAAATCCTGACTGTGGAAGAAGCTGTTAAATGCTCAGGAGTAAAAATGGGTGCAGGTTAAGAGCTTCATTCATGCCAAGTATAGTAGTGGTGGAGGTACTGTGAAACATGATTGATCAATGATGGTAGCATATGGTTTTGGGCAGTGCTTAACTACTTTGGCTTCCACAAACTAGAGGAAAGATGTTTAAGACATAAACAGAAGCCTGAAGACTAACAATTTATGATTAGGAACTCTTGAATATGAAACTGTTTATTGCACTTCCTAGCCTTGCAGTGATTTCCTTTGTAGTTGTGTAGAAATCAGTTCATTCAGTGACTGCCATCAGCAGGCCAAGGCCAGGCATTACGTTCCAATTTAAGTGCCAGTCCAACTTTTCAACTAAGATTGTTTGTGTTGAGAAGGCTGGGGGTTTAGAAGAAGGAATCGGAGTGTTTCAGAACCTCATGTCCATAGACTTAGTGCTGTCAGAAGATGTTTCTGGAACTGTTCTGAGGCCTAGGCTGAAATTAGTGAGCACCTTTGCCTAAATACACTTGAAGTATGAACACATAAACATTCGTGAACAGCTAATGTGAAATAAGATTTTAAATACCAACAGGTAAATAAGGCTACTACAGGTTTTCTTCAATTGTATTAAGCTCTGTTTTGGGGGCATTTGACAGACTTCTATGTTTGTAGTTATGTACTGTGTGAAAAGTATATTTGCTTTTCAGTGACACTGAAAGCAGTGCTAGTCTGGGTGCTAGAATAAGCAGAAGTGTGCATCTCTGCAGTCCTGTGTGCTTTATGTTAAGTCATATTTACTCCTGTTCTCTTTTTGTGTGAAGTCTTTGAAAGAAAGCCACCCCAGCTGTTTTTACTTAAATGCTAGTGTTAATGCTGTGAAGATACTGTGTGAAACCAAGATAGTCTTGCTGGAGAAAGTTACAAGCTATAGGGGAATTAAAAGCTAATTAAAATGGAAGTTGAGGTTCCCATTCAGTAGGAATGCTCTGAGCATCTACAATAATCTAATTGTAAAGATATAGCACACAGTCCTTGAGAGTAGTGACTAAACTGATTACAGCTAAGTCATGTGGTACTGCACGTTTTTGGGGAAAATGGCTCTTTTTGTTTGTGAACATATGGCTTAATTTTTGGAGGGTTAAAAAAACCTAGCACTGTACCTTTCTTTTTTTTTCCCCTCAGATCTAGATCAAGGAGGAGTTCCCGTAGACACTACACAAGATCACGCTCTCGCTCCCGCTCTCACAGGAGATCCAGAAGTAGGTCTTATAGTCGGGATTATCGGCGGCGACACAGTCACAGCCATTCACCCATGTCTACTCGCAGACGTCATATTGGAAACAGGGTATGTCTGTTACCAAAGATGGCTTGTGTGTAGTCCTGAATACATCCTGTAATCACTCAGTTGGGGTTTTCCAGAAAAACATTCTGCTTCAGGTCTGTTTAAAAGATACTGTTGAGGTTAATTGTCATTTGGCTTTTGATAAGCCATAGATCTCTGTAAGATCATTGGGGTTTGTGGGATAGGGGTGTCTTGTTTGTCTGGTTTTTGTTGGATGCCTTTAGAAGTGATTTCAGTGCCAGCAGCTGTCACTATACCCACAGTGATAAATGAGTGAATACATGCAGCAAAGGATGGGGGTAGAACTAGGGGGGAGAAATGTTTGTGATTTTTCTTGATTGGAAAGCCTGGGAAACTAAAATTTCATTCCATTAAAAGCTGTTTGGATGGCATCTTTATTAAATGAGCATGTAAACCAGTTTGCTTTTAGCTGCTTTATAGGCGCAGGCAGCTGAGCGTGGTGTGGTTTGTGCTGAAGTGGGGGAGGAAGTGGTAACTAACACAGATAAAGATGTGATCCAAGTCTCCGTGTGTGTATATATGAATCTCCACAGTCAATAGTCATAAGCTAGCCTTTGGAAGGAAGTTTCTTTTAAATGCAGTACTTATGTGCTGTAACTGTAGTTTGCACACTACATGAGAAATGCAAAGTACTTTTGTGAAAGGAGGCTTATGAGTCTGTAAGCTTAACAGTGTCTATTAGCAGATTAACCCAACCTGAATTGCAGCAGTATCTTTGTTGTTGTTTTGTGTTGAAGATTTTATTCTAAAAATTTTATTGCCCCTTCCTTTAGGCAAATCCTGACCCAAATTGTTGTCTCGGCGTGTTTGGATTGAGCCTGTACACCACAGAAAGAGATCTGAGAGAAGTTTTCTCCAAGTATGGTCCCATTGCTGATGTTTCCATCGTGTATGATCAGCAGTCTCGGCGTTCGAGGGGATTTGCATTTGTGTACTTCGAAAACGTTGAGGATGCTAAGGAAGTAGGTTGGGGTACAGTATTATACGGAATGTTTGCTGTGTTCTCAGGTGCTAGGGTGTATATTCTATAGTCTGGGGAAACTTGAGGCCCAAGAAATGTTAGGCACCTCATAATAAATGCAGGAGTCCTACTTCAAAAGATACCTACTGTGTACCAGAGGAGAGAGTGGAGAGGCATGAATACTGGTCCCTGTGCAGGCTGAGCCGTTTTGTAATTCACAAAAGCAAACTTCATGCTAGCCATAATGCAAACTATGCCAATAAGGAAAATAGAATCAATGGCTCTGTTTTAATTACAGAGTTCCTTTCTAGCTCCACATGTGATCTTAGTTTTACAGGCATGTTCAGAGTACCCCAGGCAGCCTTTTCAGGGCTCTCTGGGAGTGCTACTACGCCTTCTGCTGACCTCTAGTGCTTCAGTCTGAAAGGGGTGGCAAGGGGGAATCTTTTTCAGAAAAATAAAAGGCCAGGCTATATGTGTCAGCCTCAACATAAGAAGCTACAGGATTTGTGCTTACAAATGAATGAACAGGGAATTCTGTACTCAATGGGTGTAGAACTCTATGCTCAGGCCAGCCCTTGGAGAGTAGCATGCTTATCGGCTGTAACTAGGCTTATATTCTGCATAAGTTCCATTATTTTAAGTCTCTAGTGTAGTCTTTTCCGAACTTGGCTTGAAGGGGCTTCCATGTTAGGTTGGAGTTTTGGATGTAGGTCCTGCTAATTGGCAGAAAAAAAACAGTGGGTTTTGTTTGGTGTTTGTGGGTTGGTTTGGTTTGTTTTTTACATCAGATTTACTTATGACTCAGATACCACTATATTTGAGATTATGGTAGGTTTTGAGGATGTATTGGAGGAAAAAATCTTAACAGTGCTCCTTTGTGAACTTCTAAAGGCTTTGCTTCATGTTGTGTGTTGGAGCATTTGCATCTCCATAAGCATGTTTGAAAGTTCCTCTTAATCATATTAGCAACCAGATATATTGAAACAATTATGCAGTATTAGTCACATTTTGGGTGGTTACCGAACCTTACATCCAGCTCGCCTGGAATGTCTTAACAGCTTATCTTCAGCATTATGTATAACGCGTAAGTGAAACTTAAGATGCACATCCTTAGTCACTTTAGGACTCGATACTTGAAGCAGTGGTTGTATGAAGTGAAACTTGTGTTGGTAATAAAGTTCATACCTACAGCCAATTATTTTATCACTGTTTAGGCAAAGGAACGTGCAAATGGAATGGAGCTGGATGGAAGAAGGATCCGGGTAGACTTCTCCATAACGAAAAGACCTCACACCCCTACCCCTGGAATCTACATGGGAAGACCCACTTAGTAAGTTATTTGTGTGGGTTTATTTCCAAATCTGTGTGGGATAGGATTAATAGTCTTGTGACAGCCATCAGTAGTAATGTGTATCTTTCCACCTCTTCAGATACAAGGGGTTCATTTATATAGCACTTGTCAGTGACTGGTCAAGGGCCAGCCTGGATTATAGTGAGCAGAAACTTGGATTCCTTAGTCACATGGCCCAGGCATAAGCTATCTAAATATTTAAATAAGTCCATGGTAAGTTTTTTTGACAACTTCTAAATTATTTTAAATTCTTGCCATATGTACTTCAAATATTAATGTCTTCTGCAAGCTCAAGTTGTCAAGAATAAATTAACAAATACTAATTGAGTAGCTGTGTGGCACAGTTTGCCTGTCCACAGAGTGCAATATAAATCAACAGTTGCAAAGAATTTATATATCCCCAAGTAATTTCCCAGTTATTTTCCCACAACATTCAGCTTATGGTACTGGCGGTTATGTAGTTAATGTTTTGTTGAGACTGCAGGTTATTTTTTAATCAGAAGCTTCTTCCAGAAGAAGCTTTCTGAGAGTTAAAAGTGAATAAAGAGTTGTTACGGAATGAAATTCTTTGTGTGCCTGTGATATCAAAAGGTTAAGAGGTTTCAGACCAAGGAGGAAAGTAGCTGTCTTAAAGTTCAAGCATTTTTAAAAAAGCAATTATTTAAGTAGTTCTGTTCCCATCTGTACTGATGTGAGCAGTCTTGCTTTCCCATTCATTTCAGTTGTGAGAATGCAAGGTAATAATATAACCCAGTTAAAATGTTGTATACTTAACTGTGACTGTATGTCTACTGAAAAGCACTGCAAACAATATTAATGCTTTATATTAAATGTAATTCTCTTTCACTGCTTGTAGTGGCAGCTCACGACGACGAGATTACTATGACAGAGGGTATGACAGAGGGTATGATGATCGTGACTATTACAGCAGATCATACAGGTGAGGCAATATTTGTAATATTCAACTGCTATTTAAACTGTGCTTTCTCATCTACCTTTCTACATATATATGCTTTACACTTACATACGTATGTCAAAATAATTTTGGTCTCACTGTCCGTCTGGGATCTTACTGTGAAATATTGACCAAAATGACTGCTTGGTACAAATCAGATTGGTCAGATTGAGAAGTCTTTGTGATGTTTAACATGTGGCATGAGTTAGTCCATAAGGTTTGTTTCATCTGCATTCAGTTTTGAAAAACAAAGGGTATTGTCTATACTCTGATTTAAAGTAATCTTCTGTTAGTTCATCTGTTAGTGTTGAAATGGTGAGAACACAGGTGCAGATCTAATATTTGAATTAGTATTGTAGTGTGAACTTAACATTGAGTGTAATGTAGTAGATAAAAATGTGGGAAATTCAGTGGCCGCTAGTATTCCCTACTAAAAATTATGGCACCTCAAACGTTGCCAAAAATAAGGGATCAGGCATTGGAACATTGTGTGCTATGTTGGACATTTGCATTAAAAAAGAGCTGTTTTTTAACGTACTCTGGCAGGTTGGATGTGTATATTTTACTTGAAGGACTCCTCCTGTTTATGTCTGTCTTCAGTTGAAACTTCTGTGTTTGATGGCATAGTAGTAAAGTTGATAGAAAATCTCTTTTTTAATGTTGACAGAAAACATGGTTGTTGTGTAGTTGGTTTGGTGATAGAGCAGGTTTGTCCTCTGCATTTTCCATTAAGAGTGCCAACAAGACTTGTTTGCTGTGAAATCCTCACAATTTCTGGGACACTTAAGTTAGGAGTTAGTAACTCCCAACTTAACACAAAGATAGGAGTGAATTTTTTCTGTCTGCAATTACTAAATGTTCCTGTAGTTGCAGAATTCTATAGTAGTACTTCCAAAGTGGTTTACAAAGCTTAGATCAGCAATGAGTGGATTTATGATTGTTCCCTCATAGCAACCATGTATTCATGGAAATACACAAATTCAAATTGCATTGTCGTCTTATAGCTTAGAGACAAAGGAAATAAAAAAAGAAGTGCTAAGATTCCAGTATTCTCTCCTATTGCTCTTGTAGGCTAAGACTTAAATAACATCTTTATGCTGAAATTGATAGCTGTATAGTCATGGTACTTGACCAAGGGAAGCTGTCTCTTCCTTCCCCTACGACTACTTTCAGCTACTTCTCCTTCCTGGGTTGTTGCCATTGCTTCTAATCTGTTTTTCCTCTCCCTGCCTTTCTGTTGTCACTTAAATCAGGTGCCTTGCTTCTGCAATGCTTCAGTGCTGCTGGGGACAGGTGCTCTACGTCATCAAAGTGAACACAAGAGACACACATGTCCTGCCCACATATGAGTTGCAGTGATTAGGGTACTTCTGCCTCTAGCAATCCAGTTTTTGGAAATACCGGAGATTCAGATGTTTTGAGAACTGTAGCAGCTAAAAATCTGAAGTTGATAGTGGGCATACTACAACTCAGACGTGTTGTATGTAGGCTTTAAGGTGGCTTTTCAGTAAACTTCCAGTTTGTTTTGGAGCACAAGGTACAAAAGCTTGCTTGGAATAGTTAATAGAGGCTCATCTCATTGTACTGAAAGGAATTCACTGAAATCCGGTGGGTAAATTAACTGAAGCAGCTCTCCATTGCATTGGGGAACAGAAGACCTGCAACATAGTCTGCTAAGCTCTTTGTTAAGTGCTACTTCTAGCTTGCTTCTCCCATTTCCCATGTTTTCTGTGGGGTTCTGATGTAAACCTCTTGGAAGGGCAAAGGCACCTAAGGACCAGCAAAAGATGTAGTGCTCTGCAGCGTTTGGTAGGAGTTTTGCGTCACTGTTCTTCATAGTACAAGTTTCTTTATTCTTTCCTAAAGGGTCAGTCAGGGTGTACTGGTTGTCTTTGAAATTTGTTGTTTGTTGCTTGCATGTCCTTAAAAAGTAATTTATTCCTTGTTATGTTATGGCATGATCCCAAGTCTTTAAGTGCTTAAGTGTTACCTTTTTCATTTCTGATGGTGAGCAGTAGTTCAGATGTTCGTAAAACATTATTGGAAGTTGTAATTACATCAGTTCTGGGTGTATGCTAATGAAAATAATTGCAGACTGTGATAGTGGCTGAACATAAAGACTAAATGCATGAGATGAGGAAGAGCAGACTAGTAAGTAGTGATGCTCCATCCCAAGGCTGGGTTGGACAAAGCCTTGCGTGACATGGTTTAACATGAGGTGTCTCTGCCCATGGCAGGGGGGTTGGAACTTGATGATCTTAAGGTCCTTTCCAACACTAACTATTCTACGATAGAAGATGGGCTACTGCAGTTAGGGTACTAGTCTGAGTGTAGCTTACCAGAATTCCCTGCCATGCTCTAATCCAGCTCAGTGAGGCAGTCATGTGTTGGGCAATGTTCTCCCATCCTGTGTGTTGTGAACTAGGGCTTTAGCAGGGAAATACTAAAATGTTGACAATTCCAGGAGAGGTACTTTCCATTTCCCGTGTTTAGGGGAAAAAAAGGGGGGGGGGAGAGAGAGAAAAACCTCAAGACAACCAAATACCCCCAGCCCCCCCCCAGTGTGTTGTAGCTCACTGCATAACCTTTATAATGTTTCTTGATAGCTCATATTGGAACAGTAAATGTAAGCAACAAATGGTTTGTGTGTGGCTACATTTTCATCCTGCAGATAATGGTGGCTTGAGGGAGGGAGGATGGTGTTTGGTATGTTGTGAGTGCTTCCTTAAGGAAGCTAGAATTGTTGGAGATGCAGTAGAGCATTGCATACTAGTACTCCACCCTAGAAAATCAATTGGTAACAATTACTTTGCCTTCCTTGCCCCTGTGCAGTGAAGCCTTTAGGGAAATACCATTTCAGATGGGAACTGTCATATTAAAACTTCAGCTTCTTGTTGTTGCTGTGGGATGCTTAATCTTGTCTGGAAAAGTGTCTGTAAAGAATAACATTAAAAAAAACCCAACTGGCACATTGGCTCACTACCAAATGGAGAAGACATTAAAAAAATACTAATAATTAAAAAAGCAGACCTGCTGATTGAAAGTGTGGTGTTTGGGGGCTCTTTGTCCTTCATCTGATTTACAGCCTTTTTGAGGTGCTGTGAGACATTTCTGGCAGTGACTGTTCCATAATCCAAACTTGATTTAGTCTCCTGGTAATGCTCTACTGTATCTAAATCTGTGGCAGAACCAGCCCAAAGGCTGTTAAATACTATAACATTGTTTCAGTTCTAGGCAGCTCTTAAATCAGGAGAAGTTGTATCATGGTTCTTAAATGCCCTTGTTTAAACGTGATTGTGAAATGTTAAATTGTAAGGATGTGGAACTTTTCCCCCTACCTCCCCCTTGGAATCAACTTTTTCTTCAGGACAGTGAATTGATCTTGCTACCTTAAAAAAAAATAGACTTGCTTGCCTCAAGCAGGTAAGCATCTGAGAATGGAAGTGGCCTTGGAAATGAAGGGTACATACCAATCTTGAATTGCTGCTCGTTGGAGAGTGTGACATTGTGAAATACAATATTGGTGAGGTGGAACATGAGTCCTCTTTGACTGCTTCTTGTCACCAAGTTTAGCCAGCTCATTCCAGGAATACATAATGAAATCATTCAACATTATCCAATGTAGGAACCAGCGTTTTCTTGTTTTTGTTATTTTCTTATGCTTGATGATGCTTTTTCCTTGTACAATGAACTTTTTGTTTGTTTCTAAAATTCAAAAGCCACTCTGCTTTTGTATTCACAGAGGAGGTGGCGGTGGCGGCGGAGGATGGAGAGCTGTTCAAGACAGGGATCAGTTTTACAGGTATAATAGGAAAGCTTTTAGTGTCTGGTCATCAGTGGGAAATATACATGGCATTTACTGAGTGTTCTATGACTCAACCCCAGACAGGCTTGATTCTTTAAACGCATGAACAGAAACTGGGTGGATGCTGAGCACTTGCAGCTCTTCAGTGAGCAGTGTGATTCATTGCAAAGGTTCCTTTGTCGCTGTGTAAAGGGGTCAGGTTAGCACAGGGACAGGTTAGCAAAGGAAAAGCTTTGTGATTTATGCCAAGAAGTTAGTGTCCTGAATTAAGCGGAACTAGACAAGAAAACACAAAGCTTGAAAGAGTGCCTGGATTAGAGGGATTTGGGGGTGAGGTTGTAGCAGTGACTGCTAGTCAAAGAAACTTTTCTGTCTTTGGACAAATAATTTAGATTTAAAGCTAAAGTGTGACTTGGCTTGTTTGAGATGCTCCTGGCTTGAAGCACTAAAATGGCATTTAGTCAAACTGTGAATGCAAGAGAGCTTGTATTTCTTCTGTTAGTCCAAAGTAATAGTACTCTGAAATGGTAATAAAAAGAATATTAAGAAAATTCAAATGCTTGCTTTATTATCCAGTAGAAATTCTGGTCAGTTATTTATATGCTCATTAGCTTTCCCAGGTATACTCTTGATACTAGGATGGGGTTAAAGGTGTCAGCATAAAACTGCTGCAACTCATCTGCCACAGGCTTTAACGAAGGGATTTTTCTGTCACCCTCTTTGACAGGAGGAGGTCACCATCTCCATACTACAGCCGAGGGGGCTACAGATCTCGATCCAGATCTCGATCCTATTCACCTCGTAAGTAGGCACAGAGTTTGCATATCAAAAGCAGATTCCCTGCACTTTGCCTGAACAAATTTTTTTTGGAGCTTTAGTGGCCATACAGACTATTTGACTTCAGTGTGGTTATTTTTTCTTTTGAACCACAGTTCCCTTTAATGTTTCATTGAGCAACTGGCAACCTTGAGGACAGAGCAAATATTTAGTTTGCAAATAAACCAAACTAGATAATACCACTTGTTAAAAAGTCTGAGGTACCATTTCTTTCTCTGAAACAGGAAAACAGGAGTTTGTAGTACATTGACAGTTTGGTTACCGCTAGGGCAGCAAAGTTGAATCCCCAAGCCTCACGTGTTCTAACATTAACATGAAATTTCCCAATCTAACTTGTTAAAGAGGAGGTTAACTTCATCTGAGCTCCAAACAGTGCCTTTTTTTTTTCCCTGAATTGCTTATTTGCATGGAAGATAAAGCTGCATTTTGATGGCAGAAATGTAATAAACCGCAGTAGCATTCCTAGCATAGTCCCTTTGTAATGGATACAGAGTGAATGAATAGGTCATGTTCTCATGTTTACCCTTTGTGTCCAAATGAAAACAAGTGTAACTGCTTTTACTGATGCACAGGGAAACTGGCCACCACAGAGCAGTTAGAGTATGAATTCTCATTGTGCTCCAAAACATTGGCCCTGGGCATATGACAGGAACTGGGAGTTTCCTACATAAAGGAACTTACTGGTAGAACTATACTGACTGCTTGAATTGATCACTGATGTATCACAAGATGTTTAAATTTGATGCAGATTTGAGGGGAGGCTGTGAGTTTAGAAGGAATCTTAGACATCTGACAACCCTTGGAAGTCTAACAGTGTATGTATTTTGTCTTTTCTTCCAGGTCGCTATTAAAGCATGACATGTAGAGGAATTTCTAGCTCCAGCCTTTGAGTTGAAATTGCAAGTTTGTGGACAATATTTTTATTGTCTCTTCCATATAAACAAGTGAACAGTGCCTGGTGAATAGGTGACTTTTACACCTTTTGTGAGGACTACTTCTGTGGTGTTAAATGCTGTTTCATTCTGCATATTTGTGTAATTTGGTGCTTTGTTTCAAGTTGTGTTTTGAAAGGAGTATGTTTTGCATGTATTTTTTTTAGGCTCCATTTTGACTCCTGAAAGGTTTCTATTGTAAAAACAAACTGTTCAGTTAGTTTTTTCTACTGATTCCAAGGTATTCTGAAGATCAAAACCTGTGTAAAATGCTTTCAAAAGTGAAAAATAAAATAAGTTTGTTTTTTTCTTTTCCTACTTACTTCTGCCAAGTGCAAGTTATGGGTTGAAAACACACAAGAACACTTAAACATTATTGCAGTATACATAGATGAAAACCCAGAAGTAAAATTCACCCTAACTTTGTGTTGCTGGCTAGTTGTTCTCTAAGTGTAGCTTCAGGTATGTAAACCCAGTGTGTGGAGAAGTCTGTGCAGGAGCAAGAAACATCATTCAGGAGCACTGTATGCATGGAGCAAGGCTTGTAACAAACTCTTGGTAATGCTGTTGAGCCTTGAGGTGGGTGAGCTGTGAGCGCTTAATCTCCTATAGACCCTTAAAAAGAGGAGAGAGCTTCAGTGGCAGTAAATGAGCATACACTTAGAGAATCCAGTGAAATAACATTTAGACTACTTTGATTTTTCTTATTTCTTATGCCCCATCCCTGGCAGTGTTCAAGGCTGGTCTGGATGGGGCTTTGAGCAACCTGGTGTAGTGGAAGGTGTTTCTGTGCATGGCAGGGGGTTGGAACTGGATGAACTTTAAGGTCCCTTCCAGCCCAAGCCACGCTATCTATGATTCTTGATTCACTGATGATCTTCCTTCTAAAGAGTACATCTTTAACTGCATATGCAGCTAAAATGCTATATAACTCTCAGATGGTGCTCTCCTGCCACTGTTAGTGCAACTTTGCCTACTTGGATTTGTGAACTTGAACACTTAAAATTCTATGCATGATTTGAAAGTACTGTCAGACAGGAACTTCCCTCAGCCTGTATCATAGCTCAAGGGTCACCATGCATGGAGGACCTAGCAAAAAGGAGCAGTGAGATTCTAGGCTACGTCCACCACTGTTCTCTCAGCTTTTCCTGTATGGTAACTTCCATGTGTTTATTTTTCTTCTCATGGACTAAGAGCAGTTTCAGGACCCTGTGGACCTGCAGCCTCCTGACTTTCTTGATGATTTCCTCTGTTCCTGTGTGGGAAAGGAGCAGACAGCTGCTGTGTATTTCTGCACTATTTCTAATCAGGGGTCCCCCTCATCTCTCATCTTGCTGTGGTTTTCAGCTCAAGGTAGATCTTTGTATGGAAGTTTTCAGTAACTTTGATCTTTTGGAGGGTGATGGAAGGAACAGTATGGCACACGGTGTTCCACAGGCTTAGGAACTGTTGGGTAACAAAATATTGATATCTGTCTGAGTACTATCTCACAAGTGTCCTGGTTTGGTTCTGTTACATACTACTGAGCTGAAGGTTTTCATATGACTTACAAGAGCTTGCGCTGGAGGATGAATGATCAGGAGCCTGTCCCTGCAGTCATCCTTTCATCAGAGAATTTAAAACATGGCTGTATGGGCTGCTGTGATGGCATCTGGCTGTGAAAGTGCCACCAAAGCCAGCACAGGTTGGGATTTAAGTGGTAAGGCTGTTTTACCCCCAAATTCTTTTTCATTGGGAGCTACTGCAATAGTCCTGTCAGCCTAAAAAAAACCCTCAGAGGTAAATCCCCAGAGCAAGTGTTTGTGTGCTGTCTTAGCTACATCTCATTTCTTTTATAGTCATTAGCTGTCTCACGAAGGCTGGATTGCACTGATGGGTCTTCATGAGGTGTTTCTAAAGTCCATTTCTCATTTCCAAGGCTGGCACTGAATCACTCGGTTTGCTGTTCAGGAAGGTTAACTCTCAAGTTACCTATCGGCTTTAAAAGCTCCTGGGCAAACACTACATAGTATGTCTGTCGTATCGTGTGGTAAACCAATGCAGTTAGATTTGCGATCTGACTGGTTTTTAACCTTGTGTTGGAGGATGTGCATTGAGCTTCCCACATTCGTTTGGGGTGAGTATTTTGTGTGTGTGCAGAAATAGCAGTGTATTCATTTCTGTACTCTGAATTATGGTCTGTACAGATGTAGGGAAGGAAAATGCTTTTCTGTTTTGCTCTCAGAAGCAGTTTGACAGCTTCTGTGCAATCGCATGGAGCAACACACAGAAGAAATGAGCCCTAGCTGCTGCACCTGCCTGCAGGGGAAGGCAGCTAAGAGCAGTACACCAGGCAGCTTAGGAAGGCTTCTACAAACACCTGGGTTTGTTTTTAAATGCACATGTTTTCACTGTCCAGAACAGAGCAGCATTGCAGCAGTAATTATTTTAACTGTATGAGCAGTAAGATCCCATCCAGGGCTGACTAGCTATTCGCATTTACATGTCCCCTGGAGCACGTAGTGCTGCTCCTGCACTCAGAGCATCCCAAATCCCTGGGCCAGGTCCCTGCTCGGTGAGAGTGTTAAGGATGCGTGCAGTTGCCGCTGGGAAGGGGCAGTCCCCCCCCACCGGAGCTGACCTTTCTCCTGCGCAGAGTGGCAGTCTGTTCCATCTTTTGACCACGTTTTCTTAGTCACGGTCTTACGCTTCCTTTGAATCACCCGGCAGCGGCTGACGAACGTGGAGTGAGCTGCTTTATGTTTAAGTAAAACAAGGATTTCACAATGCGTGGTGCAGTTCCAGGCAGCTGAGTTCAGCTGAGGGCTCGCTGCTGCCAGCAGAGCATCCTCCCACCCCTTCCCCACACAGTGATACCTGGTACTTCTGGAACAGCTCGGACCTGCCATGGAGCAGTGTCTGGATAAAAGCTTTTCCTCTACCAAGGATACAAAAGGGAACAGGGGTGTTGTGTTGGTAGGTGCCAGTGCACCCTCAAATCTGTTTTAAAGCTGTTTCTAGGGCTGGGGAAATCATCAGCCTTGCAGTAGGGAGAGCCTTTTGTCTGGGTGTTTCCTGCTGCTGAATCACTCCCATTGCTTGTCAGTCCAGAAGAGAGCCCCTGGTCAGATGCTCCCTGTCGTGTGTAATGTTGCCCTGTTATGCGGGAATGACAGATTGCTGTGGTATGTGATGCACTTTGAAACCACGTCTGAATCACTGCTGGATGTCCTGATGCTCTGCCAGCATGCAGTGCACATTCAGTGCAGGGGAAGGGGGGAGAAGCTTCCCTTGAACTTCAGCAGGAATCCCACCGGCAGCAGGGAAGTGCCGTCTGCCGAAGCGGCTGCGCAAGCAACATCTGCTGGGGTGGATGTGACATGCTGTGCCCTGTGCTGACCCGCTTTCCCGTCAGGAGAAGGACAAATAAAAAGCTTTAAAAGCACACGTTGGGGGAGAAAGGAAATTGGGCACTGTTTGTGTCGCTGGTCCCCCCCCCACTGCGTGCAGGTGGAGTTTCCTCTGGGTCAGCCTGTGCCTCCTCCCTTGGCATGAGAGAGATGCACCAGTCCCTGCACAACCCCACAACATCTCCCCTGTGAGGGGTGGTGTAGCGCAAGGGAGCTAATGAGCGTCAGCACAGCAGAGTTGGTAGCATCAGCAGTAGTCATGAGTTTACTATATTCAGGAAAACATTATTAAAATCAACGTGTAAGGTGGCTCACAAATACACATTAACTGGAAACTGGGTCTTAAGAGCATCTGGATCCAGTGTGGCGCTGAACATGAGGGATGGAGAACATGGGGCTGTGACTCTCCTGCACCCCTTGCACAAGCTGTGCGGCAGCTTGCTTCTCTCTGCTCAACTTGGTGTGTTCCTAGAAGTCCTCTTCTCCCTAGCAACTCCTTAATTCGGGTTCAAGCAATTTATAGTGTGGTTCACAGTTCAGCTCCAGCAAATCCATTGCAGGAAAGGCAGGTACTCCTGACCCAACAGAGCTGCTTTCGGAGATGAGTGAAGCTGACCCTTTCTTTTGCCTGCTTCGATACAATGAGTAGGGCTTCTTTGGTGTCCATGTGCAACACCTGGCCTTTGACTCGATCACCTTGGTCCTAGACATCCATACCTTCAAGATCACCTTATGAGAGTCAGACCCTGTTGCAAAGGACCTATTTGTACATCCCTACGGACAGTCTCTGTCCACTGTTCCCACAATTACAAACTTCGGAGTTATGTCTCAGCCACACTCAGCCCCTGTACAGCTGTAATTAACAGAGGCCCAGTTACTAATTCAATTATCCAGCCATCCTAGGTGCCTTGCACCCCAGCGCCCCTCAGCATTCAGGGTTGATGGCCTGAAAACCTCTGGAATTCTGTTGTAGATTTTCACTTGTGTCCTACCAAATGGTGAGCAAAACAATTCGTAGGATCCCAGACTGGTTTTGGCTGAAGGGACCTTAAAGCTCATCCAGTTCCAACCCCCTGCCACAGGCAGGGACACCTGCCACTAGACCAGATTGCTCCAAGCTCCATCCAACCTGGTCTTGAGCACTGCCAGGGATGGGGCAGCCACAGCTTCTCTGGGCATCCTGTGCCAGCGCCTCAGCACCCTCACAGGGAAGATTTCTGCCTAAGAGCTCATCTCAGTCTTCCCTCTGTCAGGTTAAAGCCATTCTCCCTTGTCCTGTCCCTACAGGCCCTTGTTCAAAGCCCCTCTCCAGGTTTCTTGCAGCCCCTTTAGGCACTGGAAGCTGCTCTAAGGTCTTCCCAGAGCCTGCTCTTCTCCAGGCTGAACCAGCCCAGCTCCCTCAGTCTGTCTCAGAGCAGAGCTGCTCCAGTCCTTGCAGCATCTCCGTGGCCTCCTCTGGAGGGTCTGTGGCTTGAAAAGCACAGAAGTGTTTTTCAACCAAATTCTGGACTATTTTCTCAAATATACCGTCCATAACGGGTGGCTTTAGTGCACCGCCGACTGCAGCCAATTCTGCTTTTCCCTCATCTCCGCAGCAGCTGCTCAGTTCTCCTATAAGAGGTTTCCAAAAGCCAAAAGACACTTTGAGAAAGTTCATTAATGCTGTATTAGAGTTCAAGATCTCAGGTTTGCTCCAACCTCGTCATGTCTCATTCCTCGGCACATGGTGGTCCAGGGCAGGGTGAGAGCCACTTCTACCAGCACACACTGATCCCTCTCTGCAGCGCATTGTGGCACATGAAGTCACCTCTGCAACTCGGAATCAAATAATAAGTATTTCTGTAAAGGAATTTGGTTATTTTGTAGAGCAGGATTTATTTGTTTGGGTTTTTTTTGGCACTGCTTCTCCCGTGAAGGTGAGGAACCAGAGGTGCATCCCTGCCCAGAGCGATGAGCAACTGCATCCCACCTTGCCCCCAAAACCAAAGGTGAGATTTCTTCTGTGTGATGAAAGAGTGAAAAATACCCTTAAGGATTCAGGGGAAACAGGCAGGACAGAGAAACAAGGCAGGTTCCTCCTGAGCCAGGTAGCCAGGCTTTTTCCATGGGATTAATGCATCTCCTGGGGAGCATGATGAGGGCTTGGTCCAGCCAATTTTCCTCTCCCCACACAGCCCATTTATCTACCCCCTGGGGCACACATGTACAGCTATAACCCTGCTGTATTCAGCTGCAAAGAGCAGTCAGGATCCAAGGATGCCCCAATGCCAGGCACCCCAAAAAGCATCCATTAACAGGAGCCCAACCAAATGCCCTCACTGCAGGTCTCAGTCAAACCAGTCCACCCGAAAGGGGAGATGAAACCTCATTGATCTTAACCTGCCTGCTCCAAAACAGGATCACCAAAGGCTGGGTAAAAACCCTCCCAAAACCTCCAGCCAAGGAACAGCTCCACCTCCTTCTTTTGCTGTGTCTGATCAGCCAAAGACAGGGTATTTTTCCCGATATCTCCTGCCTTTTCAAGGCAGCCCTTCACACACACTGCCTCTTATCTTGTCCTCCCCCAGACTAAACAAACCCTCCTTTAACCTTCCCTCAATATCACGGTTTTTGCTCTTTTAACAGTCTTGCTGCCGCCTCCGGACTGGTTCCATGTCCATCTCTTCAGAGAGGAATGATCTTGCTGCGCATCCCACCTGCAGGGCTGCTCTTTGCCTTTCCTGATGGGTTCTGAACCACACTTAGGACCATTTACCTCCAGCTTTGCCTGTGTGATTGCTGCCTTACCAGCTATTTTGTACCAGTGCTCTTATATCTTCCTCCCCAAAGCGCGCATACTTCCCTTGGACACCTCATCCAGACCAGCCCACCAAACCTCTGGGAAAGCGCGTATCAGCTCCACAGGGTTGGGAGAACACCTGAAGGGTGTTGAGCTGCTTCTGCAAGGCCAAAAACCAGGGGCAGGAGGGATGAGATCATGCAGGTAATTGCAGGAGACTTCCTATGTTACATCCTGCTCCCGCAGAACACTGGAGCGAGGAGCCATAAAGGAGTATTCCAAGCCGTGGGAACCAATTACTCCAGAAACACCGGGTTTCTCCTGCTGCTTCCCAGTGGCAATGACCTCACACAATGAAATGGCAGCTCCCTGCCCCATTACTGTTGATAGCTCATCACTGGGGATGAGTTCATGACCTGAATGAGGGTAAGCTTTGTTTTTAAAAGGACATTACCAACACATCTCAGTCTAAAAGCACCCAAAAGAGGTGTTGGAGATGGCAGAGCCCCCATCCAGCCCCGCTGCTGAATGACAGCCCGGCAAGAGCTGCGCTGAAAGCGAAGACGAAGAAATTGGAGGAGAAAGGATTCTTCTTGCTTTGCATCATCGCAGTCCAACCGCATCTATTTTTGCTGTACACATGGCATCAAGCACCCGTCACTGCTATTCCTACTCCATCCAGCACCTCCGCATGACAGGGGAAGAGTGACAGTGGGATGGAGCGCAGCCGGAGGGAGCGTCATGTTCAATTGTCCCACCACCCAACCTAAAACCTGGGGAATTAGATTACCAGCCTTCACACACACTTCAGTAAAGGATGACTGGCCCTAGGGCACAACACTCAACAACCAGGACACTTGTCCCCATGTCAGCCAGTATTACTTCTGCACCTTATTTTAGTGTCCAGCCACATCCCAGACACACTTCCGTAAAGATGTGGCTTTGTATTCCCAAGAAGAGAGAGAAGAAAACACTTGATGAGCAGTGTCCAGCCCTCAGCAGACAAGGCAGGTCACGTCGCTAACTCTTGGTCATTTGAGGACATCCTTCAGCAGAGCCCCTTAGAGCCATATGGCCCAGAAGCTACAGCACCCATCCAGCACTGAGCTGAGAACATGCAAAACTCAGTGCTGAGGTGTCACAGCACTGGCTCGCTGTTACCTGCAGCCTTTTGGATGATGGGCTCACACATAGTGATGGCAACTCAGACCTCGGCTGGGGCAGGTTTATGCACTCGCACTTTCCAAACAAGTGCATGTAACACAGGCTGTTATTTATTGACTGTTTTACCTTGGTTCCCAAACAGTTTCCCTCTCCCTGAAGGTACTCAAATGGTTTCAAGCAAGGACAGAGCCAGATCTGCCAGCAGGACACCAGAACCAAACTGCCAGAGATGGGGTGTGATGAGTTAAGAGATGTTGGGGTGTGCAGGCAGGGAGCATGCTGCAGGCAGAGCAGCTGCAGGCAGAGCTGCACCTCCCTGACCCACCACGAATAAATGACCTGACATAGATCTTTACTGTGAGGGCAGCAAGACATTGGCACAGGGTGCCCAGAGAAGCTGTGACTGCCCCATCCCTGGCAGTGCTCAAGGCCAGGTGTGACAGGGCTTCGAGCAACCTGCTCTAGTGGAAGGTGTCCCAGCCCATGGCAGCGGGTGGGACTGGATGAGCTTTAAGGTCCCTTCCAACCCAAACCAGCCTGTGGTCGTATGAAATGCCTGGGACCCCGTGCCGGGGCACTGCAGACCCCCACTGGAAGCTGCTTCTGCCTGCGCGGGCCACCCCTTCTCTGCGGCGGGTCAGGTTCCACGGGTCCCCCCGCCTCCTTGCCCGCTCCCCGGCCCCACGGCGGGGGTCCGGGATCTCCAACGTGCTCTCGAGCCCCGACCCGACGGGGCGGCCCCGGGGCCGGGCGCCCCGTTGGTGCGGCGGGCGGGGGCGGCGGCGGGCTGGGCTCGGCTCGGCTCCGCCCGCTGCTCCTGCAGGCTCCTGCGGGGCTGGGGCAGGGCGGGTGGCGCAGAGCCGGAACCCTCCCGTCCCCGAGTCTCGACCGGCCGCCGAGGAGCCGGGGAGGGCTCCCCATGAAGCGACGGAGGATGAACAAGCTGTACATCGGCAACCTCAGCCCCGCCGCCACCGCCGACGACCTCAAGCAGCTTTTCGGGGAGAGGAAGCTGCCCCTGGCCGGTCAGGTCCTCATCAAGTCCGGCTACGCCTTCGTGGATTACCCGGACCAAAACTGGGCCATCCGCGCTATCGAGACCCTCTCGGGTGAGCCAAGCGCTGTCCCCCCCTTTATCTCCCCCCCACCCCGGCATCCCGCCGGCTCCCCGCCCGCCGCACCCCCGGGGCTCCCCGCCGTTTTCCACCGGGGCTCCCCCATCCCGATGACCCCCCTTCCACGGGCATCCCCGCCGGTTCCCACCCCCTGCTCCCAGCCCTTCCCGCGGCCGCCCCGGCTCTTCCCAACCTCGGGGTATTTTTCGCTGATTTTTTTCTTCGATTTTATTAAGAGGCGGCCGGGCGCGGAGCCCCCCGGCCCGCCGCGCCCCCCGCACCCGCTGCCTCTCGGGGACCATTTTACGAGGTGCCCTGCTCGAACTCACCGGGGGCGCGGAGCAAAGGGCGGCCGAAGGGGCGGCTGGGGGCCGGCGGCGGCAGCGGCCGGGGAGGCGCAGGCAGAGCCCCGGCAGGGCGGGGGCAGGCGGGCCGGGGCGGCGGAGGGGCCGAGGGCAGCGATGAGGGATGGAGGGCTGGATGGAGGGATGGATGGACGGATGGGGGGGGTACGGATGGTTCTGCCCCGGGGTGATGCTGAGCGCCCCGCTGTCTCCGCAGGGAAAGTGGAGCTGCACGGCAAAGTGATGGAAGTGGATTATTCCGTGCCCAAAAAGCTCAGGTAAACCCCTCGCCATCACCCCTCCATCCTACCGGGCAGCGGGGGGGGGGGGAAGCTCCGAGAGTTGAGGGGAAAAAGGGGGGGGGAAGAAGAGGCGGGAGCCCCGCCGGGTTTTACTTTCAGTCCGGAAAAAGAAGGCGGGGGAAGGGAGTGCTCTCCCAGGGTCGGGAGAAGCCCTTTCTCCTTGGGGGGCCGGAGGGGTGGGCTGGGGTTGGCTCCGTTGAAGCCGTGCCCAGCAGCGGGGCTGCCAGCGCTGCCGGAGGGTGTTGTTTTGAACAAGCCATTCAGCAGTTCGCTGTTCCCAAACCCCCTCTTTCCCTGTTCATAACCGCCGGGCGATCCCAAAACTCGACGTGTCGATCTGTTGCGTCGAAGCGCGCCCTCTGATTCTAATCAGGTGTAGGGGAGCACCGACACGCTCGTTTGAGAGAAGAA
The DNA here is from genome assembly GCA_039720435.1 of Amazona ochrocephala. Classification (NCBI taxonomy): domain Eukaryota; kingdom Metazoa; phylum Chordata; class Aves; order Psittaciformes; family Psittacidae; genus Amazona; species Amazona ochrocephala. The sequence continues at coordinate 24,586,918 of CM077884.1, read as the reverse complement.
ATAAACCCCGGGACCGTGTTGCGTAGCGGCCTCGTCGCAAGGGTTTATCTTCTCCCCGTCATGTCTTGGGATAAAAGGTCCGTGCGCTGGGAAAAACCACCCCATCGGATGGTCCCGCTGGATAATTTGCTGCTGTTTGGAGTGGAGGTTTGGCCTGTGATTGATGTTGGAATATTAATTTTGGAATAACGGGGCGGGGAGGGGGGAGAAATGCTGTTGTGTAATTGAGGCTTCGGGGGGGGAACAACTCGTGCCCGGCATCACGTGTGCCGGAGTGGGATTTCTTCTCCGGCAGGGATCACACACACTCCCTTACCTTAAAACATTCTCAGGAACAAGGAAAGGGAATAAAGAAACCCCAGCTATAGTATTTCTAAGCTAAATCTCTGCAGCAGCCTAAGGCTGGTCTGCCAGTGACTTTTTAAGACTGATGAAGCCAGAAATTGGGAGTTCGGGAAGATAGTATGGACCCGGGACTTGACCTTTACCATGTACGAAGGGGAGGTAAACAAGGAATTCTTTCCCCAAATCCTCCGTCAGGCTGGGGTGCTGCTGCTTTTCCTTCTGAGTTTTAAAAGCAAAATAAAGACATTTAAACAGCCTAGAAATAAATGCTGGTTTATTTTGCTTCGGTCTGTTTTCAGATGGGTCCAAGATTTCTATTCCAGCTCGGCTCCCAGGTTTCCTAGGGTTATTGAGATCTAATTTAAGCTGATATATTTTATTGTTTCTATTTTTTTTCACAGCTGAATAAAATGCATTCTGCTTTAGATTAGTATGTCCAGTTTATATTAATATATCCAGGTAGGTGGGCTGTGCCTCACTAGGTTATAGACTTTGGTTTTATAACGTGATTTCTGGCAGGGAACGGAGCCTCACGTGGTCATGTTTTAGTCCTGTTACCCCCCCCCCCCCTTTAAATTTGTGGGAAATCCAGTTTTTGTGGGTGAAATCGAGTCCCAGAGAGGCGCTGGGATTTCAGGGAGCAAGGTGGGGGAATCAGATGGTAAATTCCCCCAGTTACTTACATGAGGTTGTGTTTTAATTGGGTTTGGGGAGTGCAAGCCCTCTTGGCTCTTGTGCCCCAGTATTTCTGCATCCCAGGGATGGGAGCCAGGAGGAGCCGATGCCTGGTGTTTCCCTGCATTCACCTGGAGTGCTTTATTTGTATAAGCAAACCTAACATAGGTATATTCCACCAACGTATTTATGTGCTTATAAATAGGGTTCGATGAGAAATGGGCTCCGGCATCGCGCTGCTGTAGGTAGGGGAAGGGATTTCCTCGAGGTGCTGCCAGGAGTTGCTGGCAGTGGGGTTTGTTTCTGTTTCTCCGAAGGCACGGCGGTGGGAAGGAGCAGGAATCCTGCCCGCCCTGCCTCTCACGAGTTAAAACTCAGCCCTGCTGCTCCCATGCAAATGGTTTGGGCTTCTATAGGAAGGATCCAACAGTGTCTCGATTGTTGTTCTTTCTTTTTTCCTTGTATATGCTCTGTTGTGCCTTGGAGAATTAAAGAAAAAAATCACCCTTTTTCTTTTTTTCTTTTTATCGACATTTTAAAATTTTTAATTAATTTTCAAAGTGATTTTTAAATTCAGCAGGAGCAGAGAATACTTTTATTTGCTTGAAGCAGGGCGATGCAATCCCGCTTTGAGAGTGTTTTGTATCTGCAGCATGGTAGGGAGGGAAGCATCAGTGTCTTTCTATTTAAAGATAGGGTGGACATCTCTGAGATCTTTGAAACCCCTGTTAGTGGGATAGAAAGGTTGCAAACAGAATAAGGATTGGTTGTGAAAGATGAAAAGTTAAACACAGCCACCCCAGAGCCGACTTTTATACAAGAATTGGGTAAATCTGAAAATGCCTGCCCAAGCAGCTTTGATTTTATGATGGTTTTTTTGATTTACATGATTTTATGGGATCTGCAAGATTTCCTCCTTTTTCAAAAGGAATTATCCTTAAATAATTTTCCTCTCTTGAGCATCAGTTCAGTTGTCGTTTCCTGTGTGTTTTGGCATCATTTATTTATTTATATACTTATTTTTTCTCCACCCCCTTGTTTTTAAACCCAAAATGCTGGTGACATTAAGGCTCAGAATCAGTGTGCAAGCCCTTTGTCTCCCCATGGGCAACCCATTGCTTCTTTCCTTGCTATTAATTGCTTGTCATCAATGAGATGCTTAATTAGGGGAGAGGAAATCCTCATTCAAACCAGTTGCTTTGCCAGGAAAAGCCACCAGCACCTATTCGAGTGTCTATAAACACCACTCGAGGAGCAGTAAAAATACTCCTTTGGCTCTCCAATTCTGATCTCTTTCATTTAAAAATATTCCTGATTTTAAATAAAAATAAATAAAATTAGAGAAGCCTGAAGAGCAGGAAGAGGGTTTTTTCTTCAGTCACAGTATGGGGAGGGTTTGCTTTGCTTTGCCAAGAGAATGAAACTTGCTGGAGGTTTTCTTGTATAATGGTGTATGTTGGGTTATGCCGGGTTGAAAATGGAATTCACAGTGCTAAAAGTGGAGCTGCTCTTAGTCCTGGTCTGACTTTTAAGTATATATATATATATATTTAATATGTTCTAGTGTCTTTTACGCTTCTATAAATTAATAACGTGTGTTAGTATTTAAAGTATTTAGTACCTTTATTTAGTACCTAATACTTATTAATTTATATAAATGTAAAATACTTTAATATATGTGTTAGTATTTACTTAGTACCTTTAATGTATAAATAAATCTTTATGTATAAAGTATATAAATATGCTTTATGTATAAAGTATTTAGTACCTTTAATATATAAATAAAATATACTGTGAATAAAAAATACCATATAGCAGACACTTTATATACATAAGAGTTACTTTTTCATATGTATTTCTGTATATTTAAAAGATAATTTCAGTATACATTTTTATATATTATGTGTGTGAACCCAGCACAATTTAAAAAGATACTTTTGGTATATATACATTTATATATATAATACATAAATATGACGTTGTCAGGGAGATGCTGGTTGCATAGGGAATGTGGAAACTCCCTCCTGCTGCCTGCTGCGTGCATGGCAGGTTTCCCGTAGGTCTTGAATGCTGTTCCGTATGGATCTGGCCAAGAGAAACCTTTTGTAGGTGATGCTTTCCTAGATGGGCTCCAATGCTTGTTATAGCCAGGTGTGATGGTGTCCCTTGTTTTATCTATTTGTAGGTGTGGGTAAACTGGGAGCTGGTGGCGCCTGAGTTGTTTTGTCTTCCTTTAGCTGCCTTTTTGCTTGGTGTTGTGCTGCCCGCTGGGATGCGGGGATAGGAGTGGGGTGACATCAGGATGTGGGATGGTGCATGGGTGTGGAGGATGCAAGGGGTGACCGAGGCCGAGCTGTAACTTGCCGGGATGCCACTTGGTACCGCTGTGAAGCCTGCCTGGGTTAGAAAGCGTCGTGGAGACACCAAAGCTGAAAGGGAAATAAGACATGAATATTTATCTTTAATTACCCATTATTTTTTGTCAGTTTATAGTTCCTCCAGTGGTGTAAACCTGCCCTTTTGCCCCACTGGGCATCATCCCAGTGCTGAATGGTGATGCAGGGGGTTGGCTTCCCTCCCCTTCCCCACCCCCTCTTCATTTTTTCTCTTCCGTGTCTTTTTTTCCCCCTCTCCTCTTCCCCCGTGCCCCTTAATCTTGACAGGCTGTGACAGATGGGACCTTATTTCCTATTCATCCCTATTGTTACATAGCTGGGGATGTATCAATCACGTGCTGTCCTTGCTGTCCCCCATCCCTCAGCAGGTTGTTCGTCCTGCGGAAGAGGACAGGGCTTTAACATGAACGGGTTTTAATTCCTTAAGAGCGTCAAGGCGCAAAGCCCCTGGCCTGGGAGGGGAACTGGAGCAGACACATCCGTGATGCTCTTGGCAACTGGTTGAAACTGGGGCAGCTCTTTAATGCTTATCCCACCCGGCACTGACGGAGCCGTTGCTCATTAAGATCCGCTGCTGGATTGGGTTGGGCAAGAGCAAAACTTGTCGAGGATGACCCCGATAGACACAAAACAATACATATAATTATCAATAGACACAGACCCAACAGGCGCCTTCTTCCCTGCCTGGTTAGGGGAATGTCCCTGCCTCAGGCTCTGGGTCTGAAAAATGCAGGTGGGACTGAGTTTAGTCCCTACCTGATGATGAGCATCGTATATTTTGTAGCTGTTTTCTTGCTTGTAACAAGTATTTCATAAAGCAGTCAGGGCTGCAGGGGACACGGTTGATTTCCAGCGTGTTTCTTCCCCCTCTGTGCTTTTTTCCCCCAGTTCTCTTGAAAACTGATTTTTATTGAAAGCAGGAGCTGGCAGACGGTGTTTTCTCTGCCCTCGGTACTGATCTGAGGTGGAAGGTGATAAAATCCCTTTATGCCTTTATTATATTAAGGTATTGCAAAGCTCGACTGGAAAAAAAGTCCTCATTTTTTAGGGCAAAGAGTGGTGAAGCCATCCCTTGCATAGCATTGCAAGGGCTTACGTTTAAGACAGCTCAGTGAAATTGAGTTTGTGGTTCCCAAATGCTCAATGGGAGATGAAACCCCCCTGGAGCAGGAGACCAGGGGATGGTGGTGACATTGGGTGGTCCCTGGATCTGCAGCCCAATGGGCAGGGGAAGGATGTGTAGACACAGGGAGGTTCATGGAGGTTGGGCGGGGGTCTGGTGGCCTGTTTTAATTTCACAGCTTTGTCTCATCTTTGTTCTTCTTCTTCTGTGTCCCTGGTAATGGCTGTTACCTGTTATTTCTCTGGGAAGGGTTGTCATGAAGCTGTGAGAGTGCTGCTGCTTACCTAGGCTGCTGGAAAAGGGGGAGGCGTGCCCAGCAAGCCCCAGCCCACTGGATTCTGGGGAGTAAACTGTGAGCTTTAAGGCATCTTCTGTTGTGTTACTTGATTTCAGCAAGTATAGCTACCCGGCACACGGCATGATGGACATCGGGTGGTGATGATCGCCACGGTAGCCATGGGTTTTCCATACCCTTTCCCTGCAGGGTTGCAATGTTGGCGTCATGATTTTGGTCTAATGGATGCATGAAACCTAGGACAGCTCTGATGTGCATTATTTCATGAACCCAGCTTACAGCCTCACTTGCTGTGAGAACGGGCTCCTTCATTCTGTGTGTGATGCCAGCTGGCACGTGGTACCCAAATGCCAGCTCTGGGATGGAGGAGATGTTTCCTCCTCAAGCCAGAATAGCTGCTAGCAAGCAGGACTATTTTTTGTTGAATTCAGAAGGGCAGAAAAGCAGGTGATCCTGTGTAAATCTGGTTTACTGAGCACTTGAAGCTGATGCTCTGTTGCCTTTGGGCATTTTGTCCTGGGCTGGTAGGGAGGAGCAGGAGGGTGGTGCAGAAGGATACAACTCTTGTGGTTATCTGAGGGTAGCTCAGTACAGCCGAGGTAGTTACACCACACAATGAGGAATTTTTCCACAAACCCTGTGCCTGTAGTTACTGGTTATTCTGATTTATTACTTTATTTTAATGCCTGCTTGCCTGCTGCAAAACAGGTTGGGTGGAACGTAGCTGCTGCCTTCATCACAAGGTCCTGCGCTGGGCATTGTGTGTGTTGTGGGGAAATCAGTCCCCTCTCTCCAGCGTTTTAGGAGGAGCAAGGAAAATTAAAGGGAGTTTCTGTCCCAAAGTCGTTCTGGAAGTGGTGTTGAAGGAGGGTGCTGTGTCTGTTGAGAACCGTGTGTGGTCCATGCCCCAGCCCTGGGAATCATGGCCCCAAGTATACATCCATCACTCTGAGTGATGACCATGTGTGGTCCAGCACTGTTTCAGCCAGGTGGAGAATTACTAGAGCTATAAGAAATATGCCTACTCGGAACAATAACCTTTTTTTAAATGCTGAGTGGTGATAATGAGCTGCTGGGAGACCTACCAGGTGGTAAGGGCGAAGCCTTGAGCACCATTTGTGTATCTTTAAGATGCTCTGCATCAGCTCAGATGGACATTGGAAATGAGAATATGCTGTAGTGTCAAACTGTGAAGCTGGGTTACATGGCACCTTGCTGTGGCCCTTCTCTCTGGGTGTCTCAGGAGACAGGCAAGTGGCATGGAGCCCACTTGGGCTGGGATTTGCTCAGGGAAACTGGTCTCACAGTGTGCTGCTGGTTGGCATGAGAGCTGGATGTGTCTCTTGGAGCAGGCAGGAGCGGTATCCCTGGGAGCTGAGCAGCTCCAGGGCTGGACCTGGGCATCCTAACATAGCCCCTCTGGGAAATGTTGGTGGACTTTGAAAATGAAATATGTCCCATTTTCTGGAGTGGGCCCTGCAAAGCATTGCTACTGGAAGCGGTGGTGTGGCATCATGGGTGGGTGACAGGGGCAGGCAGGAGAAAGGTTTAGGCTGTTGGTGAAGAGCGCAGGATCGTCATGGCCGTGGTCCCCCTTATATGAAGTCCTCCTTACTGCCTCCTTGCTGGTGTGGTGTGGAATGCTTTGGAGATGAGGTGAGGTTGGATAGGATGAGATGAATCTTGTTCCTTGCCTTGCAAGGATCTTACAGCTGCATGCCTAACCTTGAAATCCCTGGTGGCAGCTGAGGACAGGAATAGTCTATGGCTGAGGTTTGGTGACACTGCAGGAGATCGCCATGTTCTCTGGCTCTGGCTTCCCCACTGTTTTGCAGTGATTGGAGGTGCAGAACCAACCCTGCAGAGATGCGTGGCATGGTGGCAGATCGTGAGCCAAGCAGGGTTTATGGCTGTGGTGGGGAGGTGACTGCTCAGCAAGGATGGCCATACTCAATTGTCTTTTCCCCGCTGTCCCTTTCTTGCTTGGAGTCTGGATGAGGTGAGAACACAAGACACTGCTTTGGTTGGAGTTGGTCGATGACAAGCAGGATTATGAGTGTTGACCTGGATGGGAAGAGGATGAGTTCATGGCTTGGCTGGATCCTCCATGGACTTGGGTGTCTCAGAACTCACTGCCCAAGCATGTCTACTTGTAGCTGGGCTGGGGTGGTGTTTGGTGGCTGTTAATGTCTTGGGAAGCCTTTGCAATGCATCCTGTGCATCCATGCTGCAGGTAGGGAGCACAGTCATGTGAGTGGAAAAGTGCAGCCATGCAAGGATGCGTGCATTGGCCATCTCCAAGGGGATATGTATTTAGGTTTCCTCACAGAGAGCAGGCCCACGTTGCTGGGAAGCGGTGAACATCAGCAGGATGCATTGTGGAGAGCCCCCCCCCCCCCAAGGGACAGTAGTGCTGCCCATGGTGGGTCTCGGGTCCTGTCACCACCCAGCCAACAAGCCCAGTGCAGCGTGGTCAGAGTGTGCACACATCCCAGCCGTGCCTGTGCGGCCGTGGCTCTGCAGAGGCTCATTTCAGGAGGTTTCCTTGGAAACCTGACAGCCAGCGTGAGGAGGGAGCATTCCCGAGACAGCTTCAGCCCTAATGGGTAGTGACCAGGCCAAGGCTGGGAGAAATGGCTTTCCTCAGGCACAAGCTGCTCCAGCTTGGTGTGGGGAGGCGGGATGCTTCGGTGAGTTCTCCCCAGCTGCCTTCTGATTGCAGAAAACCTTTGCTCTCCTGCTGCAGTGTGCGTGCAGACCACATCCCCCTAACCCAGGGCTTTCTCTTCGCAGGAGCAGGAAGATCCAGATCCGAAACATCCCGCCACACCTCCAGTGGGAGGTAAGAAGCAGACGATCCTAAAAGCATCCTGTTTCCTCCTCCATCAGTTGCGCTGAGCAGCACGAGTTGTGCTGCAGGGGCGTCTGCTCTGCACGTGGGCCACCCTTTACCTTCCCTTACCTTCCCAGTACCTCCAGGAGGGAGGTGGAGTTGAACTGGGCTCTATCTCCCACTGGCTTGTGGGGCATCTGAGCAGTAGGGCATCATGGGGATAATGGGATGCAGGTGCATGACGCTGGCTCTTTGGAGGGTGTCTGTGGGTGAAGCAGGCCCTTGCCCTTCCTGCTCCCTGCCTGTCTGGCAGCCTCTCCTGCCTGTCTCACGTGCCTTGTTTGCTGCTCTCTCCTCTAGGTGCTGGATGGCCTGTTAGCTCAGTATGGGACAGTCGAGAATGTAGAGCAAGGTAAGATGGTCCAGCATGGTCCTCATCTCTGCAGAACTCCCAGCACTGCTCCCCAGCTCTTCTCATGCCAGAGAAAACCCAGTGGGGTGAAACCTAGTCATTGGCTAAAATGGTTTTCCCTGTGGACGCAAGTCCTGCTGATGGAGATGGGGCCGCCCGTCCAGTGGTAGGGGATGGCAAAGGCCATCAGACCTCCATCCCCAGTGCTTTTCTTGGTCACTGACTAACTAGAAACCCAATTTTCCCTGCAAGCACAACCAAGCTGAGTGTCGTTTGGGGTCTGCTGGTGGATCGGTGACATCCGACCATGCATCCTCCTCAGCAAGGGTGGTGGGATCCAGCCTTGACACCTTCTGGTCCTTTGCCAGCCCAGCCAAGTCCTTGTGCTGAGGGAATGTCCTGGTGTATAAGTGGACGCTCTGTGTGGTGGCCAGAGCTGTCCTCACAGGACAGGCATTGCCCTCCCACTGTCCCACTGGTGTCCACCCTCCAGGGTGTCTCTAAGGTTCCTTCTCTTGCTTTTCCACAGTCAACACAGATACAGAAACAGCCGTTGTCAACGTAACATATGCAAGTAAAGAAGAAGCAAAAGTGTAAGTGGGGTTTTACCCATATTTTCACACCGCCTGAACTTCCCCGACAAATCCCAGGTATCTTCCAGGCTGCTTCTTGTCTTCTCTCTAAGCCTCCTTAGGTTGTTTCTAAGCTTTTCCAGTGTAAGTTTCAAGTGCCTTAAGGGCTGTCAGTGTATCTTCTTGAGATACAGCAGGCAGATGTTGGTTTTACCGTAAGCTGTGTCATCTTATGTGTCCTCTGCAAGCAGTCTTCTCTTTGTCCCACTGCTGGGTAGTCTTCTGCATTCTCCCCTAACATGGTAGATGGGGTTTCTCATGGTGCCACATCGTACGTGCACAGGCAACACTGGACCAGCGTGGAGCCATCAGCCCTCAGGTTGTCCCCTCTTCCTTTGTGCCTTCTCCTGTTCTCCTTAAGGGGCTCCCAGATGTGCCACTTGCAGTTACCTTTGGACACTGTCCTTCCTAAAAGGATTCCTGCCGGGTCACAGTGGCTTACCTTTAGGGAGCAAAGTGCTCTAGAAAGGGCCAGGTCAGAGAGGCAGTTTGTCCAGGAGCCATCTTCCCAGGTTGGAGGTCCAGACCTGAACTGGGAATGCACTGGATTAATCACCAGTCTGACCACCCTGCCTGAGCTGCTGAAGAGGTGGGAGAGATGGTGAAGAAACACTGCTGATATGGGAAATGTAAGTACCGTCACCAGTTGGGGAAGAGTCAAGTTGGAGACCAGCATATGCAGAGACCGTCGCCTTCGTAGAGTCAAAAACTGGCTGTCAAAAAGTTCTGTGTGGACAAAAGAGGGCCTTTGGGTGAATGAATGACTGGTTAGAGGAGGTGCGATGGAGCCAAGGGGTCCTTGGCCAGTTTCCCATGGGAGGGAGAGCAGCCGAGGGTAAATCACCTGGATGTTGTGCAGAAGAGTTGTAAAGAAAAGCCACCCATCAAGAACAGCTTTAAAAGAACGGAAGAACCTAACAGAGCTGTGCAGCAGGGCTGGGTGAAGACATGCTTAAAGGTTTATTATAGCCAGAGAGGAAATACAACACAAATTAGGGGTTATATCAGAAGCACAAGGACTGTTTCAAGCAAAACGCTTGTTAAAGGCTTGTAGAGACTTAAACCCTGTGCTACAGACAAGCCCTAAGTTACCTATGAGTAAGTAGTGAATGTATCTCAGGCTTAGTGGCCGGAGTAGTTTTTTGTATGACCAAGATCAGGCAAACCCCGTGCAAGGAAGAGCCTTTGCCAGAGTCCATTTGCTGATGGATGTTCCAGAAACTTCCCTTCTGAGTTGACCCCTCACGAGGTTGGGCTTGTGAGGACAGAGACAGGGAGAATGATCTGCTGATCCAAAAGGCCAGGGGAGAGGCCTTGTGCCTCTTGGGGTGGCCATGCAGCAGTGCTCAGTGCTTTGGGGTATGAGACTTCAGGGTTAGAGAAGATGCTGTGATCTGTCGCTGATACCTCTCTTAGGCGGTGCCCAGCAGCTTGATGTAGAAACAAGTGGTAGGAGGAAAGGCCAGAGTGGTTCATGGGGACATGTGTTTGGTTTAGAGCGTGTGTGATAGGAACAGGCAAAAGGAAGAGCTCAGCAGAGAAACCAGACGGGGACACTGTGCTGACCTTCGGAAAGGGTGGTGAAGCTGCAGAAGTCCTCACTGGATGACAAGTTCAGGCCTGGCAAAGGAGCTGCTGGCAGTAGTGCATTCGTACGCCTGCCTCTAAATAGCTGAAGAAGGATGCGGTAAGAAGAGGGAAGAAGCATGGCTGAAGCCATCACTGCTCACAGAAATCACTGCAGACTTCCAGTGTGGCTGAGCATCACACCGCCAAGGAGGGGATGAGGAGTCCAGCCTCACTGAGCTAGGGAGCTAGCTACAGCCAGACGGGCACCATGTGCCACATCCTTCTTCTTGGAGCAGCTCTTGCTCAGAGCCCTTCTGTCACCTTTTCCATGTCCAAAAAGCCCATGAGACCATTTCCATGCTCTGTGATAGCTCCAAGCCACTGCTTTGCTCAGGTGAAGTGGCAGATCCCCAGGCTGGCATCCCACCTCTGCCTGACAAACTGCATGCCAGCCCTGGCATCACCCACATGGGAAGGGACATTGTCCCACCATGCTGTGGGAAAGGGGGGGGGCTCTGGCTTCCCATGGCCACCTTCTCTATACCGGGGAGGGAGGAAGATGCAGGGCTGGGGAGGGACCACAGTCCACAAGTGCTGGTCACAGAGCCTCTCACCACCCTCCCTGCGTTGCAGAGCAATTGAGAAGCTGAGCGATCACCAGTTTGAGAACTATTCCTTCAAGATTTCCTACATCCCGGATGAAGAGGTGAGCTCTCCTCCGCCCCCCCAGCGATCCCGCCGCGGGGGCCACTCTTCCAGGGAGCAGGGCTCCTCCCCGGGGGGCTCCTCGCAGCCCAAACAGCTCGATTTCCCACTGCGGATGCTGGTGCCCACGCAGTTTGTTGGTGCGATCATAGGAAAGGAGGGCTTGACCATAAAGAACCTTACTAAGCAAACCCAGTCCAAGTAAGTACCTCGAATGGTTTTGTTTCCTTCCAAAGGGCGCTATAGGTCCCCAGCATGGATCCTCCATGCGCTCGGGGCTGTTGAGTGCTGGCCACTGGTGTTTTGTTGGGGTGCAGCCTTCATGGGATGGTAGCAAAGCCCATGTTCTAAAGCGTTTCTGCTGGCCAGGGTGGTTTGGGTGCGGCAGGAGGGGGATGCATATTCGAAAAGGCCAGGGATACGTTTCTAAAGCCAAATCACAAGAACGACTGAGGATGAGCCTTTAGGGAGAAATGGCAAGGTTGGGAATGAAACGCTGAAGGGGAATTGGAGGTACAGCGGTCAGTGCCTCCATGGTCTTTGCCCTCATCCTGCCTTGTATGGGTTATAGCTGTTGTAGGGGGGAAAGGGGCACCATGAGAGCTCTGCCTTGAGAAGGATGGGCTTTTTGTAACCGTTTGAAGCCTCTTTTTGCAATCCTAACATTTTTAGGGGTGAGGGGATGGGAATGGGACTTTCTTGGCAAGGTTTTATGTGTTTCTCTTGTTGGTGTTCACATTGATTTCACCTCTGATTTTCTGCATGGTTTTCCTGCATGGTTTGTTCCTGCCCAGATTTGTTTGTGTTTAACCCAAAGCTGTCTTCTCCCCTGCTCATCATCCTGCACCTGGTGATCCCACAGGACATAGGACTCCTGTACCGGAGCATCCTCCAGGGCATCCTAGTTCTCAGAGAAGCTTTTAGAGGCAAATTGTGTGGTAATAGTGCATCTGCTTGAGCAGCAGGTAGGAGGATGTGCTGCTCTGCAGCCAAGTGGGCTGAACCCCGGCATTGGGTGTGCAGGAAGATGTTTGTATGGAAAGTGGACGTAAGCATAGGGAGAGAAACTCTTCGAGCCTGGCTGGCCCTAGAACGTGGCCACCCAGTAGCTGCGAGCTGGTCCTGGTTGGCCACAAGCTCTTCTCCAGGTGAGTCCCCTGGTGTGATGAGCAGCGGGTAGAGATGAGTCCGTGCCACTCAAGACTGGAAGGTTGACCTTTGCAAGCCCTGAGCCTGGCGAGGAAGGTGGGAGGCACCGGCTGCTGGTTTCTCCCAACCAAATGCTACTGAGCTTCTGCCGCTGAGCTGTCCCTCCTTGTGGTTTGGGTTCCCTGTACCTGCCCTGAAGATCTGGTGCCGTGGAGGAAGGCCGTGCTCCATGCTCTCAGGCTGCCTGACTTGCCAAAGGAGGCTGTGTGCCTTGGGCAAGGGGGACCTCATGCCCCTGGCCTGGGCAGTTGCAGGAGATGATCCTGGAGATGATGGTGCTGGTGACATCCTGTTGCTCGGCCCCAGCTCCTAATCAGAGTGATACTGGGTCCTGGATTCCTCTGGTCACACAGGACTTCGACCCCGTCTCCACACACAGCGATGGCCAGAGATGCCTCTGAGCTCCAGGCGACAAAACTGTTCCCAGGTTGTACCACCTTGTTTCTAGAGTGAGGAGGAGCCCAGACCAAGAGCCTGCCCAACCAGTGACCTTCCACAGTGATTGCAGCCCTTGTAACTTGATGAGGAGAGGACCATTGCTACCAAGCAGCCATGGAGCCAGGATAACTATTTGCACACTGCATTGTCCACCTTGAGAGGGCTGTCCCTCATAACTGCCTCTCTCTGAAAAGTTCCTAGTCTCCTCCTTATGGGATCTTGGAGGTTTTTTGTGCTGCACCATGGGCAATCTGCCCTGCCACTGTCCCACCAACTCTATTATCAGCTGCTCCAGCCTCCTGTCTCTGCAGCACCCTTGGGTCCCAGGCAGCTGCTGATGTGCTAAAGGGTTGAGGGTCCCTTTCTCCATCCTCCCGTTGGAATGGGGCTGTGCAACAGCAGCTCTGGGATGTGCTGAGAATTCCAGAGCCCTCCTCCGCTGTCCAGTTCTTCGGGGTGGAACATGCCTGAATGCAGTGGCCCCTTCCTGGCATCTCATCTTGAGCTTGTGCCTGTGCATTCAGGCTTGGGGTGGGTTGGAGGTCAGCCAGAAACCTGGCCCGTGTCCCTTTCCTGAGCTGGTTTAGGGTACCTGTCACTTTATCCATTCAGCCCATCTGTGGCTCTTGGCGTTTCTTTGCTCAGCTCAAGCCCCATCTCCACCAGCCCCTACTGCTCATGGGTTCAAGAACATACCTGATGCCTGCCTGTGGGGTTTGTTGGGGTAGCCGTGGATTCCTCATCGGTTCCCCCTTGCTTCAAGCATCAACCCGACATGATGTTGCGGCACCACTCTGGAGCATGGGACCATCATCACCTCTTGAGGCACGTCATGATATGTTTGCATTCTCCGTGAGTGAATCCTCCAAGTCAACCTGATGGAGGTCGATGGCCAGGAGTGCCTTAGGAGGTGCTGCACAGCGTGCAGCAGGGTCACTGTGCTGTGTACATAACCAAAGGGCAGGGAGAGCTTGGCAGTGCCGATGTGTCTAGCACCCCTTTGCACGGTCCAAGCAGGACCAGTCTTCTGCCTGAGCAGCTCTCGCTGAAGCTGTAGGAGATCTGGAGAGATGTAGCCTGCAAAGGGGATCAAACTCTTGTCTTCATTCCCTCTTCAGTGTTCAGATGAAACCACCCTGGGGTCCATTTTGAAGCTGGTGGGGTGGGCTCTTCTGTTATCTCAGGGAAGGTTCATCTAGCCAAGTCCCCTCTACCTACGTGCCGGTTCATGAGCTCCTGGAAGAGTTGACCTGTGCAATCCCACCGAGGCCCTCCATCCTCCAAATGTGTCACTGGTTAGGGGTGACTCTGCACCACAACCACTGGCCTTGCATGCACGGCAGCATCCATGAATGATTCCGGTCAGGATGGGGACCTCTTATGGAAACAGAGACGTGGCCAGAGGGCACCAAGTTGGAGCTGAGTGCAGGTGGCGTTGACTGAGTGGCCACTACTGCCCCTTCACAGAAGATGTTGGCCATCCCAGCCCTGGCTGCAGCAGTGACAGGGATGCCAAGGTGGTGGCCGATGGCAGGATGGCTGCACGGCATCATCCTCTAGTGGGAAGAGTGCGCGGACTCACGGAGAAGATGTGAAGATCGCTTACCCCTGTTCTTCAGGACGCGTGGTTGACGTGCAGGAGTCTCCTACTCTGCTTTCCTCTCTCCCTCTCTCTCAGGGCCTTTGCCAGGTACGGTTGAGCGGTGAGGAGCGAGCTGGAGGCACGTGCCTCCTCCCCGCCATGAGCTGAGGGGAGGACCAGAGGAGCTAGAGCACGGTCCCTGCCGGTGCGCAAGGGAGAGCTTTCAGGTCTCCTGTGGAAGGGCGTGAGTACAAGCGCTGTTGTTGCCATGGCCCTCCGTGTCGCGACACACGCTGCCTCCGGGTAAGTTGTCTCTCTGTCCCGAACGACACACAACAGTCGTGGCAGCCGCTGGTCTCTGGACAGCCTCGGGTGTTGTGCAGAGGGAGGTTGAGGTTGGAAGGGAGACCTCTCCTGCTCCAAGCGGGACTGGCGTCAAAGGTGATAAAGCAGGTTGCGCAGGGCTTTGTCCAGTTGAGGATTTGTTCTCGCGCCCTCTTGATGCATCTTTTGACGTTGGCTGATGTTCCTCAGCTCCCACTCAGACCTCAGGTCATGAAGGTGAATGTAGCTCAAAACCGATCTAAACCAACTGAAGCAAAACGCTACCTGGGCTTGCATGGGACCAGGTGATGGTAGATGTATGTCAGCGAGACCCAGGTTCAACCCAGAGCTTGAGCAGGTGTTGAAATGAGCTTTTCTGCGAGCAGCGAGCTCAGCTCCTGAGCTTTCAAAAGCCTTTATGTGACACCAGACGCACATCAGGGGGCTCCTCTCTGCTGGTTGTTTCGCTGTAGGGTTGACATCCATCGGAAGGAGAACGCTGGTGCTGCTGAAAAGCCCATCACCATCCATGCCACGCCAGAGGGGTGCTCGGAAGCATGTCGCATGATCCTTGATATCATGCAGAAGGAAGCTGATGAAACTAAATCGTAAGTGCCCCTGGCTCAGCAAAATGGGCGGGTTGAAGGGGGAAGGAAGGTAAATTCAGCCATGAACAGAGCAGAAATCATCTTTTCTCATCCTCCATTCCCTGAGGGAACTGCTGGCATTTGGAGTGTCAGAATAGAGTCATGGGTCAGTTAATAACTTAAACCTTAATAACTTCAGCTGTGGTTGACAATGCTGTAGAGACCAGAAGCTCAGATGGGTCCAGAGAGCATGTGGTCAAACTTGGAGAGCAGATCCCTGTGAAATATAGATGTGCCATTGGGAAGTCATAGAATCATAGAACAGTTAGGGTTGGAAAGGACCTAAAGATCATCTAGTTCCAGCCCCCTTGCCCCAGAAGCTGAGGAGATGCAGTGGTGGGAAACAGTGGTGGTTTTTCTGCTGCTTCCACTGTATCATTAGTGCCTGTTGCTGGAAATTGGTTTCCTGGGCAGATGGACCTTTAGATTTTACTGGTTTGATCCTGTTTAGAGCAGAAGAGATTCCCTTGAAAATCCTAGCACACAACAGTCTGGTGGGGCGGCTCATTGGCAAGGAGGGCCGCAACCTCAAGAAGATTGAGCAGGACACGGGCACGAAGATCACCATCTCCCCGTAAGTCCTGGTGAACACCAAGCCATTCACCCCCATCCAACACAGTGCGAGTAGTGCTGGAGCCAGAAAAGACAGCACATCCCCCATCCCAGTCTGGTGTTCCTCATCCCAGGTGGATGGTGGCATTGGGCAGGGAGAGGGCTGGTGGTCCCATGCTGTCTCACACTCCTTCTCCACCTGTACCTGTGGGGTAGCTTGCAGGATTTGACCATTTACAACCCCGAGCGGACCATCACGGTGAAGGGCAGCACCGAGGCGTGCTCAAAGGCTGAAGTGGAGATCATGAAGAAGTTGCGAGAGGCCTATGAGAACGATGTGGTGGCCGTCAATGTAAGCTCCCAACCTTCCTGCCTGGAATGCCCCAGCTTCAGAGCCACTGCTGAAGTGGCCAAAGGAAAACTTGGGGGGTATTCAGTCTGTTATAGCAGGGGCTGACCTCATCCATCGTGTCCACACTACGTGGTGAGAATCCCAAAAACCCCACTCTGCTCTTTACACATTTCTCCTTGTCTTTGCTTTCCCAGCAACAAGCCAACCTGATCCCAGGACTGAACCTTAATGCTTTGGGCATCTTCTCGACTGGGCTGTCAATGCTCCCATCTAATCCAGGGGCGCGAGGGGCTTCAGCAGCTGCCCCATACCCCCCGTTTGCAGTAAGTGTGACAGGGTTTGGGGTTCAGGGGATGTGTTCTTGGGGGCAGAGTGGTCTCTAGACTCTCCTGGTGTACCTCTTAGGTTTGGGTGGACACTGTAGCTGTAGAAACCACCTTAAACAAGAGCTCTGACTTTTGGTCATTTGGGGAAGATACTTGTCGTAGCAGCGAAGTGAAGAAGACAGTGAATGAATATGGCTAAATTCCGCCTTGGATTTAGCTCCCCAGGAAGATCAGCTGCATCTGCAGGTTATGCTGAGCTCTGTTTCGTTCGCGTTTAAGGACTGGCCGTGTCCCAAGGGCTCCCATGTCTGAAGGTGGCTGGCAGCAATCTGTGCTGATGCCAGCATGGAGAAGCCATGTAGGTGGTCATGAGTCCTGGTCCCAGACCCAGACATGGGTTGTGATGGTGTGGGCTTGGTTGTCACCAGAACCTGCCGGCATCCCCACAGGGCATGCGGAGCACAGCATGAATGGGGACAGGAACCACCACCGTCAGTTTTGATCCCAGCCCTAACACCTGAAGGATTGTACTTGCTGGGAACTGATCTTCCCCTGACTTCATAGGCAAAGGTTTTCCTCTTTCTTGGAGTGCTGTGGCTGCCAAGACCTTGGGCAAAGCAAGCGTTTGGGAACCACTGAGGTTGCATGCAGGCAGGGACAGTGCAGTGTAAGGAAAACATTCTGGCCATAATGCTTATGGAGAAGGTCCATCCTCAGCCCATTATCACCTGCAGAGCACTCCGAGGGTGACCAGGCTCTGGTCTGTCTAAATCCTTGTGCCCAGATGCTTTGGCTGCGCGTGGGTTAATTTACTTGTGCTGTTTTCTTTTCCTGGCGACGCCAGCAGCAGAGTGGTCGGAGGAGAACGGTGAGTGCCAGGCTGGAGGGAAGGACGAGTGTGATGTGTGTGTGATGGCCCTGGAGGGTGCGGTGTGTTTCACACCTCGAGAGTGGTCACTTCTGACCGCGTCCTCAGCAGGACCTGGGGCCGGTGGCTGTGGCTTCAACTGTGGAGCTCTAGAGACTCGGCGAGGATGAGGAAGGATGGGAAAGAGGATGAGGAAGGAGGCTCACATCGAACAGGGGGAGCTGGGGAGGTGCGGTGCCTATCATGGCTGGGTAGGAGAGGATGTGTTGGTGTAGGTGATATGGAGTGGCCCATGGCCAGAAGCAGATGGTGGACCCGGGGAGCTTGGTGCAAGGAAGAGCACAAAACCACAGTGCTGTGGGTTTGAGTAAAGGGCTGGGAGCAGGAGCAGTGTCTGCTGTGGGCAGGGAAGCTGCGTCTCCTCCACCTGAGTAACACTGGTTTGCAGGTAGAATCTGATCGTACTTGCCCAAATCCAGAGCAGGAGAGAGTGGTACCTGCTGACAGAAAAATGTCTGATGTATTTGAGACAGAGACGAGTGGAAGAGGAGTTGGATTGGGTTGCGTTGGGGTGCTGGTATGCACTCCTTTTTGCCGTGGAGACCCACTGCTTTCCATGACCCAGCCCATGTCTTGGGAGAGCATCTTCTTCAACAGTCGCTTTTTCTTCTCTTTGAAATGGAGAAGGGAAATGGTGATGGCAATCAGAGCCAGACTAGACTTTTTGTTCAGTTCTCACCGAACCCCCACCTTCTCCGTAGGGGACCCGTGGTGGCTACAGATGGTTTTGGCTCCCATCCATCTCTCAGCCTTCTTGTGCCGTGCTGCAGGTGCAGGATCCAGGCTGCGGCTCACATGAGGAATCCCCAAGAGGGATTTCAGGGGCTGAAGGGTTGTCACCACGTCCCTGCCAGGCTCACGGTGATGGCACGCTGCTCTGCATCAGGCTGGGAGGGGACAGGAAGGGGCTGGCACATTGGGAATGTCAGTGACACTCATTTTCTCTCCCACCATAGAGCTCCTCAGCATACCTGTCAGGTCTGTATGGAACCCCCACAGCCGGCGCCTTTCCCCACCAGCATCCTGTAAGTGCTCCATCACCTCCTTCTGTGTGATCTTTGCATGGGGCACCTTGGTAGGGTGGGCACATGGCCAGGGTGGGCAGCTGGTCCCCTGGTGCGCTGGTTCCCTGACTGTGTTGCTCTTCCATGCCCTCGTCAGCTGCCGGAGCAGGAGGTTGTGAACTTGTTCATCCCAACGCAGGCGGTGGGGGCCATCATTGGGAAGAAGGGGCAGCACATCAAGCAGCTGGCACGGTTTGCCGGCGCCTCCATCAAGGTGAGCAGGGTGCTGCGGGGCTGGTCCTAGGCTTCCTGCTTCAGTTTCCCCTTCCAAGGGCAGCAAATGGGAGCCTTGGGTGAGGGTTTTGCTCCCTAAATGAGCAGAAAACATTCCTGCAACACCCAGGTTATCTCCCCTTATTGGGTGGGAGAGAATGCCCCTGCATGCCAAAATGGGGCCACACTCACACTTCTTCCCCATCCCTCTGCAGATCGCCCCAGCAGAAGGTCCTGATGCCAGCGAGCGGATGGTCATCATCACAGGGCCACCTGAGGCTCAGTTCAAGGTGTGTTGACTACGGGGTAAGGGTTGTAGCTGGGGACAAGTTGAGAGCATCCCTTTGGTTGCTGCCATGCTGCCAGCCGGGGTTTTTAGTCCACTGAGTGCTCTTTGCTCAGTACCATGATTTTGATGCTGCCAGACGTGGGCCCATCATCACCCTCAGGGCACAGCAGGCACTGCCAGGATTGCTGCTAGAAGGCTTTACTTCCCTTGTATCTCCTTTCCAGGCCCAGGGGCGGATATTTGGGAAGCTGAAAGAGGAAAACTTCTTCAACCCAAAAGAAGAAGTGAAGCTTGAAGCCCACATCAAGGTGCCTTCCTTCGCTGCTGGCCGTGTGATAGGCAAAGGTGGCAAGACGGTAGGTGTGGGGTGCAAGCATGCTCCCCCTGGTCCTGAGATTGCAGAGCTGGGCATCACCCACCGCCCCTGCCTGCCCCAGGGGCACAGAGCAGCATCCTGACCACTGCCCCATGTCTTGGTGGTGGTTCTCCTTAGGATGAGGGGGCAAAATGAGACTAACCTCAGCCTGGTGCTGTGTGCTGGCTCAGAACCTGGAGGGTGATGCTGGCAGTGGAGGATTTAAGCTCTTCTGCAACAAAACCTGCAGCTCTTGTTTGTTTCAGGTGAATGAACTGCAGAACTTAACTAGTGCAGAAGTCATTGTGCCGCGAGACCAAACCCCAGATGAAAATGAGGAGGTCATTGTTAAAATCATTGGGCATTTCTTTGCCAGTCAGGTAAGCTTTGCTGCGGCTTTTCTGAGCTTCCCAGCCCATTTAATCCATCATGCAAGCCGCTGAGCATCCTATCGCTCTGTTACGGCTGGGTCCTGTGCACCCAGGATGCATAAAGGTGTTTTGGCAGCTCTCTCCAGCTTTGCTAGCATTAAAGATTGGCTCGGTTTAGCTTAGACACCATGCATACGAATCAGCTCCTCCTTGGCATCAGTGCCGCCCGGGAGCTCCCACACGTACCCTCGTCCCCCCTGGGTGCACACACTTTGAGTGGGACAGCAGCACCCTAAAACTCAAGCTCTGGAGGAAGCAGAATTTAAATCCCTGCAGCTGTGTGGTGGGAGCACAGTGGCCCCTTCTTTAGTGCATCTTAAAGCGACATGGTTTAGTGTGAGGCATCCTTGCCCATGCAGGGGGCTGGAACTCAATGATCTTAAAGTCCTTTCCAACCCAAACCATTCTGTGACTCCGTGACCCCTCATTACAGCTGTGCAGTGAAGGATTACATGTGCTTGTCCTGTAATTAAAAGTTGAGAGGGTGCTGAGCAGCGAGGTGCTGTTGTGCCGGGGTGCGTGTGGGGACACAACCGCTCTCGGTGCCCACCCTGACCCTCATTCTTGCTCCCCCCGGCAGACTGCACAGCGCAAGATCAGGGAGATCGTCCAGCAGGTGAAGCAGCAGGAGCACAAACACGTTGCTCAGGGAGCCCCGGCCTCGCAGCAGAGCAAGTGAGGCCCGCGCCAGCCAGCACCGCCCGATGAATGTAACCCCACCGCCAGCGGAGCCCCAGCAGGTCAGGGGAGCAAACCAAAGACCCCCCCCAAACCTCCCCTGCCTGCAGCCGAGGTGCTGCGAGGGTATGGGGAGGGGGATTGAGGGGGCTCTTCCCATCCCACAGCCTCCCCCTTGAGTCCATCACCTCCTGACGCTATCCCTTTAGTTGGACTAACATAGGCAGAGAGAGAGAGATCTGTAATGTCCTAGAAGCCGCCCGTTCCATCCAGGCCTGGGGGGCTGCAGTGCTCATCGAGTGTAGAATTAATATATCAATAACAAAACTAACACTGATTTTATTTTATTGGGGTTTTTAAGTTTTGTAAGATAATTTGGGGTATTTTTTAATTCTTTTTTTTTTAATTTCACAGTGGGGCGAGGGGGGAGGTGTTTGGTTTTTAGCAAAAGCAGGCTTTTTTAGAGTTGCAAGGAAAGGAGCTAGTCCATTGGTTCTCTGATGCACAGTAGAGATGTAGGATTGCCAGCAGCAGGGGGAAAAATGAGTGTTAAGAAGCAGTTTCTTAAGGGCTTTGAGACGAGTAGTGCCTGTATGAGCCAACAGAAGGGATACCGTCTCCTAAAAGAGGGATCTCTTTCACATACCCAATCCTCTTTGCTTCACAGAGTCCAAAATGGGGGGTTGCATCCCTTCTATCGCCTTCCCATCTGTCTCTGTCCGTCCATCACTGCCCACCCCAGCCATGCTCATTACATCCCCTGACATGGATGGGCAGCACTAGCACTGCCTCCTTGGGGCAAGATCACCGGTGCAGGGAGATGGGGGGCAAAGGGGAGGAAAGGGGGAACCAGCTTTACCAGAGGTGGTTGTGTTGTTGTTTTTTCCAGCCCTGGACAACTAGCAAATTCATTTGAAACAAACCCACCCCCAGCCCCCAGGACACATGCATACACACAGACACACACACAGACACACACAGGAAACTACCTCAGGTTTTTGTACCTCAGCACCTTGCGCTTGTGTTTCCCTGTTAGAGATTTTGTATGCCTTGTAAAACTGATAGCTGGAGCATCTTTTCTATTTTTCTAATAAAAACCGAGTTGGAAAATGATCTTGACCAAGTCGGCTGCGAGGCGGGAGAAGGGGACCCATCCCACGCTCTTCCGTAGTCTGCTGCCAGCTGAGAGCCATTGGCCATTCCTTCAGAGAAAGCTTGAGAAACGTTTGAAAAGGCAAAAAAAACCCAGGAAAAATAAAGCATAGAATAATGAAAAACCCCAATGGATGAAAGCGGTGAAACCCAGCGGGTGAGAGGAGGGATGGGGGGGAAGGGAGCAGCGGGTGGACGCTGGCCCCACAGGCTGCCCTGCCACATTCCCTCCACTGCAAAGTGTTCTGTGGAAAACTATCCCAACAGCAACCAAACCAAACCAACAAAGAAATATATCCAGCTAATGACAGCCTGAGCTTGCTACATGTTGCTTTCTTTGGAGTGCTTTGCATTGGTCACAGTTAAGCCAAGGGGTGGATGGGGAGGTGGGGAGATACTCAGCCTTCCAGTACCGAGAAACCTGGAGAGGGGCTTTCTGCAAGGGCAGGTAGTGACAGGACAAGAGACAACAGTTTTAAAGAGGGTAACTGTATTAGATAAGGAAGAAATTACTTACAATGAGGGTGCTGAGGCGCTGGCACAGGTTGCCTAGAGAAGCTGTGGCTGCTCCATCCCTGGCAGTGTTCAAGGCCACGTTGGACAGGGCTTGGAGCAACCTGCTGTAGTGGAAGGTGTCCCTGCCCATGGCAGGGGATTGGGACTGGATGAGCTTTAACATCCCTTCCAACCTAATCCAGTCTGGGATTCTGTGATCTGGTGGGAGGGAAGGGGATGTTTGTTTGCAGGCACTGCCAGGCATAGCTTTATCCAGTTGCCTGGGGAGGTGTTGCCATCACGAAGTCACCTTTCCCTGCACTAAACCAAGGGCCATATCTCTCTCTGTGGTTAGTTAGCAAAGCCAAAACACTGCATCACCCAGTGGGAAAAAGACCAAAGTAGTGCTTGGCTGTGCTTTGCATGAAACAGTGGCAGGGGAAAGGTCTGCAGCTGGGCATCACGTGGGGTGGTGATGGATGCCACAACAAGGGAACATCCCATGGCACCCATAGCTGTGCTCTGCTCACTCATCAGGCACCGAGGATGCACTGCCATGGAGGTGGTGGTACCTGCGGAGGGCAGAGTGTAACATCTCAAAGCACCAAACAACATCACGTCATGCCCATGTTTTGGAAAGGTACAGGGAGCAAAACCAAAAGTCCCTTCCCCACCTGCAACACAAGTGATCTCAGAGAAGAGCATCAGTTTTCTTGCTGTCACCCCTCATCCCCAGCCAGCAATGAACTGGCTGCAGGACCGGTGAAGTCCAGTGGTCCAGCCCTGAGACCAACATTCGCCATTACTTGTAAGGCTCAGCCTGATCTAATCACAGTGTCTGAGCCCTGTCACGTCCTTCCTGTGAGCAAGGACCACGTCATAGAGCAGATAGCATCAGAAATGCGTAAAGCTGGATGACGAGCACCCCTGCACCCAGGGCAATGGCTGGGGGGTGCAGCATTACTCACTCTGTACGTGTGTTTTCCCATCAGCACAGGAAGGCACAGGCTCATCACCTCCATAAGGTCATTTACTATCAAAAGCAAGGTCCAGATGCTGTACACAACTGTTCATCCGAAGCACAGAAGCTAATAGGCTCTTTCCTTCCACAGGATGTCTCAGAACATAGTGTAGGGGCATAAGGAACCAAGCCACAGCTGAAGGGCCAGAGCCCACAAGATGACCTTGTAGACAGAGGGGATACTAACTGGCACATGTACAATTTTCTCAGTATCTCATACACAGAGGCTTTCAGGATAGTCCTAGTGTTAGTAGTGTTAAAATCTTCCTGAGTCCTTAGGGATCCAGCGAAGACTAAACACCTTGCGTAAGGACAAAACATGACAGATTGCCTTTGTAACAGTTCTCTCTTTGGAGAATCTCCTCTGAAGCGAATCTGTTTGAAGGCAAAGGCTGATGCAGCTGACCTGCAACACAGATAAACCACCTTAACAGCTTTCCCAGGAGAGCAGATCTTCAGGCAAGGAGCAGCACTGTGAAGGCTGATCACACCCACAATGACAGAAGGGATGCCCTCAAAATCACCCTCTTTCCCTCGGAGTTAAGAACAGGAAATACCTCATCACCAGTCACGAATCACCCTACATTATTGTAACTATGCCATTACAGAAACAACCTGACACAGTTATTTATACAATCATTCCAACATGTGGCTTCCAAACCAGGTATGGGGCAATCTTTCATCTGTGATGGTAAATGAAACACCCGAAATCCTACTCCACTTCTGAAGTATAACCTAAAGAGATACCCCATGTTTAAACATATACAGCTTGGTTTGACTGTAACACAGGGTTCAAACAAGCTCTTCTTTTGGCAGACACATGCAGGCAGTACCTGTGGCAGAGGGTCAACAGAACAGTAACCTGTTCCAGCAACACCACTGAACCAAGCAGGACACATGTCCATAGCCCAGCACATCAGAGCTAGTACATTTTATTCCACTTCCACAGCAGTACGCTGCAATACTGCATGGAGACATCTCTGTACTAGCCTTAAACACATTCCAGCACTGGATAGCCCATGTTCACCAAGGCTTTGGTAGTCTTACTGAGAAACCTCATGAATTACCACAAACAGAATCGCCTACTTCAGTATTACCAGAAGTGTGCTTGCTCATCTTGCTGCTGAACGACATCCTGACTGTCCCATCAGGATTTTGTGACAATCACTTAGGGGCTTTTGTGCTGCAATACTCATCCTTGCCTGTCTTCTCCTCACAGATTGTACGTGAGCTAAACCCCGCACTGATACATCAAAATCTTCTTCAGTTTAACAAAAATAAAAGTCACTCTATTTCATTTCCAGGTAGAGTTTCATTCCAATAAATATGTAACTTATCTAAGAGACTTATTTTAATAAAAAGAAATAAATACTTCTCTTTTCACATTAGATAACTCCCTGGAGACAGGAAAAAACCCCCAAAGCACAAACAAAAAACCCTCCAAAACAAAATAACCCCAACTACAGGGGCTTCACTTTGGATTTGTTACAAATCAAAACATGGTAAATTCTTTCTATGGTCAGCACAAATCCAGTTTTAGGAATCAAGTAGATCATAGATATTCCAGAAACAGAAGAAAACTCTCTTTGAAGAAACAGTAGCACATTGTCCTTGGGAAGATAAAGTTTAGCTAACACAACTGTTAACCACCACCACAGAGAGAGTCCCATATGTCCTTAATGTGGCCGTGTGTGCTCCGAGGTACAAGCATCCATCTCAATGATAGAGGTTCACAGCATTTGTTCTCAACCATTCCCTTGGCAAGGTCACAGCAATCTTTCTGGCTTGCACTTCCAAAGAGAGTTACTGTCTCCAAAATCGAGTGGGGGGCGTGGGTTTAACCGCTACTTCATAGCTTACAGAGGAAAAACTGTGTGCCTGCTGCCTTATCAAATGAGAATTTAATAAAGTAACTGAGAGCTAGTCACCCCAAGGTGATCACAGTGTTATTCTAATAGTGCATGTCTCACAGCAGCTGCTGATGGATTATTTCCCACACCATCTTCCTGCGGAAGTAAGGCATGTGATTCTGAAAAGAAAAAAACCAAAATCCATTAAATATGAAGTCACAGTAGAAAGAGGCAGAAAATATGCATAAACACCCACTTAATTCTTTAATGTGAAGTTCTTTTTAAGAATTGTCAACATTTGCCATTTGGGTACAATATGGATTTCACCCACACAGCTCCTAAGAGGGTGACATGACAACACAATAAAACCAGGTCTACTTGACCATACAACAGCTTATAAGCACTTTAGTAAAAGACCACCATGTTGGAAAATAACCAGTGTCTTAACTGCTCAAAGAGTGAAGCCCATTTCTCCAAAAGATACAAAGGCCAGATATCACAAACCCACTGGCTACAGCAGCTTACACAAGAGGGATCTCACTGATCCAACTAGGAAGCAGATACCAGATGTTAAGGATGGAGAATACAGCTCTGCCCTCCTGAGGCCACTTTGAAGTTCCAAGCCCAGCAACTACACACCAAAACCAGAGGAAGGTACAAAACCTTATCTCCTGCCCCAGACACAAGAGCTGCTGGGTAACTTCCCTGACCCCTGTACCTGTGTGAAAGTCTGGAGCTCACCTGGGTAAAAGTGATGGGTTTGTCTCTGGAAATATAATCTGCGTATTTGCACATAAAAACTCCACAGTCACTTCCATTGAGTTGCTGAGGGATTTCCTAAATGAATGCAAAGAAGATTGAGAATATTTCTCTATCTTAAAAGAAAAGCCATTTGGAAGTAGCACACATTATTCATACCAAAATACACTAACCAGAACCTACTTGCATAATCCGTTTACTACTCCTGAACACAAGGAATAGATCCAATTAACGGCACATCATCCCTCCCCTCTGCTTCCTTTACACGGATGTTACTCTAAATTCTTGGCAGGCTAATAAGGGATAGCAGCCTTCCTCTCTGACAGGTTTCTTGAGGTTTGCATAGTGTCGTGTTTCTTAAGTCTTTAGATCCTGCTTTTTGGAGAGGGGCTTTTACAAGGGCACGTAGTGACAGGACAAGGAGGAATGGCTTTACGCTCAAAGAGGGGAGATTTAGGTTAGATCTTACGAAGAAGTGAGGGTGGTGAGACACTGGCACAGGTTGCTCAGAGAAGCTCTGGCTGCCCCATCCCTGGCAGTGAAAAGGACAGGCTGGACAGGGCTTGAAGCAACCTGGCACTGCTTAAAGATTTCATCCCAGCATGGTTTTCTGGTCCACTAGCAGCCTGATGTGGTACCACAAGAACATGAGATGCTTATGGCCGTTCTCTAAAGGCCTGGACTTACTAGAAGATGCCAAAACCTTTGTGACAAGGAGTTACAGTTCACATTTCAAATCCAAGTAATGCTCACATACATGTGACTCCACGCTGCGAAGTGTCCACTCTGAGAAAGTCAGCTCCAGATTTCTTTTTTCCTGGCTTTCTTCTTGCAGGTATCGGCTGTTTAAATCAAAACAAAATCACCCTTCACCTCTGTAATTTAGGACAGCAACAACAACAACAACGAGCTGCTGAAGGATCACAGGAAGATGAATAGCAAGACAGTAAAATATCACAGGATCCTCACAGCAGCTGATTTAAGGCACTTAGAAGAAAAATCCAGATCTTAAATTTAGACACACACAGTGAGAGGCTGCAAGCTAATGATCAGGAATTAGACCAACTGGTCAGGAATGAAGCCACAGAGACTTCCACAAGAGTGTAAACTCATTGCTTAGATTTGGAATCAGACAGATCCCAAATCACATGTTATCAGAGGAGAAGGAGAACCAAACAAGGACCCATAATGCCTAATTCCACTGCATGCCTTAATCCCCCACACTGGCTGCACCTCTGGAAGAACAAATACAAAAGCTTTTGAGCTAATACCTTTGGATGAGGAATTTCCCAGGCCACCAGCTGCTGGAAGAATACTCTTGAGGAAAAAAATTGTTCTATGAAGACCTGTTCTTACACCCTTCCCCAGGCATCTGCTGTTAACTATTCAAGAGAGCACTGGACTAACACAACACTTGGTTTCTCTGTGGGGCTGCTCTCCTGCTCTTGTGCTCTACAAAACTGTTGGATCAAGGGTTTTTTACTACTTCTGCATCAGTGGCAAAGATATTTAAGGACACTGGCTTGAACAGCATGTAAAACTGTACCTATTACATTTGAGATCTATGCCACGCCAGCTGATACAGCTGGAAAAGCTTGCTACAGGACATCTGTCTTGAATGAGAATGTCAGAAATACGACTAAAACACTGTAAGGACATGAGGGTAGCCTGCTTGTGGAAGCTGGAGGGAAATATGGTGGCTTTGTTTAGATCACTGAACACAATAGAAGAGGTATAGACAAATTGAAGAGGAGCATATTGCATAGCTCACTGGAGTATAAAGGGTGAATATTATGAGTGGCAAGTAAAAAAGGTCTCAATATAAGAAAAGGATAAAAGAACTAAGCAATAAAGAGTTAAAGAGTGGCAGAATCCAGGCATCCAATACCCTTGTGTGGAGGGGACAATGTGAGACTAGCTAAGTAGCCAGTGTCACACAACTTGCAGGAAGTGAATCCAAAGTTTCTGTTTCACATTTACAAGATATGTGAAAATGTGGACAAAATCCAAACACTTCATAATTCACAACATAAAAACATTGACAGAGCAGCTACTTACAACAAAGTTTCACAAATCTTGTCTCCTCTTTGTGCCATTGAGTCAAAGTATTTGATGGTCTTCTTTCTGACATCTATGACCTGTTATTATAAGGTGACTGTTAGACAAAGCATACACACCAAAACCTAAATGACTTTTCTGCCGTTTTCTTCTCCCCAACTCTAAATAAAAAGCTAGTTTGACTCACCGCTAGTGCCCAGTGCACCTTCAAGTGAATGGGCACTAAGATAAGGTCCTGTTTGAAGAGATCCACACCTTTGGTCCATCTTCTTACTGCTCTGTAGCCCCCAGAAATTAGTTTGGGATAAAAGAAAGTGCTAAAAGCATGGACTGCTGGGTATCCTTCCTTTTTATTTCTTTCCATCAGAAGAGTCATGTAGAAATTAATGACCTGTACCACAAAGATGAGATGTAAAGTAAGACACTGGCTTACCAAATAAAAAACACATAGCGACACGTCTTTGTTGGCCACCTTAAAGTACGCAGATGGGAGAACTCCAGCCTCAGCTGTCAGCTTTTGTTCTGAGAAGTTTGCAGTTGGTTATTTCTGCAGTTTCGTAGAAACATCTGCCACACACTGCAATAACCTAGACTAACTCCTGGAAACTGCATAATACAGTAAGTAAAGGAACTTTCAGAAACACTAGACCCTTAAGTACCTGAAATAAGAACTCACAGATATTTCAAGGCTCTGCAGTGAGGGGGGTCATCAAGGAACTCTTGATGACTTCTATACACAAAGAAGGGGTATTTTTAAAATCAATGCTGAATTACAATATGTCTGTGCTGCAGCTAGTTTTACCTCATCATTTAGCCAGTGAAGGTTCCTTAGTGTGTGGATGTCCTCACGAGTTACCCTTAGTTTGAAGGCACTGCTCATGATTTCATCTGGTTCCCCTTTGCCAAATGCTGCAACAACCTCTCTCTCCATAGCCTGAAATGAACGATTAAATGAGGAAGGACTTGTAAGTCAGAGTATTGAGCATGCTGACCTGTGTGCAGCTTTCAACTGAAAAAAGGCCTGTAAATTAAGCCCAGGTGACAGACAATTGCCTTTGCTGGGTTGTTTTTTTTTGCTAAGTTAGCAACAGGACTTTTATTTATTTGTTTCAGCATCCTAACTTTGAACTTCAGAACACAGGTTTGCTTCAATTTGCTTTCACAGAGTAAGCTGATATAAACACGTAGATGAGCAAACACACTAAAGCAGCTGAAAAATGAACAGAAGTACAGCAAACACCTGTGCTTTAGGTCAGCATGACCGGAACTCCAAAGAATAAAAGCAGTCAAAATTTATACAAGTAGGGGAACCTCAACTCCCATTCTCTGATGAATAGCGTAACTATGCTAACTCCCATGATCACTGTTACATACATTGCATCAATGCCCAGGGCGCAACATGACTCTGCAAGACCATGAAGACATACACAAGATGCTCGGGTTCCCCACAAGCCATGCAACACCGTGGGTCAGCCGAAACTTATTTTTCAGGTTTTATCACCATGGTAAGACAGCTTAAGGAGCAGAGACAATGTAACTGTATGAATCCTGTTAGCACTGGTCTGGAAGACTGCTGTTGAACTGGTAGCAGAAGCCCCACAAATCCGCAGGTTTGCACAACTGAAGTGTGTGGAGCATATGAAATCCTTAAAACCAGCTTTATTGCTGAACCTTGTACTGTGAAGTCACAGCTGCAGACGCTCAGTAGCAGGTTAAATGCAAGTTCTTAGGATTTCAAGAAGCCTTAAAAACCATCTACAATAAATGGAGCTCCTTGCTGCTGTTTCACAGCCATTTTATCTAACACACTGTCAGCTACATACCTCTGTGAGGGGAAAAAAGCATTCTGTTGTTTTTTCTGAGGTTGGGAGTTTCTCTTCTCCCACGTGAAGGGCAGATGACTTTCTGGGCAGAACAGGTGCCAGATGTAATTGGAATAACACCTCTTCTGAGATTTCAGCTTCATACCATCTCTGTTAGACAAAAGGACAATAGGGTAGCAAGCAAACACAGATCTGTTTGCTAGGGACAGCACAGAATATCTTGCTCATATATAAAGCTGGAATGTTTTTTGTACAGACATGCAACCAGCCAACTTCAAAGTGACTTTTTATTGATGACTGCATTCCAACTGTGCACCTATGTAGTCCTGCATTCAAAACTTAAAAGAGGGCAAGAGAGGCAGAAAGGTGATTTGGTTTGAACTAGCATTAAGAACCCCAGCAAAGCCTTCACACACAGGTATCAATTTGAGATTGAGATCGATAGTTCTGATTCCTAAGATTAAAGTCTTACTTTTGATCTCTGTCCTGATCAGAGATGAAAGTCAAAGAGATGTACTTCTTAATCTCACAAAAGAAGACAAGACCAAGGCCAGGCTGGGCAGGGCTTGAAGAAACCTGGTCTCGTGCAAGGTGTCCCTGCCCATGACGGGGGTTGGAACTGGATGAGCTTTAAGGTCCTTTCCAACCCAAACCAGCCTGTCGTTCTATAATTCTAAGACTAAAGAGACTGCAGTCCAGCTTTGCAGGTCAACTAAGTCTGTGCACTAAAGATTCTGAAGGGAAAGATTAAAGGGAAAGAATAAAAACAGCACAGTGCAGTATGTTTTTAATACTCCAGAAACAAAATTAACAGCAGTGGAAAACCCTTTGTGATAGCACTACTCATCAAATAATGCTCCCGCTTTCCCTGGGAAAAACAACTGGGACAAATACACAACTTACTCAACAAGATATGTAAATGAAGAGTGAAAACATTTCTCACTACAAATAGCTATATTTTCCTAATAAAAAAGAAATAACTAATAACACAAGCTTACCCTTCCAATGGTTTTTTTCACTGGTCTTCCCTGTTCACGAGAGTTTTCTGCTGGTGTGTAGTACCTGTAAGAACAGGGAGAAAGAGAGAGAAATGAGCTATATGTCCGTAGGGTCCCATGTAATTCTCAGGAATTCACCTTTTGGACCAGAAATGCTTTTTCAAGGCTGATTATGAATAGAGCCTCAGTGGGACACATGAATATGTGACATTGTGTCAGCTTCCAGAACCATTCCTTTGCAGCAGTAAGACTGGGACAGCATGAAAAACTGCAAGCTTTGCAAACTTTCTTCCACCTACGTGTGCAAGATCCTTTTGTTTCTATCATTTTCACTATTTGGAAAACTAAGGGAAGCAACAAGCACTTCCTCTGCCAAGTACTTCAAGGTCCCTCTGGATGGCATTCCTTCCCTCCAATGTATCAACCGAACCACACAGCTTGGTGTCATCGGCAAACTTGCTGAGGGCGCACTCAATCCCACTGTCCATGTCACCCACAAAGATGTTGAACAAGACCGGTCCCAACACCGATCCCTGGGGGACACCACTCGTTACTGGTCTCCAGCTGGACACTGAGCCACTGAGCACTACTCTTTGCGTGCGGCCATCCAGCCAGTTCTTTATCCACCGAGTGGTCCACCTATCAAATTGATGTCTCTCCAACTTAGAGAGAAGGATGTCATGGGAGACAGTGTCAAAGGCTTTACACAAGTCCAGGTAGATGACATCAACGAGCCGGCAGTGTGCGCTTGCAGCCCAGAAGGCCAACCGTATCCTGGGCTGCATCAAAAGGAGTGTGACCAGCAGGTCGAGGGAGGTGATCCTGCCCCTCTACTCTGCTCTCGTGAGACCTCACTTGGAGTATTGTGTGCAGTTCTGGTGTCCTCAACATAAAAAGGACATGGAACTGTTAGAACAAGTGCAGAGGAGGGCCACGAAGATGATCAGGGGACTGGAGCACCTCTCGTATGAAGATAGGCTGAGAAAATTGGGGTTGTTCAGCCTGGAGAAGAGAAGGCTGCGT
Organism: Amazona ochrocephala; assembly: GCA_039720435.1. Classification (NCBI taxonomy): domain Eukaryota; kingdom Metazoa; phylum Chordata; class Aves; order Psittaciformes; family Psittacidae; genus Amazona; species Amazona ochrocephala. The sequence goes on along the minus strand of CM077884.1, from coordinate 24,555,366 downwards.
GGAGACCTCATAGCAGCCTTCCAATACCTCAAGGGGGCCTATAGGGATGCTGGGGAGGGACTCTTCATTAGGGACTGTGGTGAGAGGACAAGGAGTAATGGGTTTAAACTTAAACAGGGGAGGTTTAGATTGGATCTGAGGAAGAAGTTCTATACTGTGAGGGTGGTGGGGCCCTGGAATGGGTTGCCCAGGGAAGTTGTGAATGCTTCATCCCTGGCGGCGTTCAAGGTGGGGTTGGACATAGCCTTGGATGGCATGGTTTAGTGGGAGGTGTCCCTGCCCATGGTGGGGGGGTTGGAACTCGATGATCTTGAGGTCCTTTCCAGCCCTTACTATTCTGTGATTCTGTGATTCTGTGATCTACCAGTGATAAATACTGCAAAGTAGGTATTACTCTGCAACTACACTTGCATCCAAATATAGCAATAAATATGGTTTGTCATCTTCTGGAGGCTGAAAGAGAAAAGCACAAAAGCCAAAAGAAACAAAAGCCATGATTAAAAAATACTCTACCTGATCATATCATTTCTCTGAGACCACTGTGAGTTGCAAACATCTGCACATTTGATACCTGCACAGAAAAGCAGCAACATGAAAACAAGAAGTCAACTTTCAATTACCATGAGACATACATAGCTCTTGGTTTTTGGGGGATAATACAAAAAAAAACCCGAATCTTTTAATGATGGCTGTACAGTTAGGAAGTTCAAACTCTGACAAACAGTTTGAATTTTGACTATCATGTGCAAGTGTATGGCAGCTGAAGCAGGGCAGGTTTAAATCCTAGATTGCACACTTGACTAAACAAGTGATTTTTTGCAAACCCAGATGCTCCTCCTGGCTCAAAAGTGTAGCTTGTCACTCTCCACAACAAAACAAGCTTTCCCCAAGTTTTAGCATCTGCTCAGAAATAGTTGCAAAAACCACATGACTGCATAATACAGTCGCAGATATGTAAAAAGAAGTATTGATGAAAATTATTGAAGTAATGAAGGGGTTGAAATGACTGGGGCAATAGTAAATGTATACACATGAACACACGCTATAACACACTGCTGGTACACAAGAAACTAGCTTGTCAGCAAACCAGTTTAACTAGCTCACTCTGCAGAAGACAACCAAAGTCACCTTTAGTAGTTACGTATCTTCAACTCACTAAGGATGATCTACAAAAGAAGATAACTTGATACGAACAGTGGTACTGTGCAGTTAGCTTACTTGGTTTCAAAGCTCAGCCAGCACAGAAATAGTCATGTATAAGCATTAAAAAGGAATTCAAGAGTAACACATAACTGCAACTCTAACAGTCATGTAGAGGGTGCACAGTAACATATCACCCTCCCCTAGTACAAACAGCCCGGCACTATGATGTTTTCTGTACAGCACAGTTATGTCAGCAGCTATGAACATCACTGGTACAGTAATGTCTCTCAAATACAATTTTAAACAAAATTTTTCACCTCAACAAAAATTTACAAATCCATTTGAGCCAATAACTAGCTATGGTTTAGGAGAGATGTTACCTCCCTCTTTCCCTCCCTCTCCTCTTTCTTCTTTGAGACAGCTCATTTCATTATGAGAGCTGACATAAGCTATACTATGCTAAACACACTGGCTGATTTAGATTTTCTTATAAAGAGGCACACATTAATGGCACACAAATCTTTTTAACAAAACCTATACCTTTGAGACTTAAGGAAATGCCCTATTTTGACTTGAAGTCTACCTACAAACTCTAACAGACATGAACCATGGGGATACTCACTCGTCGTTAGTGTCATACATGGATAGCCATCTCTTCTGTATTTCTGATCTTCCAGATGGCTCTCAGTCATCACTGGTTCCTTGGAGTAGGCTTGAACACTTTGATGGAGCACAAAAAACACCAGAGGAAAATCACAACTTTTATACAGATGGTATTTTTTATCAGTGCATATCAATTCACTAGAAAGGACCCAGTTTATTTGTACATAACTGTCCACATCAGAGTTGGAAGCCACAGTTAAAGCAATAGAAATATGTAAAGTAAAATTAGGCTGCTTAATCCCTTAATATAAACATCTCTTCTCCTGCACTGGTTACATGACAAAACGCAAAAGGCATTTCCATGAGGAGGCAGTTTACATTCAGAAGTTTATTGTACTGCAAAGAGGAAACTTCGGATAATTTGTGAAGAAGGACTGGGGGAGGTGGAAAGAAACAAAGGGAATTCTGGCATGCCCTGTGTTTACCTTCACTTTTACATTCTCAGATAAAACAAGATTCCTGACCAAGGGGAAAAAAACTCATCCATCACAAAAAGAAGATACAGAATAACCAGGACTACAGAGTAACCAGTGCTGCGGATTTTTACACCACAAGTTACACTGCCATCACTAGAACTAGAGAGTACCTTTCTGAATGCAGAGAGAAGAGAATGAAACATATTCACATGAACACATGAATCTTCACCTTTAGAATATACACTCAGAGAATATTTATGCTGCACTGCAGGGAGCTGAAGCAGGGGGGACTGTTCTAAAAATTAGTCTGCCACAACACCTGCCCTAGCACACTGTCCAGAGCCCTGAGAAAGAATAATTCCCCTCTGCTTCCAGGTACAAAGTTACTACCAAAACCTTAATAGTTATTTCTTGATAATTACTTGCGGAAGCTTGTTGCCTGTGGATCCGGGCAGCTTCCAGGATATTTTTCCTTAAGCAGTTCCAAGAGCTGTTTGTATTTCTCCTTTTCTCCTCGCTGAACATCCTAGCAGAATGGAGTGGAAAAACAAGCAGATTAGAACCCCTGCATATGAAGCAAATGTTTGTAATCTGGAGATAGTGCAGACTGCACAAGCTGTTCCCAAAATACTGGTATATTATTCAAGTTTACTTTATGAGGAATTTCCACATCTTTGCTTTGTGTTAGCCCTGATCTAGGAACTTGTGTCCCACTATAAACCTCAAAATTCCGTCTGCAACTGTTTCCTCAAATGGGGGCCTCTTCATCTGTGGTCTGCACTTCTTGTATAATAATTCAGGCTAATATGCATTCCTGTCAATATACACAATGACTGGTGCTATGAGTCCCCAGAGTATCTTAACCATACTCCACAGCTTGCCATGGCCTGATCCTTCAGTACTCCACTGGAAAATCTTCTCCATGTAAGCCAGGTTTATCAGGAATTTTTAATTTGCTTCAGATATTGAAAGGAAATGACAGGGAAAGACCTCTCAGATAATATAAACAATCTTTCCTTTCAGCCACTGAATGGTTTTTTGCCTACATTATCCTTTTAAAGTTGCTATGTAAAGATCACAGTTGGGATAGGTTAAGGACAAAATAGTGACACGACTGTGCAACACACACACCCTTATTAACAAGGCAGCATAGCTCCACTTACAAGCCAAACTGCCTGGAGCCCCCCCATCCCCACTCCCCGTATAATATTTCCATGAAAATGGTTTAAAAAATTCAATCCTTTGGCAACAAAGCACTGCTCTGTTCCAAGCCTTGATGCACATAAAGGCAAATAAAATGCTATATGCTGATTTTCCAGAAGCAGTCTTTCAGCTTCATTAACTACCCCCACCACAGTGTTACAAACTGCCACTCTGCAGCTTACAGATAGTTTTGTAGAACTGCTAAGTTGTTTAATTTCAAGAGAGACCTTCCTCACCCCACCTACCTCTTCAGCAGTACACAGCAATCTCCCCATTTTGCTGACTTCTGATGTCGTGGATTCTGGCACAGTGCACTCCTTAATGGGTGGCCTCAGTGTTAAGATGCCGTCTGAAGCAGGTTTGATGTGACGTTTGCCATTCCTGCTTGTGCTAAAAACATCAATCGGAAAAGAAACAGTATCAAGTGAGTATCCAAATATGTTGACATATATGAATACACCTGGATTCAAGCTCTACCACCAATTATTTTGTAAAGCATGTACACTGATGATGATGGAGACTGACATGTGTACAACTTTCAGATGAAGACCTGCTGTCATCAACTGGCTAATAGGAAAGTACACAGAAAACTGAAAATCAGAACAACTGCCTTCAATATACACTGTTGTTTGATCTGCACGTCACAACTGCACTCAGAGGCACATGTTATGTCCACAGCAATCCAAGCCATGAGTCAATACAGAAGACTGAAGAGCCATGCAGGCACGTTATTCATACCATCCAACCCACAGCTCTTCTAAAAGCTATTGCACTGGCAAAAAAAGTGCAGCTTTGTGGACACAAATAGAAATGCTAGGCAACAGAGAGGAGTTCAAGAATGAAAGTGAAAGAGAGCAAACTGTTCAGAGAATCAGTCAAAGAAAATGGAAGGATTTATACCTGAGACGTGGAACTGTCTTGTAAGAAAAGGATAGTGTTTTCTTACTCAAGCAAGTATTGGTTTCACAAGGCATTTTATCTATGAGAGAAGAGCATAAGCCATTAGTAACTATAAAAGGAAACAGAAGCATTTTATGAGTTTACTGTAAAGAGCTTTACAAAATATAAATTATTTTCATTTTCTCCCTTACATAATAATATTATTTGTGTTATGTTACTGTCATAGTTTAAGCCCAGCGGGTAACTCAGAACTACGCAGCGGTTTGCTCACTCCCTTCTTCTTCCCCCTCTGCTCCCCGTGGGATGAGGAAGAGAATGTAAACCCCATGGGTTGAGATAAGAACAGTCCAATAACTAAAGTATAATACAAAACTACTGCTACCACTAATAAGGGAAATAACAAGAGAAGAGAATATAAAACTAAAAAGGAAAGTGAAAACAAGCAATAAACACAAGTGACGCACAATGCAATTGCTCACCACCTGCTGACTGATACCCAGCCTGACCCGAGCAGAAAGCTGGGCCTTTTGGGTGAACCCCCCGTTTATATACTGTGCATGACGCGCTGTGGTATGGAATACCCCTTTGGCTAGTTCAGGTCAGGTGTCCTGTTTCTGCTGCCTCTCTGCTTCTTGCGCGCCTCCTCACTAGCAGAGGATGAGAGACTGAAAAGTCCTTGATCGGGGTAAGCATTTCTAAGCAACAACTAAAACACCAGTATGTTATCAGTATTGTTCTCAGACTAAAGCTGAAAACACAGCACTGCACCAGCTACTAAAGAGAAAAATAACTGTGACAACTGAACCCAGGACAGTTACTTTAGGATATTTTCAGATTGCCATATTGGCAACTACAGGAAGTGTCAGCCTAAACTTGAAATAAAACAGGGTTATCAGGATCTACTACTTAAAATAAGCATTTAAAACTATTTACTTCTGACACGGTAACTGTGGACATATCAAAACTGAAGGACTGCATCCAAGGCAGCTCTTGTACTAAGATGACAAGATAAACACCTGACCCCAATCCGGAAGCAATGCCAGGATGCAGAGAAGAAACAGAGTTCACGCTCAAGTATTCTTAGATGCTACATAGATATTGTACCTTCAGTAATCTATATGTAAGCCTAAGGGGTAGGTGAAAAAGAAACAAGTTAATAACTTGAAGTGAGTCTTACCAATCTGTAGCATTTCTATTTCTGGTGTAGAACCTGTCTGTCCTTCAGGTGGAGTGTTAGAAGTGGACCAAGTCTTAAATAAAACCAAAAAGTACCAATGTGAATATAACCTGAATATGAATCCAAACAAATACAAACTTCCTGAAATATAGTCAGCTCTGTTATGACTTGGGGACCATGACTTGCTGGTTCAAACTGCAGCAAAATGCAAATCCTTGCAGGATCTCTGAGAAGCACATTTCAATTTCCAATTGAACAGGCTCTCATATGTGCAAGTGATTAAGAAAATATGAGCTTATCACTCACTGAGTTTTCCTTAGTCAGCTCCTAAACTTTCCAAAGTGTGACAGTTTAGCCCTTGAAAAATGTATTTTCTACAAATAGGAGTTAATGACTGTCTCAGGAACAAACAGAGCATGACAGTTATCCTCTGATGTTATGACAGCGTTCCTCTTACCTATGGGGGGCAATAAGAAAAATAAGACTATACCTCTGAATCAAAACTAGGGAGTCAAAGCAGTTCATGACTCAATTTTTACAGAGCCAAGGTGCTACAGGAATCCTCCCCTGAACTGGTGGATAGCAGAAAAAGGTTTATGCAGAGGAAGTATGCAGTTTTTCTCACACCATAATGTATTCTGACTCTTTAACTACAAGCTTGAGAAAGAGACTAACAGTTCACAAACACATAAAAACAGTATGTTTATTGTTTTACTAAAACAATAAACCTGAACAGTTGTAAAGACTGAAAGACAACAAACATCTAGCTCCTTCCTCAGCTATTAGTGCTAGAGCAGAGTAAGCCAACTTGAGTAAAGCAAACACAGCACACAAGAGCTGCCTGCTCTAAATGGCGAAGAACCACCTACTGCTATAGAGGCTCAGGGCAGGCCCCACTTGAAGATGCACTAGGGAGAGCTGCTTCCTCTTTCATCCTGAACAGACTCTACCTACTTTCCAAAATCCTTGCTAACCTCCTCTGCAGACTTTTTAATTGGAGCAGCATTGCTGACTGAAGCTTTCTGGCATTCACTTCTTTTCTTGGCTGGCAATTTCACCTCAGTAGAAACTTCTTCAACCTTCTCTGTACACTCAGAGATGGCATAATCTGAAAAACAAAGGCCACATAAGAACATGATTTAGAAGGGAATTAGGATTTCGATTTGCATTAAAGCCCACTTCCTTAATCCCACCTAAAGCAGTGCAACTCATTTGAAGTTACTGACCCTTCAGCCAACAGCAGCTGGTGATGATTTTTGTCTTACCTGGCTCACTGTGCAGTCCTTTAGAGCCGAAGCTCAAAAACTAACCTATGAATCTGCCAGCTGGATGTGCAAAAACACCCTGCTTTTGGGAACATTCCTTGTTTCTGGAGAAGCAGCAGAGCGTGCAATTTCTCCTCATCCCCTCCACATGTGCATGTACTCTTGCAATTTATTACCTGTCACTCTTGTCTAGTTGAGAGAATCTGGTCACTGAGGTCTAGAAAACTAGGCCGTGTGATACACAGATGGCCATAAGGAATGAATGAATGAATGAAAAGCCAGTTTCAGTAACAATACAGAAGTACAAAACACAGAGTTTCCTAAGGCACATGAAACTTATGAAAAATTAGACATATTAAATACTTCTGTAATGTGCAATACCTGATTTGGGCTTTTTTCCTGGAATCTTGTCAAGATTTTCCACAGATGGCCAAATGCTGAGGAAAGAACACACAGAACAAGTGTTTTGCAATCATGGCTTCTAACGGGCTGACTTCCCTTCCCAGAGTCCAAACATCCAGCATTAGTGTTCATATCCCAAAGGTTTCCCCCTCCAAGTGTCCCAGGATCATCTCAGACAGACATACCCAACTATCACTGCTGAGCAGCTCTCAACAATGCTCCTCCACCTCTCCTAGTCAATGGACCACTCAAATAGAACTAATTATTCCACTAAAGCGTATTAGGCCTCTTTTTCTTATTCTGTTAATGCTTCCTAATGTTTTACATCAGTTCCTATGACCAAAAAAATAGCTTAATATGTAAAGTTTTACTGTTTCCTCAAGGAAAGAAGCATACCAGAGATTACTAAGGCATCTGAGTTCGTAAATCACTACACTGAGTTACAAGGATGTGTATAAGCAGGATAGGAAATAAAGGTGGGAAAGTAACACTTCAAAAACTTACTGTTAATTCAGCTCATGAATTAGTTCTTAGAATAACTCTCAGCTGCATCCTTTCTTATAAAGTATAAGCCCAAGTATTAGATCAGTTCATATAAAGTATTTTTATTTTGGTAACAGAACACGAAGGTTGTTCCCTTTTTATTAAATACAACAGATGGCAAGGATTCACTGAAGAATTATTCGCTCTTTCTAACAGAAAATAATTTCTTTTAAACTATTATGTCCCCCCCCAATCCTGCTGGTATCATGGCTTCTGGACTATTTTCCATCTGTATTAGGAGTACAAAGTAGCCAATATCCTTAACTGCACCTTTTACACGATATGAGAATATCTGCTATTACCATGCTATTAAAGTCAGGCAGAAAATGTGGTGTAGCCGTTAAATGCAAATTTATTCTATAAAAATGCATTCTTACTCAGCATATCGGATATTTCCAACACAGTAATATACATATATATTTATTTCCAATAAGCTAAAACTTAAGAAAGCAAAGTACCTGTGTCATCCTGCTCAATATCTAGCAAGAACTAAAAGGAAAACCTCAAGTGGGCAGAAATTACCACCCTGTGGTTTAGATTTCCTTGAAGAGACTCACAACAGGGGACCTGTGAACATCTTTGCCGTTTCACAGCACATCTCATTGAGCACAGTTTGAAGACTTATTTTCAGCAGGTCCATTTCTGAAGCAAACTAACACAGTTTCACTCAAATTTCATCCTGACTGCTTTGTTCATCATTTCCAGTGATCTCTTAGCAAAACTGGGTCTCCTACTCAGGCCATAACACGACAGCCTGCAGTGCCTACAAAGGCACATTCTTCATCTTGGGATTACGTTCTGCACAGCAGCTGCAAACAAACTACTGTGCAACAAGCGGTTCTTTCCAGAAGACATTCACAATTCCCATTCAGACTTGAATGTGACACTAAGCAGAGCCGCCTCGATCAAGTTTCTCCCAGAGGGAGCAACCATGCTCCCCAAAACATGGCATGTAAATCATACATTCTCTCTCCTTAGACAGGAGTGACAGGCACGGAGGTGGCTGAGCCATCCATCACTGGGAGCTCTGGAGCACCAGCAATGGCTAATGCCTGGGAAGGCATCCCGCTTTCTCCCACTGCACATACATACCACATCCCCATGCCACGACTTTCCTCCATCCAGTATATCCCTATATGTACGTACACTGCTCTCTGCTCGTCCAACACACCGCCAAACCTCCACCCCTTTCCTTCTCTTCACACCCCCACTGTGCAAATGGGAAGCAAATGGGGCGGGGGTGAGGAAGGGGGGGGCCAAGGAGGGGCGTTGCCAACGGATTTATTGGGAATATCTGAATCATCTCAGCATCCAACTGTTACCGTGGACACAGGGCGACCCGACAGAAGCGTGAGACACGGCTCAAAGCCGGGCTAGCCTCAGCGACTCCGCTTCACCCGCTCCCGTGCCTCAGAGGGAAAGGGCTGTGGATGGCGAGCACCTCAGGGGAGCCCACCCCGAGCCCCACCGCCCAGGAGGGGGAATCTGGGCGGGCAGAGGGGCCTAGCCCAGCCCATGGGCGGGCAGCCGGAGCGCGGGGAACCCCAGGGCGAGACACCGCACTGTGCCCGAGATGCAACACAGCGACCAATGCCGCTTCCGCCCCCCGGCTCCAACACCTCAGCCCGCACACAGGCGGCTAGGGATTCGGGGAGGCCCCACCAGGGAGGCAGGCCGCGGTGGGGAGGAGGGGGGTGTGTGACGGGGCGAGGCCCTCGGGCGGCTCGCTGACCTGGGGGGCGGCCTCTTGCGCTGCGGCGGCGGGGCGGGGGACGGCGCGGGGCGGCGAGCGGCGGCGGCGAAGAGGGTGCCAAGGACCCCCAGCAGCCATTGGTACATAGGCCCCGGCCAGCCCGCCCGCGGCGGAAGTGCGCCTGCCCCCGCGACGCTCGGCTCGGCCGGTCCCCCCCGCGCGCGATGATGAAGTGCGCCCTCCCATTGGCTTCCGCCGCCGTCAGTCAAGGAACCGCCCACCGCGCCCAGAAAGGAGGGGGGAGTGGGGAACTAGTGCTGTCGCGCATGCGCGTTCCCCGCCTCCCGTTGCCTGGCGCGGTGTTAACGGCTCTCCCTGCCCTTAGCTTCTCTCCTACTCCTCCTCCTTCTCCTCGGCTGGCCCGGCGAGGCCCGCCCTCAGGGTCCAGCCCTTTACGCCCTCCTGCGCCGGGGCGAGGGGATTAAAGCCCCAGTACGGGGAGTTGTCATGGAGCTTGCTATTGAGGGAGCTCGGGCCGGGCGCGCCCTGCCTGGACGCGGGGAGCTGCGGGGCCCTCCCTGGCGCTGCGGGCTGGGACAGGCCCGTCTACTCTCGGGGATGGGCCGCTCTCGTCCCACACGGGACGAAGAAGCCTTTCCGCGTCCTGAGGGACAACGGCAGGCGACACAGACCGGCGGAGCCGGCCTCTGCCCGCCCCTTCCTGCTTCCTGCCCCCGCAGGTGTCGAGGAGATACCAATCCCAGTTTACCAGGCCCCGGCTTGATGAAGCTTCTTCGAGGCCCGCTTCTCGGCTGCTCCGCACGCAGCAGCCTCCCCGGCCATAGGTGAAGTACTGACTGGAGGGGAGGCGGTTTCGCTCAGCGTTCGATCGCTGTGATTCCAGCCGTGACGCAACACTGCTTGCCCCGGGAAGCCTACTTGTTGGCCCCGATAAACCGTTTGCTCTGCAGCTGTCTCCTGGGTAACCGTGAACAATTCTTAATACAATCCCTCATCCTGCCCCCCTGTGAAGAGGGCTTTTTAATACTGAGCTTCCCAATCATTATCATCTGTTACCTCTGGGGTGGCCAATCTGTAGGGGAAGCTGCAGCAGTGCCCTGGAGAGACTTTTCCATGTGAGGAGTGAAAAATTATATTTCACCTAAAGGGGACAATAGGAAGACTGGAGAGGGACTTTTTACAGTGACAGGACAAGAGAGAATGGCTTTAAGCTGACAGAGGGAAGATTTAGATGAGGTATTCGGAAAAAATCCTTCACTATGAAGGTGGTGAGACGCTGGCGCAGGTTTCCCGGAGAACGCTAAAGGTGGTAAAGAAGGTAGCTGGTGGAACAAGGCACTTGGGGTGGGAATGACACTTTGGGTCATCCCTTGTTGCAGGAGGTCCACTAGTTTTTCACGTCTGCTGGGCGTTTAAGTGATGGTCGTGTCTGGATTACTTAAAACGACCTTTCTCCTTTGTTTAGGAACTTAATTACCGCTCCATTTATGCTTCAGGGCTTTGGCCAAAGAAGGTGCCTGAGTCCCGGCCGCAGAAGTGCTATGTGACAGCAGCCCTGCAGAGGGCACGGCAGCCCCGCGCAGGACCCGCGGCTCGGACGTGCTTCTTCAATCTACTTTCCGTTTGTTTCTTTTTTCCGGTCCCCGAGTTTTAGCTGAACCTGCGTCCGGGAGCTGAATGGGGAGAGGGGCATTTGTTTGAATTCGTGAGTAAGGAAAAGCGTGAGGTTTCTCTCGGTTTAGCTCTGCGAAGCCAAGACTCTTCTGTAGCACTGCTGCTGTTTCTGTCCGTGGCTAAATCTGCGGAATTAAAGTCAGAGCGCTGAATTTACCGGGCAATATCCTATAGGCCAGGTAAGAAGGAAGGATGGTCTTCCCTGCCCGCAAGGCAGACGTGGCACACATGAGGCTGTACCGCTGCCCAGCACCGCCCGATCCCCTGTCAGCAGGCGCTGTACTGAGAGCGGGCACGGTGTTGAGGTTTCTCTCCTGCTCCAGCACCGCAACACTGAGTGCAGCTGTGGCCCCAGCCCTGGGGCTGCGGGATTCCTCTGACAGGCATGCTCCCCCACCTGCGTTTTCCTCCAGCGTGCCATATGATCCTCCACGGAAGTCTTAGAGTTCAATAAAAATAGGAAAAATCTCAGGAATTGCATTTGCTATCTCAAACAAGCTCCTCTGTGCCTCTGGATAGATAACAGCACTTCCTTATCCTCACCAGGACAGTGTAAGGATGGTGACTTTAATGCTATTTTAAAAGGTTTGTGTTTTTGTGTGTGCTGGAAAGGTCAGCGTGACTGCCATGATAATCTGACATATGTATAACCCGTGCAACCTGACAGGTTTGGCTCAGACATAGGAGGGCATTTACATAGACTTACATGTTCTAATTCCTTTTACATGGTGTTTGGTATGAAGGCTACTGACATCTCTACAATCTCAGTAACAAAATACATGCATACATGCATACATAAGTTACAATTTCAATGCCTCCAGACTAAGACATGTTTCTTCTTGTAGTTGCTTTTTTTTTTTTTTTTCCCCTCCTTCCACATACATGGCAAAAAAGCAATGTTTTTATTCTAAAAGCAAACAGAACAATAGCTGGACATGTGAGAGACTGTATGTCCTAACTCCTGGCATGGCTTTACAGTGCAGTTTTACACTGGTTACATTTCTCAATCCCTGTAATTTTTGCAGCTGATGGTTAACTTCATGACTTAATTCTTTACTATGCCTTTGAGCTTCTTGCTCAGTACATTGATGTGTAATGACTCAAAATGATGACATTTGATGCATGTAAACCAGAATCCTGTTACTGGGTACTTAAACACATGGATCCATATGTCCCATCTCCAAGCAATAGGGAATGCATCTGATTTCAGAACCTGGGCTGATTAATTGCACACCATCCAAAGCCTCTACCTTTAGAGTAGCTTCAGTGTGAAAGCAATGTAGTTCACATGCCTTGGTGCGAAAACAGCATATTTCGAATTACTGGGGTAACAAGGTAATTCCACTGAATAATCAATTTAGGGGCTAGGGGAATGGTTGGTAATTTTAGGTATACATCTACTTTTAGGTATATAAAGCATAAGATCTGTGATCTGTCATTTAAATGCATCTTATGAATCTGCCACTGCCCATACTTTCACTTACTGCCTCCAAGTAGGGGCTTGGTGTGTGGGTTTGAAGCCCAAACCCGTGCTCCAAGTCTCAGCAGAGTGCCTTTGCTGATGCTGTCACAGCCCTCGCTCGCTAATCTTGGCAATTCTTTGCCTTGGGTATCATCCCACTAAGTATGATTCAATTTGTCAACATAGCTGCCTTATGACTCGTGCGTGTTCAGCCGCTCAGCCCATTTTGTACAGTCACTCTATCAAAGTGGGATCACATGTGACAGCAGAAGCGCTTGGAACAAAGAGCTGATATTTCACCCCAGTTAGCTCTGAGGCTGAAACTTGCTTTTTTCCACTGCCCCAGTTCAGCAAGCTTACGCGTTCTAATGCAGTGCCTGTAGTTAATGTGCATTTATAATACTGGTTCACCTTGGTTGCATTTTTCGTTCCCTATAATTTACATAGCTGAAGGTTAAGTTCACAGCTTCACTTTGTATTATCCCTTTCAGTTTCCTGCTCAGGACGGGAATAGCTCTAAGCACATCTCTATCCAGCAACCCGTTGAGCCTGTGTTTAGGGTGCATTGTAGCCAGTGGAGTGTATATCACGCAAGTGCCTGTTTCCAGTCCCTGGTGTGTATGGTGGCCATCTCCCTCAGGATGGCTTCTTGGCTGCATGGTGTGACTTAATTTACCTCTTCCTAGTGATACTAGTGGGCCAAGTGCCACTGTCATGCAGCAATCTGAATAACCTCATTCTGCTGTGGTGGAGGGCAAATGAAACCACCGTGGCACAGAATGCAGCACTGGTGGTGATGACTCACGTCCCTGCCATGCCACGTTAAGCTTCCTAAACACAGCCAGCTTTTTCTTTTTGAGCAGATGCTGAACTTTTTAGATGCGAATTGCCAAGCTAGAAGCTGTGGAGGGTTCGCAGAAGCCCCAGAAAGGGAAGATGCTGGCAGGCTCCTGGAGGAGGAGGATGCTGAGAAAGCTGACATAGAAGCAGGGTTAAATTCGAGTGCTAGATAGAAGGTTGCAGGCAGTGATGCATGTGATCGCAGAAGAAATGCAGAGCATTAAAGCCAGTCCTCTTTAATGGGACAAAACCAGTTTCTGAAGGATGTTTTCATGTCCCAGCTGTGAGCTAGCTGTCAAAAGATCTCCTGGGTGTCTGCTGGTGATGAACAGGGGCAGGAAAGGGAGGAGGACCATAAGGAAACTGCTTGCAGTAATGATATGATGTATGGCGATGCAAAAATTCAAGCCATGCTCCCACATCTGGATCCCATGGAGCATTCTCACAGCTACAGGACCTCTGTGAAAGCTTGGGCTGCAGGAGGGGAGCTGGGGCAAGCTTTTGGGGCAGCCCCACTCATGCCTGAGCATGGGCTGCAATTTGGAATAAATGCTCAGGGCAATCTGCATCTTCTTAGGGCATGGCAGGTGCCTTCTTGAGCATGTAAACGAGGATTTTATTCTAGGATAATTACTGCATTCATCTCTGGGGCTCCCAGCACAAGAAAGACATGGACCTGTTAGTGCAGGTCTAGAGGAGGGCATGAAAATGGTCCAAGGGCTGGAACACCTCTTCTGTGAAGAAAGGCTGGGAGAGTTGATGTTATTCAGCCTAGAGAAGGTTCAGGAGTCCTTATTGTGGCCTTTCAATATATAAAGGGGGCTTACAAGAAATCTGGAGAGGGACTTTTTACAAAGACCTGTAGTGACAGGGCAAGGGACAACAGTTTTAAAGAGAGTAGATTTATATTAGATATGAGGAAGAAATCATTTACAATGAGGGTGGTGAGGCGATGGCACAGGTTGCCCAGAGAAGCTGTGGCTGCTCCATCACTGGCAGCGTTCAAGGTCACTTTGGATGGGGCTTGGAGCAACCTGGTCTAGTGGAAGGTGTCCCTGCCCATTTTGAGGGGGAGTGGACTAAATGGTTTTTAAAGGTCCCTTCTAACCCAAACCATCCTGTGATTCAATGATCTCAAGCAAGTGCTTCCCTTAACTCTCGCTTTCAGCAGATGACTTATTTCGTTATCAGTTCTCTCCACCACTCTTCCAGAAACCATCTATCTGTGTGTGGGAGCTGGGCCTTCCTGCTGCTGGCAGCTGGACTTGGAGCAGAAATGGAGAAGCCATGTGTAACTAGGAGAGGTCAAATTCCACTTTCTGTGGGGTGGTTTGCAGGAAAGGTGAAAAAGGAACCTTTGTGTGGCAACTGATCCTTTCAGAGGAGAGAGTGTTTCTGGGCCTTCTTGTCCTGCAGGGCTCCTTCCTCTTCTTCACCTGGAGATTCAGAGCCTGATGTAGAGCCCAGATTATCCCACAGACTAACCAGATGAGTGTGAACTGATTGCACAGATGACTTGACAAACAGGGGCAAGTTCTGGGAAATACAACCAGAGAGTGGATTCCCTTGAAAAAATTGTTTCAAATTAGAAAAAAAAAAGGTCAAAAGAACACCAGAGGAAGAGGAATAACATAATTTGAAAGGACAAAATTCCCTCCTGCCTTTCTCATGGTCCCTTGAAAACCCATAAATGAAAAATATTGCTGTGTCTGTTAAACAGTGACAGCAGGGGAGTAGCCAAGGAGTGAGCTGGTCCAGCAGCCCAGGACACAGGTTATTCGGTAGAAGCGGCTGGACCCACTGGTGGGACTGGACCAGCTCTAGCCTACATGTTTGTCTTCTCATTCAACCCTGATTATCCTTGAGGAGTATTTCAGGCAAGTAGTTGCAGAGGCATTGCTGCATCTCCTGGGTTAGCATTTAGGACTAGAGAGGATGGGAGAATTTCCATTCACTTCAGAGGGCTTTAGGGTAGGATGGGAGGTAATGGGCCTCGACCCAGCATGATGACTGCTGCTCTCAGACCAGGGGTCTCGGCAGTCGGAGCCAGAGCAGAGGTTCTCTCTGCTCTGATGGGCTTGGATTCAGTGTTGCATTGATGCAGAGTGACCCCTGCCTGCCTTGCTAAGGAGCAGGGCTGAGCATGTGCAAGGGAGAACTCACATTAAACTCTGCCAGAAGGCTCTGGCGACCATATGGAGCTGGAAGAGGGGTGGAGGCCAGCCCTGACCCCTATTGTACGGAGGGCACTGCCACTGACCCTCTCCCTGCCCTCCTGGGATGGCTGTTCCCATGCAGCTCAGGTTGTTCCATGCAGCACTCAGAGTTCAATAAGACAATTAAATCCTTGAGTCCAGGTTTTAGTGTTTCCATGTGCCACCAAGTATCTTAATCTGTGCTGTTTGGGGAATTTTTATCCCGTGGATCCCTTGGTATGCCTGGAATGTTTGCTTTTCCTACTGTGTGCGTGTGTTTGAGGCACTCCTGTAAAAACAAGAGCTTCCTGCCTGCCTTGTAAATCTTTCCTTGATTGGCAGAGTTGCCTTTGGTGATTAATCAAGGGGCGAGCCAAAGCTGACACCCGAGGGGAGCATGCTCCTTGCAAATGCCCAGCACATCGGTGAGAGACCTGGGAGGGGGACCAAGGGAGCTGGCGGGTCTCCAGAGCCTGCTGAGGAGACACATGTGGTGACACCAGTTTTCGGTAAGAGCCTGGGAGAGGAAGAACTAAACGGAAATTCCAGGAAGCTAAGGAAATGCTCCAGAGGGCCGGGACTTCAGAGGCATTTTCTATTGTATCATCAAGCACACAGCTAAACCATGCAGCTCCGCTAGAAGGCCTTTGCTCAGTGGCCAACCTCACCTTCCCACCTTGGGCTGGGCTGGGGAAGGGTGAAGTTTACCCCGTGCACAGATGGTTTCACCAGGAGATGGGCCCAGGACATTGTGAAAGGGGAGAATTGATAAGACGAGGACTGCTTCGTTGGTGCACTTGTGCTTCATCTCCATCTTCCCTCTGGATGCTTCCAGGTATCACAGGCTCTACATCCTTGTATGTGATACTGGGGTGCCAAGTTAGCTCTGAAGAACAGGTCACCTCCAGAACAACAAAACCAGCTCCAGCATCTTGGATGAAGGGTCTCTAATTTGCCCCAGCTAATGCAGCTACTGCTTTTCCAACAGCTGAACTTGTATGCCAGCATTGACATAGCCCAGAGCTGGCTGTGGGATTGCTGGAGCCTGTGTTTTGCAGGACAGAACTGTGGACCTGTCCCCATGTCCCCGTGTTCTTACCTTGGCAAAAAAGTTACCTCATAGAGCAGAGGTGCAGGCTGCCAGCCACAGGACCAGCCAGAAGCTTGTTGCTGTAAGCAAAAGGACCTTCAGCATGGGTCCTGGTCTTTGCTTTTCTCCACTGCTAGAGGCAGCACCTGAGCTGTGTGCCAGGGAAAGGACAGTGCCAGGATGAGAAGCTGCAGGAACAGAGCACTTATCATAGTGTCAGAAGCTGAGCATGCAACCAAGGAGGGCCTGTACATTCGTCCTGAGCTGCAGAAGGGACGAGTATCAGCCCAGAAGTGCTGGGACACACATCCCTGCATGGAGCAGCTCATGTGGCTGCTGGCTGATCCCTGGAGCTGAAGTAAAGAAAGAAAGAGCATTTCTGCCACCGCACAGCTGTGACAGCCTGGGCAGAGTCCTCTGGTGTCTCCGTGCTCTTGGACAAACAGCTCTCAAAGCCCTGCCTCTGTTTATCCTACCAGCTAACACATAGGTGCTAGTTATGGGTCCTCCTGGAATCTATCTCTCCACACCATCTGTGTTCCCCTGACAGATGAGAGCAGAGGCAATACACCCCGTGGGTTTACCCCCACTGCATCTTTCTCAGGCAGTGTTGGATTTGAAGCTGCTGCTGCTCCACCCTTCACCTTTACACTCTGCTTTGCCTCTACGGTGTTTCCTCCGTATGCTTGCTGGGCTGGAGGGTGCTATAGAGAGATGCTCTTCACCGTCCCCTCTCCACTTCTGTCCCAGCACCACCCTAGCTGCTGTCACAACCATCACCATGCACAAGAGGAGAAAGCTTGAAAACTGATAATGAGGGGGTCAAGGGATATTTCACAGCCGCTTTGTGGCCACACAGGGTATGCCTGGAGCTGCACCTGAGTAATGAGCCCTCTGGTAATCCAGCTGTGTATTAGCAATGGCCAACCTGGTGACACCCTCACTGTCACCGTGCCAGGGGATGTTCAGTGCCATTAAGGTATCACGTTCGTGTCTGGTACACTGTTTGCTTGTGTTTTCACTGCAACACAACTCTCAGGCATGGCTCAGGTGTTCAGATGTGGCTGGCGCTGATCCCAGCAGTGACACAGAGCTAGTCTGTCCCATGCTGTGTGGCTTCTGGCCACATCTAATTGTCTAGTTTATTAACACACTAGCTGGGAAGTTGTTTGCAGAAGAACAAGTGGGCAGCAGCGAGTGTGGTGGCAGGGTCCTTACTCAGGGAAGTGCTGGAGGCTGGAGAAGACCTCTGCCTCCTTCTCAGACTGTCAAAGTGGCATCATTTCTTACTGAGGCTTTTGCTACCATCCTCCTGAAATCCTGATGGATTTCAGCACCCACAGTCTTCTCCTGGACAAACTGTTAGGACACAGACTGAATGGCAGCCTGTCACAAGTGGGGTCCCCCAGGAATCGATACTGGACCCCACACTGCTCAAAATCTTCGTGTCTCCTTACCACCCTTTTTACCATGGTCTGTGGGAAATGTGCATTTTTCAGAGCCCCATGTTTATGAGTGCGTGGATTCTCTCTCTCCCCAGGGATGCTTGGAGGCCTCTTCCCAAGGGACAGACACTATCCTGGAGGAACACAGGGTGACAGAAATGCCACTGACCTCCTTCTTCCCCTTCTTGGTGTGATGCATGCCGAGAACTGACGCCTGGGCCATCCCTTACCCTCTCTGCCCTGCTATGTACCTCATCCCAGGGCCTCTCTCTTGATGTTTCTTTCTGTTGAGAAGCACTCCTATCTATCTCCTTTCGATATCCGAGCAGTCCCCGAAGCAATAGGGAGCAGGGTGGCTGGTGTCCCTCTGCCCCTCTGGGTGCCACCCCTCTCATTTTGCAAGTGAGGGCTCCAAATTAGGGTGCTGATCTCCTGCTTGGCTATGGGGAAGGGATAAGGACAAGGAGGCCAGGTCAACCTGGTGGTGTTCAGAGCAGGAACAAGCGTGTAAGCATGGCCAGTGAGGGGATGCTGCCCATGACACTTTCCCGGGTGGCACTGTGTCACCCTACCTCCCACCCAGTGCTGGGGCAAGGCATGGAGCTGCCCCTTCTGCATGTGATGCTGGAGCCATAGAGGGGAGGTTCTCTGCCTGCATTCCCATGGGCAGGAAATTACACCCAAGGCTTCGCATTCCTCAAGAAAGTGAAAATGCCTCAAACGTGAGAACAAAGTGGTCAAACTACAGTGAAAGGCTTTGCTATGGAAATGCAGATCCATGTCCCCTGGGCTGGTGGCTCCTGGTGGGCTCCGGCAGCCAGTGCTCAACCTTTGTTCTCACTGTCATCTCCTTGGCAGATGCCAGCAACTGAAACCAAAGCCCTGCCACCGGCAGGTCAGGAACAAGCCCCTTTCAGGAAACAGGGAAATAAAGGACAATTTAACATCCAGGAATGGAAATGACTCAGGGGTTTAAAATGCATAGAAGAGGAGGAGGACAAGAAGGGTCCTGGCCCCTTTCTGATGGCGACAAGGCTTTGTTACAAGTATGCACATTGTCCCTCACGTTTCCTACCTTTCCCTTACAACAGGGTTTGTCCGTGCTGCCTGTTCAGCAGGGCTGGAGCACACAGTGGCATTCAGCCTCTCTGCGCCCATGGTGACAGCTTCCCAAAGGTTGGGCAAGTCTCAGGGCTGCCTCTGCCATCAGGAATTGGGTTTCATGCTGCTGAGTGGCTGATGGAGCTGGAGCCAGCAGTGGGAACAGCCAGGAGGGTGAAGCTGCGGTACTGCAGAAGATATCAGTGCACACACTAATGGTGTAATGCTCATTAATCCATGATATCCCATGTATGAGCAGCAGTCTGGGGGTTCCCCTCCTCAAATTCCTGAGAAGGAGCTTTGTGAATGCATCCATGGCATCACCTCCCTGTGTGTCTGATTTATGGAGAACTGCAGCAAAAACCCCTTGCTGGAGAGCGAGGATGTCCCCTGGGTTACCAAGGTACCAGTTTTGGGACATCCCAGCTGGCACAGGCAGTCCTGCCCTGCCCCAGGAGAAGAGGAGAGTACCCATGGCAGGGAAGATCAGGCCTGGCATCTTGTGGGGTGTCTCCAGGACTGGAGTGCATGTCTGGAATGCTGGGTGGAGAGGAAGTGCCCAGGAACTGGTTTTGCTCCTGCTCATGGGGATGCAGCATCCCCCTGCTGTGCACCCTGCATGGATCCTTGAAGCAGTACAGGAAAAGCACTTGCGTGATTCCTTGATCTCCAGCTCTCCTTTCTACCTGGTTGCACTTGGAATTGAGAGCCTGAGAGAAAAGCAGGTATCTGGAGGGAGCTTTAGAGGGCAAATGGCCATGGAGTGGCTGGAGAGTTCACAGTGGGGCACCTTCACCACCATAACCATCATTCCAGGAGATGCGTTGCAACCTCCTGTCCATTGCAGGCACCTCCTGCTGCCTTCAGCTCCCTGGTTATCCAGGCTCAGCACGGCCCAGGCATCTTGCAAGCTGCTGAGGACAACAGCCGAGGTGATCTCATGCTGTGAATATTCTCTTGGCTCATTCCTCGCACTCCAACGCCTCACTGATAAGGCTCCGCGGTGAGGTCAGTGGGAGGGATTTGCATTGTGGAGCTGTGTGTCACACGGGGAGCCTGGGACACTGGCACCTGCGCTCCCCGCTGCTCCCAAGGATCCAGCCCAAGCCAAGTCCTTGTCCCAAGGCACAGCCTTGGCTGGGCTTTCCCCCCCTACGCTCCCACCTGAGCAAAGGGTCACCACTTCTGCCTGTGGGTCCAGCCCATCATGGGGATGCCAGCTGCTATTTCACTTCTTCTAGGAGAAAAATTAAAAGGTCCAGGCCTTCCTTACCTTCAGCATTAGAAAGAAAAAGAGGAAACTCTTCAGATCACTTTCCAAAGGGGTGTTATCAGCCCAGGAGGGGTTTCCTGCTGCCAAAAATAGAGCAGTATTAAGATAGGAAGGGAAGCAGGATGACGCAGACACAGATAGGCCGGTGGATGAGCTGGGGGAGCTGGGCTGGCTCCCCTGGGAAAGATCAAGGCAGAGCCACAGCCAGGGGCTGTGCTGCTGCTGGGATTGGTATCTTGGGGTGGTGCATCTGTCCATCCATCCATCCATCCATCCATCCATCCGTCCATCCGTCCATCCATCCATCCGTCTGTCCGTCCGTCCGTCCATCCATCCATCCATCCATCCATCTGCACCCACCTGCTGCTGGGCCTGGGCTGGTGTTTCCAGACTCAGCGTGTGCTTGGGGACACAAGGACAAGAGCTGTGCCCTCCTCTCCTGCCCACAAAGGGGTAGACCCCCACGGGGGTTTTGGGGTCTCCCCCACACCCACAGGGCCAGTGCAGATTTTAGAGTGCAGACTCTGAAACTCCAGCCGGATGGATTTGCCTTGTCACTAGTGAAACTGGGCTGAAAAACTTGTTTCTTTGTTGTTGTTTGATGAGCTCCCTCTCACTAAGAACAGGCTCAGGAGCTGCCTGGGTGGGGATGCTCTTAGGCTTTGTTAAGCCTGAATCCAGATTGACCACGCCAGGGCCGTGTCCTTCATCTCTAGGTCTGTAATGTGGTGCACCTTTTCCTCCAAGCTCTGATCCTTCTCCCCGTGCACCTTCTCTGCACCCCCCAGCCTCTGAGTGTGTTACCTGCTACACGCTGGGGATTTTTATTTTCTTTTTTTCCCAATCTTTTGGAAGAAAACACAGAGGGAGAGAGCTGCACCTTGTCTGCTACCACTTCCCATGGCTTCTGGGGAGCTGGGGTGGCTTGGGGGTGATACCAGAGCGAGATGAAGCTCCAGAAGTAGAAGCAGCAAAGCAAGGAGACAAGGCTGAAGATCACCGCGTGTACCCCCCCCCCCCCCCCCCCCCCCCCCCCCCGCCCCTGCCTTCTGGGTCTGTGCTGATAAGAAGCTGTGAGTTTCCTAGCACAAGAATGAGAGCTTAATGTCCCGGAGCTAATTAGCAATTTTCCCTGCACCTGCCTCTCGGCCACCACCGCCTCCCCTCCAGCCATCTGCTGCCTCGGGGCCTCGCAGGCAGCCACAGCTCTGGGCTCTGCACCAGCAGCCTTGCGCTCTGGGGGCTGAGATGCGGCTTGTGTTTCTCTGCTTTGGGGTTGGGGGTTCTCAGAGTCTCCCCAAAGATGAGCTCCTTGGTGTTGAAAGGGGGAAAAGGGATTTGGTCCCTGAGGGCTTCTTCCTCATCCCCCAGCACAGTGGATGTGCAAGCCCTGCTGTCGTCCTGTGGCTGTGTTGCAAATGGCATCTGCCTGAATAGGGAAACTGAGGCTGGCAGAGGGACAAGGGATGACCAAAGGCACTGAACCCAGTACTAGACAGGCTGGGATGGCTGCGCTTGCAGCAAACTGACATCCCCCCCTGCGGGGATGTGAGGAGGGGGGACATGAGGAGACAAGGCATGAGGGCAGAGCAGATGGGGTCGGCAGATTTTTGTGGGGCCAGGTTGGTCCTGCAGACAATGCTGTGTCTCTTTGAGCTGCGATTATACGGGAAGATTTATGCTCCAGGACAGCTGGCAGGCAGAGCTGCTGACCCCCCCATCCCAGCAGCTGCAAGCCTCCTGCGTGCATGTAGCATGCACCAGACCCCGGCCCACTTCTGCACTGTGTGTGCTTGCAGCCCAGAAACCATCCGTGTGCTGGGCTGCATCCCCAGCAGCATGACCAGCAGGTCGAGGGAGGGGATTCTCCCCCTCTACTGTGCTCTACTGAGACCCCCTTGCAGTATTGCATCCAGCTCTGGGGGCAACAACACAAGAGGGATATGGAGCTGTTGGGGAGTCCAGAGGAGGCCACGCAGATGCTGTGACGGCTGGAGCAGCTCTGCTCTGGGGACAGGCTGAGAGAGCTGGGCTTGTTCAGCCTGGAGAAGAGACCTTAGAGCAGGTTCCAGTGCCTAAAGGGGCTACAAGAAACCTGGAGAGGGGCTTTGGACAAAGGCAGGTAGTGGTAGGACAAGGGGGAATGGCTTTAAGCTGACAGTAGGGAGATTGAGATGAGGCATTATGCAGGAGTTCTTCCCTGTGAGGGTGCTGAGGCGCTGGCACAGAGTACCCAGAGAAGCTGTGGCTGCCCCATCCCTGGCAGTGCTCAAGGCCAGGTTGGACAGGGCTTTGAGCAGCCTGGTGTAGTGGAAGGTGTCCCTGGCCGTGGCAGGGGGTTGGAGCTGAATGAGCTTTAACTCTTCCAACCCAAACTATTCTGTGAGTCTGTGATGTGCCCCAGGCCCCCTGCACGCCTGTAAGCGCCCATGGCACCCTGTGCGCCCTTGCACACCCCGGGCACGACCTCCGCGTTCGTGCCCGTGTCCGTGCCCCCCCTGCCGGCAGCAGCCCCTGCGGGACGGGGAGGGGCGGTGCGGAGCGGGGCGGGCCCGGCCCTGCATTCCGGGCATAGCAGCGCTCGGGCCGGCCCCCGCTGCCGGCGGGACGCTCAGTCCCGTCGCAGCGCTCCGCGGGCAGCAGTGCCGCCGCCCCGCTCCGCCATGCCCCGGTAAGTGCCGCCCCGGAGGGGCTCCCAGCGGCGCTGGGGACCGAGACCTCCGTGCGGGACCGGCTCGGCTCTTCCTGGCCTCGGGGCGGGGGGGTTTGCCGTCGGTGGGTCGTGCGAGCCTCCCCATGGCTTCGTGCCCGCTCCCCCGAGGCCGCCTCGTCCCGCATTCCCTGGGCCTGGAAGCAGCTCCGGTCCCTGCGGGAGATACCGGGTCCGTGGGGAGCCAGCACCGATCCCCAGCCGCGACCCCAGCCCCTACCCCTGGCACCAACCCTGGTCATGGGTGCGATGAGAGTGCCAGTGTTCAGCCACTACAGTGGGTTGAGCTCTC
Organism: Amazona ochrocephala; assembly: GCA_039720435.1. Lineage (NCBI taxonomy): Eukaryota > Metazoa > Chordata > Aves > Psittaciformes > Psittacidae > Amazona > Amazona ochrocephala. The sequence goes on along the minus strand of CM077884.1, from coordinate 24,531,858 downwards.
ACAACCACCACAGCCTCCTGCCTGTCCGGCACGTCCCAGCCAGCCTCCCAGTGTGCTGAGCGGTATTCCTGGAAAACAAAACCCTCTTGGCCAGCGCTGCGTCCTGCCTGCGCAGGTCCTTCATCCATTATCCCCTCTTTTCCCCATGCAGGTGTCTCGGCGTGGCTGGTGGCTGCTAGAGGACCCCCGGGGACGCCCTTGTCGGGTTGGAAACGTGGCTTTGCCGACGGCGCGGGCGGAGATGAGGACGGCGGAGGACTCGAACGGGACGGTCCTGCACCGCCTGATCCAGGAGCAGCTGCGCTATGGGAACCTCATGGAGAACCGCACTCTGCTGGCCATCCAGCAGCAGGCCCTGCGCGGCGGTGGCGCCGGCAGCCCCCGCTCATCCTTGGAGAGCCTCAGCGCCGAGGAGAGCCAAATGGTGCAGCAGTCCACCCGGCAGGAGCCCCAGGGCCAGGAGCATCACTCCGACCACATCTACTTGGAGAACAGTGTCTATCGGCTCTGCCAGCCCCAGCACAAGGGCGAGGAGCTTCCGACCTATGAGGAGGCCAAGGCGCATTCCCAGTACTATGCCTCTCAGCGGGGTGGGCAGCAGCATGGAGGGGCCAGCACAGGGATTCGGGGTGAAAACAGCCCGCGTGGGGCTGAGAGCAGCAACACCCGATGCCCCGATGAGGGGCTGAAGGACCTGAAGCACGGCCACGTGCGGTCACTGAGCGAGCGGCTGATGCGGCTGTCACTGGAGAGGAGTGGGGCCAATACTCAGAGCCCCATCAGCGCCTCCCACAGCTACCCCCAGCTCTCCCGTCACCACCAGCTGGCTGCCCTGCAAGGGCAGCACCCCGAGGGGCCAGAGCCAAGGGGACCCCCTCCGGAGTATCCCTACGTCATCCCTTCCCAGGACACTTACCTGACTGAACCCCGACCCTGCTCCCAGGAAGGTCCTGGATTTCAGCGTCCTGAAATCAGGTAACCTGCAGCTCCCAGGCCCTGCTTTTGGGGTACCAACTGGGTGCCTCTCAGCTGTGGTGTCCCAGGAGCCGGAATGGATGCTTAGGAGATGTGGAATGCAGAGAGCAGTGGGGGGCCTGGGGCAGCCATTACCAAGCCTCTTGTTCTTGTGGGACCAGATCTGGCTCAGCTTATGGGGTCTGTGGGAGCTGTTCCCCTCCCCGGTTTCCTGCAGCACAGTTGGGTTTTTCCAACTGGTGATGAAAATCCCACTGCCTCTGCAGACCCAGCCCCCTCCCCATGCACTGGGAGGAATTTGGGGTTAATTTAGGAGCTGGAACCAGCTCAGGAAATGGCTAAATGTGGAACAGGCATGGGGTGGGGTGGAAGGCAAACGTGCTCCCTATTCCATGGAAACCTATCCCGTGGCCCTGAGACGGGGATGTCCACATAGCGCTTGTTTGCTGCCGGTGCCATGGGATTGCTGCCGAGCTGAGTCTGGGCTGGTGCCGGGTGGTTTATGGAGGTTAAGAGCAGTGCTGGCAGCTCCCCCTTCACTTGGGCAGCTTGACACCTCCAGCAAAGCCCCAGGTTGTCTGCAAGGGGCCCATAGAGCGCTCTGGGGGATGAGAGGGGAGGGGGAGAGGTCCAGGAGGGCTGGAAACAACTTTTTTCAGTGGAAAACTATGGGAAGAAGGGAATTGGAGGCTTGATGGGAGGATGCACACTGCTGCCAGCCCTGCTGACCTATCCAGGCAGAAAGCAACAGCATCTCCAGCAGGGAAACCTTCTTCTTCCAGGGAACAAAGAAGGGAAGGGGAGCCGTGAGGAAGATGTATTTATTCTTCCTCGCTCCTATATCATCCCGCAGGAATGCAGGCCCTTGGCAGGTAGCCCGAGCAGAGCAGGGCTGGGCCATGCTCAGCCGCCCTGCTCAGGATATTCAAGGCGACCACGGGATGTCGAGGAACTCAGAGCGGTCGTGCAAGAGGCAGCCAGGCTGGCCCTGCTCCTCCGAATATAGACAGAATGTGTTCATAGTTTGGTGGTGAGGAGCCATGCCAGGATCCCTTGCTTTGCCCAGAAAACAAAGGAAAGGGGCAGTGCTGCCGGATTCCAAGGTGCATCCTTTGTTGAGCTCTTGTTCATCCACAGCATCCTCAGCAATAGGGTGGGCCTGGGGGGCTGGGAGCCCATCCTGACCCACCATCCAGGAGCTGTCTGGTCAAGGCATCCCTGAAAGATGGGGTTTATTTCCTATGCTTGAGTTAGAAAGAAAATGCTTCCCACAACTGAAAAGCAGGATACAGAACCTCCCTCCTCTTTTGGGATGAGCCGGAGTCACCAGCACCCGTTTGGGTTTGGAGCAGTCAGTGGGACCCTGGGAATGTGGTCAGCTGTCCCACTCTTGCCAAACCTCACTAAGCATCCTTCTCCCTCTCTGCAGGGTGCTGTCCACCCATGTCCCCACCGCTTTCCTGCCGCTGCCAGGCACTCTGTGCCCAGGCACACTGGGTCCTGCTGGTGTGGAGGCACTGGTGAATGCTCAGGCAGTCTCAACCAGCAGCAGCCTGGCCCGGGTAGATACGGTCCTGCGGGACAACGAGAGGCTCCAGAGGGACAACGAGAAGCTGCGGCGGGAGCTGGAGAGCTGCTCCAAGAAGGCGAGCCACATCCAGAAGGTGAGCAGCGACGGCATTATTCCCTTCCCCTCCCTGGCTCCCTGCCTTAGATGGGGGGATGCTCCACCAGCTGCTGTGAAAATTCACCCCCTTTAGTGTTTCAGTCCCTTCTGCTCCCTTCGGGTGGCTCATTTCTCCCCGCGCAGCTGTGTTTCAGCAGCACGGCAGCCGGGACTGGGGAGAAGGAGCCCATTCTCCAGTGACCCACTCCCTCTGCGTGTCCCCCCCATCCCGGGCCACCACAGAAAGCCCTTTGTGTGGCCGTGCACAAGGGGCAGCTGTTCCCTGCCGGCTGCGCTACAGCAGAGCCAAAACCTGTGGAAGGGGCGCCTTTGCAAGGAGAAAAGGCAGAAAATACCAGTTTTCTTCCCAAAATATGCGCTGGGGGCCAGGCCAGGTGGGGGTCACATGGGTGCGCTTTGGTTGGGCTGAGTGGCCCGGGTGAGCTTTGGCCAGCATCTCCCTTTCCTTTCCTCATTCCATGCATATCTAATCCTGGCCTGTCCATTCCTCCACCCCAGCTGGAGAGCGAGATCCAGCGCATCTCGGAAGATTACGAAAACCTTGTCAAGGCCTCTTCCAAGCGGGAAGCCTTGGAGAAAGCCATGAGGAACAAGAGAGATGGTGAGATGCGGCGGCTCCAGGACTTCAACCGGGACCTGAAAGGTGAGGGACCGGCCATGTCCCCATCCCTGTGGGTGCTCTCTGTCCCCCAGCTTTCCCCCCTGCCCAGGGTGTTTCCAGGCTTCTCCCACTTCCTCTATCCAAACTCTTGCATTTAAATCTTAATTGGGTTTAATTTCCTTTGGACTAGAGCGGTTGGAGTCGGCGAACAAGCAGCTGACCAGCAAGACACAAGAAAGCCATGACAGTAGCCAGGGCAGCATGGCAAAGCTCCTGGCGCAGAGTAAGTCCCATGGGATGCCTGTCCTTGCCCGGCTTTCCGTGGCATCCATAAGCGGGATAGAGGGGCTACTTTTTGGCTGGAGGAGTAGATGGGTGTTGGGCAGCAGCTCTCTCCCTTCCCTGGGGAGGATGGAGCAGCTCTTGGCCTGGACTGAGCCATTAATCCCAGCCAGCCGGCTGGCGGCGTGACCCACATTCCCCGCATTCCTGCCGCTGTGCTGGCTCTTCCAGCATCAAGCCAGCACTCCCTGTCCTGCAGCCTGGCCCTTCTCTCCCTCCTCCCTCCTCCATGCTGCAGCTGTGCAAGACTGGGCTTATTTTTGGGAAAATATACCTAAATCCATTATTTTAGCACAGAAACATGGTGTCGATGTTATGGGGGAGGAATTGTATTCCCTTCTTTAAGGTGACTGGATTCACGCTGGGCAGCTTTTGTCCTACATAAGGCAAAATTTGAGCTGAGGGTGTTGGGAGATGAGAAGCTCCCCATGATCCAGCTTCAATGTTTGCTTGCAGTGCAGAAACCAGCCGTGTCCTGGGCTGCGTCCCCAGCAGTGTGACCAGCAGGTCGAGGGAGGGGATTCTCCCCCTCTGCTCTGCTCTGCTCTGGAGAGACACCTCCTGCAGTCCTGCGTCCAACTCTGGGTCTTGTTCAGCCTGGAGAAGAGAAAGCTTCGGGAAGACCTTAGAGCAGCTCCGAGTGCCTAAAGGGGCTACAAGAAACTTGGAGAGGGGTTTCAGACAAGGGCCTGTAGGGACAGGACAAGGGGGAATGGCTTTAACCTGACAGAGGGGAGATTGAGATGAGACATTAGGCAGAAATCTTCCCTCTGAGGGTGCTGAGGCACTGGCACAGGGTGCCCAGAGAAGCTGTGGCTGCCCCATCCCTGGCAGTGTTCAAGGCCAGGTTGGACGGAGCTTGGAGCAACCTGGTCTAGTGGAAGGTGTCCCTGCCTGTGGCAGGGGGTTGGAACTGAATGAGCTTTAAGGTTCCTTCCAACCCAAACCAGTCTCTGATTCTATGATTTCTATGGAATGGAGACTGTCTACCCCTGTGGCTTGGGTCCCTCTGACCCCCATATATGTCGTGTGCTGTGGGAGGGATGGCACAGACAGGTTTTATGGAGCAAAGAGCTCCAGCTTAAGGGCAGTGAATCCTCCTTGCTTGACACTTGGGTGTTCTCTTACAGGCTACGAGCACCAGCAGGAGAAGGAGAAGCTGGAGCGGGAGGTATCCCTGCTGCGCAGCGCCAATGAGGACCAGCGTCGGCGGGCAGAGCTGCTGGAGCAGGCGCTGGGCAGCGCCCAGGCACGGGCAGCCAAGGCAGAGGCTGAGCTGCGGAAGAAGCGTGCCTATGTGGAGAAGGTGGAGCGGCTGCAGGCAGCCCTGGGACAGCTCCAGGCTGCCTGCGAGAAGCGGGAGCAACTGGAGCTGCGGCTCCGCACCCGCCTGGAGCAGGAGCTGAAGATGCTGCGGGCTCAGCAGGCGAGTGCCAGTGCTGCTGGCAACCTGCAGTGTGTGCCATATCCCCCCAACACCTCCCCATCCTCTGCTGGGTTTTCACTGTCCTTTCTCTGCTGCAGAGGCAGGCAGGAGCTGCGGGTGCAGGGACGCCAGAGCTGAGTGCCCACACGCTCTCGGAGCAGCTGAGGGAGAAGGAGGAGAAGATCCTGGCCCTGGAGGCTGACATGACCAAGTGGGAGCAGAAGTACCTGGAGGAGTGCACCATGCGTCAGTTTGCCATGGATGCTGCGGCCACTGCAGCCGCCCAGCGGGACACCACCCTCATCAGCCAGTCCCCGCGGCACTCCCCCAACAGCAGCTTCAATGAGGACCTCCTCCTGGCCAGCCACAAGCACCAGGAGATGGAGAGCAGGTAGTCCCACCTTGCTGGAGGCATTTTCCTCCAACAAGCTTGTGCTGTGGTCTGGTTGGGCAGCGCCTTCATTCTCCTCTTTTCCTTCCACCTCCTCACCCAATTTCTGCCTCTTCTTCTTTCCAGGTTAAAAGCCCTTCATGCCCAAATCCTAGAGAAGGATGCTGTCATCAAGGTCCTGCAGCAGCGCTCACGGAGGGACCCCAGCAAAGCTCTCCAGGGCTCCCTGCGACCAGCCAAGTCTGTGCCCTCCATCTTTGCTGCCTCAGTGGCCCCAAGCTGGCCAGCGGCTGGCCAGAGTGACCGGCTGGCCGAGAGCAGCTCCCACAGCAGCACAGGTAAATGGAGGTACATCCCTGCTCCCTGCCTTCGCTCAGCAGCATGGAATTGTCTGCTGTTTCCCCTGCATGCTTGGAAGTAGAGAGCCTGGGGAGTGAGGACTTTTTCATTGAGCTGTAGGAGCTCTCAATCCTTATTGGTGTCACCTCCAGCAGGCAAAGCCACCAGCGAAGGAGCAGCAGCGCCTGCTGCCCTGCCCCTGCCGTCCCACTCCAAGCACGGCAGCAAGGATGGCAGCACGCAGACGGATGGGGTGGCTGAGAGCAGCAGCCAGGGTGAGGGCACTGAGCGCCCGGCTGGTCTGATGGGTGAGTGCCTCATGGATGGTGTGGAGGAGAGCCAAGGGTGCTCAGGCGTGTGGGCTTAGCATCAGGAGATGGGCTGTGGGCAAGCATCAGAGATTTTTTTTTAAGGCCTTTTAAAGGACCCAGTTTAGTTGGGTGGGTTTGAATCCATGCGGTCGCTTGTAGAATCAGAGACTGGTTTGGGTTGGAAGGGACCTTAAAGCTCATTCAGTTCCAACCTGCCATGGGCAGGGACACCTTCCACTACACCAGGTTGCTCCAAGCCCCTGTGTCCAACCTGGCCTTGAACACTGCCAGGGATGGCACAGTCATGGCTTCTCTGGGCATCCTGTGCCAGTGCCTCACCTGTCTCACTGAAGAACTTCTTCCTTATATCTCATCTCAGTCTCCCCTCTGTCAAGTTAAAGCCATCCCCCCTTGTCCTGTCCCTACAGGCCCTTGTCAAAAGCCCCTCTCCAGGTTTCTTGTTGGCCCCTTCAGGCACTGGCAGCTGCTCTAAGGTCTCCCTTGGAGCCTTCTCTTCTCCAGGCTGAACCAGCCCAGCTCTCAGCCTGTTACTGTTTTATTTTTATGATGCAGCAGTCTTGTCTTGAACCCCTTGTGGGGAGGCTGGACCTGCAGTACACTTGTTGCCAGCCCTTTGGTGGGGCGGGCACTGGTGCTCTTCACCTCTTCTCCAGTTCTCACCTTCTTTCTTTGCAGAGAGCTCGGCTGATGTCAGAGCACCTGACCTGTCTGACATGGTGGAGATCCTGATTTAAGGCCACTCATGGACTGCACGCTGGCCCCTCTCCCCCCTGCCTGCCCTGGATCGGGGTGGCAGAGCCTGCAGGAGGGAGGACCGAGCCTGGAGCTCAGTGGTGTCCCCGTGGCTGGTCTCAGCACATGGGCCATGGTCCCCACCCAGCACCTACAGGGGCCTCCAGCTGCGCAGGGCGTGCTGGAGCCCAAGGACCCTGCAGTGCCTGAGGGGGCTCGTGACCCCCCTGTGAACACACCAGGGTTTTGGACAACAGGAGCAACCTATTTATTGTTCCAGCCTGAAGCAGGGGCTTCTTCCCATACCCTCCCTCATCAGCTCTCTTCCCATCCCAGCTCCATCCCCATCCCACCTCTGGGTCTTGGCAATTCACATCCCCCCAAGTGCTTGGCCTCCGACTGGAAAATCCCTGTCTGTTCACCCAAACTGTGTCCACAAACTCATGTCTTTGCTCAAGGCCAGAGCCAGAAGGGATCCTCTGGGGTCCCATCAACTGCCTGGACCATGGCCAAGCCAAACGCCAGGAGCCCCAACCTCCATCATCTGCATCCATCACCTTGCGCCCTGCCTCTGGGTTGTTATCATGGGCCAGCGAGGGGTTTGGGATTGTGTGGTGCTGGAGCAAAAGAGAAAATTATGATGGAGGGCATAAAAGGTGGAGGAGAAATCCCCTGGAAACTGGGGGTGGAACGCTCAGAGGGAGCCGAGGATGGCTGATGGCATTGCCCGTGTTATGGCATCATCCCCTGGCTACCAGCAGCTGGCTTCTGCCTGTAGCCATCGCTGATGCTTCCTTCTCTCCTCTGAGCTCAGACACCTCCTGTCTTGCCCTTCGTCTATATATATACGTTCTTTCTCTCCGTCTTTCTCTTCCTTTCCTTCACCATGTGTGTGCATTTGCTGGACAACTGCATTTTTTATTCTTCTCTCCCAGACACGTACCAAACGCGTTCGGTTCTCGCGCGTTGTTTACAAAGCGGAAAACAAATGAACAGAAGTTATGGAAGAGGAAAAAACCTCCCCACAAGTTAATATATTTTATATTAATGTTGGTGTTTCTTTGTAAGTATTTTTGTTTTCGTGCTGTGAACTTTTTTTTTTCCTGCCAAAGACGATGAGTTCTTGTTTGTGCGTTCTAAGTTATCTTGAGTATTTAAACGTAAACCTGGCTGTTTCGATGTGCCGCCCTATACCGAGATTGCTGTAGCATTCCACTTGGTATAACAGTATTTTAATAAAAAAACCCAAATATTGACCCATGGGTGCTCTTGTGTTCCCCCCATGTCATGAGGCAAGATGGAGCCAGGGGAAGGGCCTAGGGTTGGTGAACTGGCTGAAACTTCGGTCCTCCTAAGCTTCCTCCATGGGCACTCCTTGATGGCCACATCTTTAGGCACAGCTGGACCTAGTCTCCAAGCTCTTCCCTGGCTTTGGTCAGCCACCTGCAAGTCTTTCCCGCTCTGCTTGGCTCTTTGGTCTTGTGGAAGACCAGAAATTCTCCTAGTGTTTGGGCCTTGCAACTTCCACATCATGCTGCTCCCCAGCCTTTCCCCTCCGAGCTTTTTGTTTGCTGCTGTCATTTGACTTTTTAATAGCTGTTGCATTGATGCTTCCCAGGGAGCATCCCTGGGGACTCTGCTCTGGCTGCTTGGGTGCAGGCGGCCCAGCTGGAGCCATCACCAGCCAGGCTGGGGCTTTCCCTATTGGACATCACTTGGCATATACTGGCAGGTCATTCCTTTTTTTATCCTGCTGTCCTGGGGACCAGGAGAACTTGTGTAAGTCTCTGTAATGGGCTTTAGCTTGGATTAATGCAGAACAGTGTAAGGAACCAGCTTCGCTGCCAACTCCTCCCTGGAAGGTGGCTAAGGACTGTTGAGGATCACCGGTCTTGGTGGGACCATGACGGTGAACACCAGCTTGGCTCTACAATTCCAGGAACCTGGAAGAGCTGTACCTGAAAACTTGGTGTTTCCTCTGGCTGTGGGGCAGGTCTCCATCCTTAGAGAGACTCAGAGCAATGGGAAATGTGGAGCCTGGTTCCTCCTTCTACACATGGTTTCCTCTGGATTTTGTGAGCAGGGAAACAAGCTCCCCCCCAGCTCCATGCACAGCCTATGTCTGAAGGGGACCCTTCTGCACTCCCCAGAGATGGGGAAGACTGCATGGGAAGCTCACAGGGAGCTGCTGCTCCTTGGGAATGTGTTGAGGGGGGATCCTGGTGGCCCCCATCCAGGGATCATACCTGCCCTGCCTCCCCCAGCTCCAGCTGCCCTGGAGCTGCAGGCAGCCGCCCAGGAAGGCTTGCAGCATTCCTGGCATACCACAGCTTTCACGCCCCACACTATTTACCCAAATCCGGACGCGGAGCAGCCTTGCAGCAGGTCTGGCTGTTTGCAGGCAGTTTTCCATGTCCAGGGATCCAGGGAATAGGCTCCTGTTGAGGGTTTTGCCCACCACTCAGCCATCCTCTATCCTGCACATCACTCTACGGACCCCTACTCCCAAGGCTTTCACAGTCCCCAGGAGCCAAAAGATGAGGGAGCACAGCACTGTACAAGCAAAGCAGTAGAGAAGCATAGCAAGAATATGGGAAGGGGAAAGAAAATCCCATCTGTGAATATGATAATAGGGCCATGGGGAGAGGATGCCTGATCTCCTTCTGCTATGCCGCTATGGATATGACAGCAGCTGTTTTGCTAGGGTTGCTTTTCAGGCAGAGCAACAGCCTGATGGAGCTCTGCACCTTGGTGCAAGGAAGGCTGGTGTGGGGTGTGTTATCACCTGCTTTATCGCTCTGTCATCACAGGCATTTCCCTCCACCCTTTCCACACCATCTCACTGGGTTTCACCATCAGCATTGCTTTATCCCACGTGGCTCCTGCTGACGCCAAGACGTGTCCTTGCCACCACAGCACAGCTGAAATACCATATGGGAGCCAAACCTCCTGTTCCTGCTCCTGCTCCCATTCCTGTGTTTGTGATCTCTGTGTCCTTGATACTTGTGTCCCAGCATCCCCGTGTCCTTGATCTCTGCATCCAGAAAGTCCAGAGGAGGCCACGGAGATGCTGCCAGGGCTGGAGCAGCTCTGCTGTGGAGACAGGCTGAGAGAGCTGGGCTGGTTCAACCTGGAGAAGAGAAGGCTCCAGGGAGACTTGAGAGCAGCTCCCAGTGCCTAAAGGCAAGAAACCTGGAGAGGGGCTTTTGACAAAGGAATGTTGTGACAGGACAAGGGGGGATGGCTTTAAACTGACAGAGGGGAGATTTAGGTTAGATATACGGAAGAAGTTCTTCCCTCTGAGGGTGCTGTGGTGTTGGCACAGGGTGCCCAGAGAAGCTGTGGCTGCCCCATCCCTGGCAGTGTTCAAGGCCAGGCTGGACGGGGCTTGGAGCAACCTGGTCTAGTGGAAGGTGGAAGGCCTGTGGCAGGGGGCTGGAACTGGATGAGCTTTAAGGTCCCTTCCAACCCAAACCAGTCTGTGATTTCTATGATCCCCATATCCCTCCATCCCCATGTCCTCAGGCCTTGCATCCGTGTGTCCCTGTGTCCCTATGCCCCTGAAAGGGGGTGGCTGGAGATGTCTGGCCAAGCTGCTGTCTGGGCTGATGCCTGGATGCAACACCTTGTGTGGGCTGCACATCCACAGCCCTGCAGAGATGGAACGGGGCCAGCAGGCTGTGCTCCGAGTGCGACCGTCACCCTGGTGCTTTGGTGAGACACCCTGTCCTGGGGCAGCAGCTCTCTTGCGAGTGAAAGGGAGACACTTGTCTGGCCCGGGGGCTATTTGGGGAGGTACGGTCCCTCCTGTGGTCACAAGGCTGAGGAACTTGTTGGGGCCCCCTGGCCATACACCAAGTCCTATTCTCAGCCGGGAGCGCCTCTGTGGCCCAGTGCCACACCACAGCAGCATCTCTGCAGCTTTGGTTCCTGCTTTTCCTCATTTCTCCTTGGAGCCTGGAGGTTGAAGCTTGGTCCTTGGAGCATCCTTGGCAGCTCTTTTGTTGGCCCCGGTCCCTCCTCACCCCCTCATCACGCACCTCCTCTCCTTTTCCACTTGCCAAATGCTAGAGTTGGATGGGGAAAGACAAGCTCAACATGATGTCCTTATGATGGAAAAGCCAAAAATCCCCCACCAGAATTCGGGAGAAGGGAATTTCTCTCCTCTTCCAATTAATCCCGGTTGCTGTGGGGGCAGCTCGGTGGTGCTGCGGGCCAGCCCTGCAGCTGGCTTCCCAGCAAACCAGTTGGGCAAACCACGGTGCTTTCTCTTGCCTCAAGTCCTGGCTTGCTTGTCAGGCCGGCAGGAATGAAGCTCTCCCCGCCAGGCCTGCTGAACCCTGCTCTTCCCCATCCCTCCCTCATTCCCTGTCTCCCCCTCTCCCACCCCCTCCTACCTTCTCTGGGGGTCCCCAAGTCCTCTCTGTGCCCAGGCCTTGCTGGGGGCTCCCCCATGGCTTTATTCTGCTGAGAACCAACTCTCCCCCCCAAGTTGGGCTTTGCATCCCATTGCATTTACAAGGATGCCCCTAGGATGCCCCCTCCATGCAGAGCATCAGTGTGTAGCGCTGGAGCAGAGGCAGGACCTGAGTGGTGGGTATTGTTATATAGGGGAGATGCATGGCCTGATGGTAGCCAGGCCTCCCTCTGTGTTGTTCCATCCACCCAGCCGTGGAGCAGCATGAGCATCCTCCAGCACCAGGAGCTTCTCTGTCCTCCCCAGCCCCAAATGCCTCCCAAAGCCCTTACACCGGGACCCGCGGCCGGCGTCGTAGCAGGGACACCCAGGTCCTGCTTGTGCAGGCAGCCAGGAATGCCGCCCGATGCTTTGCTGGGATAAGCAGAAGTGGTTGGGCCGTGGTGCGAGCGCGGCGAATTCCTCATTCCTCTTCCCTGCGCTGTGCTGCCTGCCTGCCATCACTGCATGCAAACAGTAAACAGGCTGTTATTATCCCGGATGCTTTGAATATCTGTGGCTATTTTTTCTCTTCCCAGTATTCTAAAAAGGCAAAAAATTCCCTGCGGTTTCTGAGTCAACTTTTTTTTCCTTGGTCTCTTTTCTTTCCTTCCCACCACCTCTGTGACCTTGAAAACCCAGGCAGATGAGCTTGCTGGCTCTCTCTGCTTGCGCCCATTCCCTGGCTGCTCTCGCTGTGCCCCACAGCCAGCAGCAGGTGAATTTGGGGTCAAGCCTGGTGGCAAAGCAGCTCAGCACCTTTCCTATCACCTTCCCTGGCAGAGCCAGTGGGGGGTACTTGAAAAGGATGGGGATGCTCAAGGAGGATTGGGATGCTCTGGGGGTGCAGCTCCTGCAGGCAGCTGGGGCAAGGGTACAAGATGCTGCCTGTGCTCTTTTCTTTGTGTCCCCAGTCACTGGAAGTCTTGTGTGGGAGATGAGGGGAGTATGAGTGGACCCTGACCATCCAGCCCCTGCAGGCAGCAGGTATTCCCCAGTTCGCTCCACAGGCCCCTTGGCAGGGATAGGGCTCCTTCCTCCTCTTTCCTTCTCCCTCATCCTCCTGCAGCGTAGCCCTTTGATTTTAGGTGTGATCCCCAAAAGCCTTCCCTAGACCCAGTACTGGAGCCTTTGGGCCAGCATGTGGCAGGCAGGGTCATGCCTGCAGCCAAAAGACCCTTTCCAGCCCAGGGTTCAGTTGTCTGCATCTCTCTAGAGCAAGTGCAACAGGCATGGGATTGGTCAGGGCTCCTGTGTCCCCCCAGCGCCTCCGGTCAGATTTCTGGGATGCTTCAGATGCTCCAGCAGACAAGGGGCAATGGGGAGCCTCAATGGATGCCTGCAGTGGGGAGAGGTAGAGCAGGTCAGTGCATCGCTGAGGTTGGCAGAGACCCCAGGAGACCCCAAATCACCTCCCCACCTGGAGCAAAGTCACAGCAGGAGATCACGACCTGCTCAAATGGAGCTGCCACTGCCTGCAGGGATGGAGGTCCCCCAGCATCCAGAGAGACCCCGTCAGAGGGCTCTCAGGGCGCTGGCCATTATTCACATCAACCCTGTTAGTGTTTGAGCTGTCCATGGCCCAATGTACCTTTTAATTTCTTCCTTTTGTCTTATTTTTTGCCAAAAAATCCAACTCTAAGTGTATCATTCTATTTGGAAATTCCTACTGGGCAGGAGTGTTTTCCAAAGCTTTTAATTTTCAAACATGCTACTGAAAATATTCAAGCAGAAACAGGAAAGAAAAGGAAGTCAGCATCCTGCAGGGACTGATGTGGGGTTGGTTATTTGGTTTTGCTGCAGCAGGGGAGTGTTAGAGGTTTGTGACGGGTCCCAGCACACTGTCCCTGTGGGACCAGCATCAGCACACGGGGCTGGATTGACACAGAATGGACTTCAGTTCTCAGGGCTGAAGTGCAAAGTGCCACCACAGGGCCCTGCCAAGTGCTTTGGCCAGATATTCAAAGGGAGTCAGCGATTAATTAACTGTAATGGAGGAAAATCGTGGTCATTAGAAGCTCATTTAGAAGAAAAGAGGTTCACATTAGGCTCACAGCACTTCCCCAACAGGATGGTCAAAGGATGCCTAGCCACAGGGGATGGAGAAGGTTGGAGCTATTGCCTTTAGAAACACTGAGCTTCATTCATAGAATAGAGTCTTAGAATCATGGAATGGTTTAGGTTGGAAGGGACCTTCAAAGCTCATCCAGTTCCAACCCCCTGCAATAAGCAGGGACATCTTCATCTAGATCAGGTTGCTCAGAGCCACATCCAGCCTGGCCTTGAACATCTCCAGGGATGCTGCATCCACCACCTCCCTGGGCAACCTGTGCCAGTGTTTTACCACCCTCATTGTTAACAGCTTTTTCCTCACATCCAGCCTGAATCTGCCTCTTTTGGTTTAAAACCATCACCCCTCCTCCTATCACAACAGGCCCTGCCGAAATGTCTCTCCCATCTTTCTTATAGGCCCCTTTTAAGTCCATTTGCCAGGTCTTAAAGCAGCACTGAGTCACTGCTCAGTAACACTGCTCAGAAAATTTCAAGTGGAACATTTTCCCATATGGAAGTGGCTGGGGGTTGGGTTTTTATCCCCCACCTCCTTTAAATATTAACCCCCCTAACTTCTTCCTTCCAGGAAAAAGCTTGGACTTTCGGCCTTCCTGCACGCTGAGGGGCAAACGCTTCATAGGAATTTGTCTCCTCTTTCTACAGCTAAAACTCTTCTAAAACACCAAGCATGAATTTGTGTTCACTGAGGAGAAGGTGCCTATTTCTCACTGTTCTCTTGCTTAGGAAAATCACTTAAAGTTGAGGGAAACTGTTCGCTTCAGGCCAAGGGAAAGTTTTAACTCCCAGTGCTTGGAATCTTACATGTTCAAGGTTTCCCTGAGGTTTTTCACTGGGGGAAAAGGAGGAGGGGGGTGTTTGGAAGAATCACTTCCCTTCAGAGTTTCAGGGAGAAAAACACAAACAGCGAGAGGCAGAATGTGAATTTTGGCCTCGACGGAACATGACACAGGCTGGAAAATATTCCCACCCGCATTTTTACAGCCTTAAAGCACAATCCTGGGGTGTTTTTTTCCCTTTTCCTCTTGCATAGGGTCCAGCACGAAGTAACACTACTCCAGCAAAGCGATCCCATGGCATTCCCCAGCAATTTGTAAGCAATGCCGTATTTTAGGAGTAAACAGGGGTCGAGCAAGAGGGTAGATCAGGGCCAGATGTGCCCAGACCCAACAGAGAGCAGTGCCCTGCCACTTTTGGGAAGCAAGGGCAAGACTCCGCCACCATGAGTGGCTGTCCTGGAACTCCTGGCATGTCTTGGATCCACCAAAAGTTTAGGAGCATGTTTCCAGGGCAACCAAAACACACTGGGTTTTTCCAGTCATCTCCTCCCCCCTGCCCAAAGGAAAAAGTGGAATTAAAGAAAAGAAAATAAGAAAAAGCAACAGAACCAATGGAGGAAATTCTGATGAAATGAAATCAGACCAAAGACTGGCAAATGGGTCCCTCTCCTTGGCCTTTCCTGATGAACTGGACTGGACATGGGCAGGGAAAACATGCTTGTGGTGCAGGCGAGGTTGTCTCCACATGGGGAAGCACGCCAGGGCTGCCCTCGCCAGTTGTGGCTATTCCTAAGCTGGTGCCTCCTGAAGTGGCTCCATCCCAGAATAGAGCCACCATGGAGATATTGCCCTGCGGCCACTATTTTGAGTTGTGCCCCTGCAGAGCTAAATGTGTGTCTCCAGCACCTTGGGGCCCAAATGCCTCTTGCTTCTGCCCCAAAGCCCCTATATTCATAGAATCACAGGCTGGTTTGGGTTGTAAGGGACCCTAAAGCTCATCTTTTAGGCACTGGAAACTGCTTTAATGTCTCCCCGGAGCCTTCTGTTCTCTGAAGCAGAGCTGCTCCAGCTCTCACAGCATCTCGTTGGCCTCCTCTGGACTCGCCCCAACAGCTCCACATCCCTCTTGTGTTGTTGCCCCAGAGCTGGGTGCAGACTGCAGGGAGGTCTCACCAGAGAGGAAGGCTCGGTTCTGCCCAGCACCCAGCTTCCCCACACAGGGCTCACCGGCAGGTTGGGAAGAGCAGATTCCAAGTCCCAGGCATTTCTTCATTTTCTGTGCTCTGCTTTTTTGTTTATCTCTGCTTCCAGGGCGTATTCCCTACTGTCCTCCTCTTCTATGCCAGGCATTTGCTGGCAGGACTTCCGGGTGAGCTCCAAGCTGGCAGTGAGTCCCTGCCCTGCTGCAGAGCTGCAGCCAGGAGGGTGCAAGGGAAGCCAGGCAGCGAACACAGGAGAGCCCACTTTGGCTTTGCAAGGTTCAATGGGACTGTAAGAGAGAGGACAACCCATGCAAGTGAGGGACAAGTGTGCCACGGATGCAGCTAAGCTCAGCTGGTGGCTTTGTGGGCACTTGTGCTGCAGAACGGGAGTGGGGAGAATGAAGATTGCCCTGGGGATGGCTGCACCATGGACAGAAGGAGGGCTTGCTCAGGGGGCTGAGGTTGCGGAGAGCATCGCTGTGGTAAAGCAAGTAAGACAGCACGTCACACCCCTTGGCTTCTGCTTGCCTCAAGGCAGGAGAACTAACCCCAACGCTTCCATGCTTTTCATGCTCTACCAAACACCATCTCCATTCCCATGGTGATGGTCCAAACACCATCTCCATTCCATGGTCCATCTCCATTCCTACCACTCTTTGGAGGCTGGTGCCCTGGCAGGATGACCACTGAAAATTGCTCTGAATCTGGAGCATCTCCAGCTCCACAACCTGCCCTTGATCCAGTGCTGGGGATCCTTGGTGCTAGAATTAGGGACCCGTGACCACAGCATAAATACTTAAGAATGGAATCATGAATGTGGGGCCTCACGTTGTGTTGTGGATCCTTCTTGCTGCCTCCCTACGTAGCCTTGCGTTGCACAACCAGAGCACAGCTGTGCATTTCCCTGACTGTCAAATCTCACTCATGGGTGAGCGAACAAAGCCTTGAGATGACAAAGCAGCAGTGTGAGCTCTATCGCCATAAAACAAGTATGAGGCTTAACCCTTGAGAGCCAGCATGGGCAGAGCATTCCCAAGCATCTCCATTTGGGCCGGAATGTTCCCCTTGCTGGTCCAAAACAACCTCAGTCCTTTTTTTGCTGGAAGAATGGAGCGGATGGCCTTTGTGCTGTATCTGCTTTCAGGGCTTTTCTTTCCCTTGAAGATGCCAGTTTGGGACAATGGGTCTCTGCAGCTCAGCCCTGCTCTCCTCTTGTCCCCAGCAAAGGACATGGGTCAGCTTCTTCTGTGTTTCGACAGCAGGCTCTGACAACCAAAAGACATCGGTGAACACGTTAAGGGATCAGGAACAGTCTTCCCTTCTGCAGACAAGAATGTGCCGGGTAACCCTGGATGCTCCCTGAGCTTTGCTTTAAGAGCATGACTAGAAAGTGTTGGCTGGCTCCAACGTGCCGAGGCAAGCGCTGCCTCTTCCTTCAGGTTCTGCAACAAACCACTGGTGCTTTGCTTTTGTGCAACACCTGGAGGCCTTCCAGAAGCTGGGGTAGATAGGGGAGGGATGGGAACCTGTGCCGCTGAGCCTCCCGGGAATGCTGCCAGGTCAGTCTGCGGGCCCATATGGGGTGTTTGCTGCTGAGCTCCATCCCCAGCACGGCTCCATCCCCGCACTCACTCGCTCCCCAGGAGCAGGACAAAGGTGGATTTAGTGATATCTTGCTTTATTTCATCCTGTTGTCGAACCACAGTTTCTGATTGGCTGGAGAGATCCCTCCTATCGTCTTCTGCTGTTGTTAAACAATGAGAATTCTGCAAATCCTTTCAAAACTCCCGAACTTTCTCAGCTTCCCTGAAATCCTGGGGCTTCACTGCCCTTGAAAACCAGTGGAATGAGCAGCATTTCCCTGGTGTCGTAATGCTGGCATAACAGGGTGGTGAATCAGTGGGGATCTTTCTGCCCGAACCACGTTGTATCCTTGTTATTGCTGAAGCTTTCCTATTTTAAGCCATAAAGCTCCATACAATCCAGTCTAAGTAAATGGCAAGTAGCTCCATCATATCCAGTTTCAAACCTATGAACTGTTGAGAACTGTATTAATGCAAAACTATTCTGGTTCATGAGACCCTGCTCCAAACAAACTGGATGCCATGCGGTAATCCAAGTGGTGTGTAACATGATGAAGTGTAGAAATAGCCCTCATCGTCCTTTGCCTGGGTGTGTCGGAGGGGCAGGGGGAATTAGAACACCCATGTTTGCCTTGGAAAGATGAGCTAAAAGTTAGCAATGCGTTTAGGGCTGGAATCCACATTCAGTTCTGGTGTCTGCCACTATACAGACACTAAAGCAGGTTGGCTTTGCCTAAAAACCTCATGAGGCCTTCAGCCTGCACTGCGTCCTTGGGGTCTTTAAGTAAGACCCATTGAGTCAGGGTACTCAGCTCCTAAAAGGTGGTCTCCACTTTGCTGCTGCTGTCCCACTGCGGACAGGTTTGTCTTCTCCAGGTTTAGAGCTGCCTGCTGCATTGAAACCAGTTCACCCTGCAGCATGCAGTGCACCTCCTGCTCTCCCAGCTTTTCCAAGAAAAGGCTGTCGTATCTGCAGATTGAGGGACAGAGGCCATGGAGCCACCAAAACAAGGACAAGCGATTACCCAGATGCCCCAGCATAACATGTCCTGCATGGGGACATCCTTGGAGTGCCTGGAGGTGATGGGGGAGTGCATCAGCCCCCAGGTCACAGAAGCATTGCTTGGATACTAGTACCCCCCTCGCCTGGGGTGCAGGGTGAATGAACTCCAGGCTGGAGTTTGGAGTGGACACTATGTCCACATTCTTCAGCCCCGGGCTGGGAATGTCAGCTCCTGTCCCGACGCCAGGGGCTCGCATTCCTCCTCAACACTGCTCCCAAAAAACGCCATCCCAGAAGGGTGTCGGGGAGAGGGGTGCCACTTGGTCCAGGGGGACAGAAGGAGACGTCCTAAGCCCATGAAAAAGCCTTTCCCGTGCTGGTGGGTGTGTGGCAGAGCGGGGCAGGGGTTAGCATGTGTGTGCTCAGAGTGTGTTTACTAAACACTGCTCCAGGCGAGAGGGAATGGATGGAATTCACCCCCCTCGTTCCTCGCCAGACCCCAAGGACACCCGGCGGATCCAGGGAATTCGCTCCTCCAGCCTGTTGCCATGGCTGCGCATTTCAGAGACTCAAGCAGGGGAAAAAAAGAAGAAAGAAGAAAACCAAAACATTTTCTTGGGAGGGAAGAAAAATAGCAGGGGGAAAAAATGCAGCAGAGTAATGAGGAGGACCAGAGCGTCCAAGAAATGTATTAGATCATCCTTAGAAACTGGTGTCCGAGGAGCTCTCTGCGGCTCAGGCTATTCTAATATTTATCATGTGTTGTCCAAACCTGGCACCAGTCAGGGCTCAACAGCACTGTGTGCTGCTCAGGAACATCATTAAAAGCAAGTCCTGGGCTCCAGGACTACTTGAGAGGTGCTGGAAGAAACCCATCCATGTTGGCTGCAGCAGGCAGTCCAATCCAGATGAGCTGCTGGCAGGATGGCTGCAGGGGTGTATCCATCAAGCAGGACCTGGAGCAGAGCTGGCAAGCAGAGTAGCGTGGGATGTAAACTATGAGCAAGATAAAATCCTTGGAGAGGCTAAGTAAGAACAGGCCAGTGGCTGGCTCTAGTGTGAGAATGCAGCTGAGCCAGGGCAGGACTTGCTTATACACCTTTTCCATCATCGATCAAGGGAAGGGAGGCAGGTATCCTTAGTTCCCTGATCCTGAAGGGAATAGTTTATATTAGTGCACCGGGTCTTTGAAATCACTCCATGGGCAGCTTTTTATGAGCAGGTTTCAGCATGTGCTTCGTGTCTATGACGCTTCAGCAAAGCATCCCTTCCTTGTGCAGAAGCAATACAGGGCATCAGGAGCCTGGAGTTCCCACTCTGCCCAGGATGATGCAAGTCTGGCTCATCTGCCCCTGTGGTATCAATTTGGGTTTTCATGGGAGCGACAGGCATGCCAAAACCCAGCTGCTTTTAAAATCCTGGAATACTATGGCATCCTTGGCTCTCATATCTCATGGGAGGAATCTGGATCTGCAGCAATGTTTATTTTTCACCTCTGCATTTCTTCACCTCTGCTATGGAGACAGGCTGAGAGAGCTGGGCTTCTCCAGTCTGGAGAAGAGAAGGCTGTGGGGTGACCTTAGAGCAGCTCCCAGTGCCTAAAGGGGCCACAAGAAACCTGGAGAAGGACTCTGGACAAGGGCCTGTAGGGACAGGACAAGGGGGTATGGCTTTAACCTGCCAGAGGGGAGATTGAGACTGGACATTAAGAAGTTCTTCCCTGTGAGGGTGCTGAGGCTCTGGGACAGAGTACCCAGAGAAGCTGTGGCTGCCCCATCCCTGGCAGTGCTCAAGGCCAGGTTGGACGGGGCTTGGAACAACCTGGTGTAGTGGAAGGTGTCCCTGCCTGTGACAGGGGTTGGAACTGGATGAGCTTTAAGGCCCCTTCCAACCCAAACCAGTCTCTGATTCTATGACTACTGTGGGGTTCCGTGTCCTTGGTGTTAATCACAAAACAAGGAACGGGGTGCCACAGATCTGTGCTCTGTGTCAGGAGCTCTGACCCCACACTACAGCCCCTCTGGGTCCATGTTCCCGCAGGAGCGTTTTCCCTAGGGATGAAACCAGAGAAAGGACAGCTTTGCCAGGCTGAGGAGAGAATTGCTGAACAAGGCCCCTAACACCAAGCCGAGTGGTTGCAAGAGGCGCTGCCAGCGCTCGGGAGAACTCCTGCGCACGGCGCCGGCGGAGCAGCGCTCCCCGCGTCCGCCCGGGCGGAGGCGCGGCCACACCGGGCGGGCAGCGACACCCACCGTCCGCTCCGTGCACCGCACCGAGCGGGGCATCGGGCCCGGAGCCGGGTACGTTACACGGTGATGGAGTGGTTCAGGTTGAAGGGAGCTTAAAGCTCATGGGCAGCCAGAGATGGGGCAGCCACAGCTTCTCTGGGCACCCTGTGCCAGGGCCTCAGCACCCTCACAGGGAAGAACTTCTGCCTAAAATCTCATCTCAATCTCTCCTCTGGCAGGTTAAAGCCATTCCCCCTTGTCCTATCCCTACAGGCCCTTGTCCAGGGCCCCTCTCCAGGTTTCTTGCAGCCCCTTTAGGCACTGAGAGGTGCTCTAAAGTTTCCTTAGAGCCTTCTCTTCTCCAGGTTGAACAAGCCCCAGAGCTGGATGCAGGATTGCAGGATGGGTCTCACCAGGGCACATTAAAGGAGGAGAATCCCCTCCCTTGACCTGCTGCTCACACTCTGGGGATGCAGCTCAGGGCATGGTTGGTTTCTGGGCTGCAAGCACACACTGCTGGGTCATGGGGAGCTTCTTGTCAATGAACACCCCCAAGTTCTTCTCCTCAGGACTTCAATCAATCCTGCCTCTGCCCAGCCTGTGTTTGTGCTTGGGATTGCCCTGACCAAGGTGCAGAACCTTGCATTTGGCCTTGTTGAACTTTATCCAGCCTGCACAGGTCCCTCCGCATGGCATCCTTTCCCTCCAGCATGTTGACCACACCACACAGCTTGGTGTCATCAGCAAACTTGCTGAGGATGCACTCAAACCTGCTGTCCATGTCACTGACAAAGATGTTGAACAGTGCTGGAAAGCTCATTTCCACCTGACCTAACCCTCACCCTGACCCTCGTGGAGATGCCTTCAGTAGGAAATGTGAGACAGAATCAATTCCTGTAATCCATCACTGGATGCTGTGTCCAGTCCTGACAGAAACTGGAACAAAAGGAAAATGCTGAAATAAGACTTGTGGAATCCGTTCAAGGTCATGCTTCCACTTTACAGCAAAAGGACAAGGAAATGTAGCTTATTTTGCTTATGCAAGAGAAATGGTTGACCACACTGACCATGAAGCAAGAAAGTCCCCAGTAGCTGGTGACTTTTAAAGACAATGAAAGCTAGTGCCAGGGGAAACGGACATAAAATGCATCAGCTTGAGGGGCTGCTTTGCTCTGTCTGGGGTTGGGAGAGCCCACAGCTGCTCATCCCTGCTCCCCATGGGACACAGCCCCTTTGGGGCCCCCGGTCCTTCTCCCTTTCTCCGTAAATCTCTGCCCAGCTATCAAGGGTAGATGCTGCACCGGGAGTGGAAGTAACCTCTGAGCCACACAGCTGGGGACAGCTCTCAGCCGGACTAAAATCCAGCCCGTGGGGAGAATAGAGGCACCCAGCAGAGAAACTCTCCCCATTTCTGCTCCCATTAGTACAGTGACTTGCTGCTGAAGCACCTCATGTAGAAAATGCCTGGCTTGGGTTTTTTGTCACAACAGTGAGAAATCAGCAGAAGAACCAGCTGGTGTCACCCAGGATGGGGCGAAACCTGGCCCAAGCAAATACCTGCTTACAGGATCACACCTCACTGACTCTGGGGCTTTAAAGGGTTTTTCGGCACTGAAATCTATGTGGGAATACTGGCATGAGATGCTGGAGAACGAATGGTCTGGCAGGGACTACGGAAACACCGAGGAACAGCTGGATGGGAATGGGGCAGGTTGTCTTTCCACAGCCTTTTTCCTCATCCTCACCCCACTTGCAAGATGAGGTTTTATGGAAACACAGCAGCCCTGAGAGAACAGGATGCAGTCAGAAGTACATGTTTTAACGAGGCAAAGCATCCTGCTAAGTCTTTTGGCTTACTGGTGCTGAGTATGTTCCAAGCCCAAAGACTAGCATTCAGAAAGAGCCTATTAAAGTAGCTGGTTTATGGGATCTGCAATGCGAGCATGATCAAAATTGATCTATTTTTATCTATATGAGATTATATCAGCTATGGGAATCTATTTTTCAGAAGTAAAATATATTTGTCTTCAGTAAAAGGTGTCCACCTGAGCTTAGGGTGTAACAATATTGCTCAGTGTTGGGAAGAGAAGCAGGTACCTCCATTTGGCCACAATAATGACTCAGATTGCATGTGCAGCTGAGGAAATCAATACCAGTACTTTTCTTCCTCCCCATGGGCAGATTCTGGTGGGTTTGATCACCATCTGCCCTGGTCTAAAGGCTACCACAAGCCATGGGGAGATTCCCGTTGCCCGTAGCAAGTTCATCAATATCCCCTAGCATTCACCATAGCCTAGTATATTCGGTTACACCAAGAACTTCACCACCGCCAAATGTGCAAGATGCAACCATAGGTGCCCAGCCTGAGGTTTGGAACTGGAGCCCTGGTGTCTCTCTGGTGTGTGTGCAGAGGCAAAAATCTCCCAAGTATTCCTCCTGCTGAGTAGGAGTCATCCACGAACTGCTTACTTGGAGCATGCAGGAGAGCATGGGCATCTGAATTGGAATCACAAGCAAGAGGTTTCATCCATGTAGGATCCAGAGACCAAAATGCTTGTTCATCCCCTCCATGCAAGGACCAAGCAGGGTTTGCTTTTCCCCAGACACTTTGTTGGTGCCATTGCATGAATTGTAACACCACCAGGCCAGAGAATGAGAGATGAGTTAGATCTCTGCAGCCTAAAGAAATTCAGGCTTGCCGCTCCACAGAGCCATCTAAACCCTGAGAGGAGTGTGAGAATCATGCTCCCTCTTGCTTCCTGCTGTGATGGATGCAGGGGTTCTGCAACCTCTTCCGTAGAGGGAGTGGGATTCGGCCAACTGGGTGAGCCGGTGATTCCTGCTTTCTGGCTCTCGCGTGTGGAACTATCCCAGTGAAAATGGAGATTTTAATACTTTCTCAGAAAGGAAGTCAAACAGAAATTTTCCACTTCCTGGGCAAATGCTCCAATTGTACTTTTGTGAAAGAAGGATGGGGTACAGTGACTCCTACAAGTAGTGATCTCCATTCCTATACTGTGTGTGGGCTCCGAAAGACCCCGTTAAACCATAAAACAACCCAAACTTCCAGAGCACAGGGGAAAGCTTACATAAGTGAGCTGTAAAACATGACCACACTAGTTCATAACTGCTGTTTAGTTTGACTTCCCAATGGGAAAAGCAAAAGGCACGGGGAGGACTGAGCTCTCTGAGAATGGGTGCTTCGTTTGGATCCATGTGCTGAGCTACAGTGCAAGGTCTGGAGGGATCCCCCAAGGTCTGCTTGCCTTCTCCGCTCCCTCCAGCAGACATCGTAATTTTCTCCCAATTTGTCATCAAAATGGCTTTATTCGTGATTTTCTGTCCTATCCTGATACCAGCTCTCACCTGAGCTTTAAGCTCTGGTTGTCTGAGTGCAAAACAAAATGTAACAGCATTACAAACCTTGTAATGGCAATCTACACCTTAAAACAGCCCCAAATCCTGGCATCTATTGGCAAGGAAAACGCTCCAGATGACGCACACCCCAGCCAGCATCCCACGGGTGTCCTGGGGAGGAAAGAGGTGAGACAACCAGCCCCCAAAAGCAAGCTATTTATTTCATGTTTAGCAATATCATGGCATCAAACACTCCCCTTATAAGGCAAACAAAGGAATGGCATGTGCCTTAGCAACTACATGATGAAATTGTACTCCAATACGCTGCTTTCCTCCAGCCTGTGCTTGCTTAATGCCGTATAGGTCTCAGCTTAATATTCCCAGGATGTTTTTTCCATTAAATGTTACATTTCCAGGAACTTGCATGCAGCTTTTCCCTCTGCTGCTCTGTGCTGTGAGCAGCTTTCCCTCTCTTCATATATTCCAGCCCAAGCGGTCCAACGCTTGCAGCGATGGATCAGCCAGCCCTTCCTTCTCAAGGGTGGCTTTATAGACCTATGTCCATAACATCTCGTGTCCATAATATAGACAATATGAAACTAATATAAGAAAAAGTAAAAGTGTTTTGAAAAGGGAAACAGGATGGAAGTCTGAGGCTTTTTATCTTTGCCTCTGTGTTGTCTCTGCTATTCCAGAAACAGGGGACAAAAGGCTTCCCAGCTAGTGCCTCATGTTTATGGTTGATTTGATGGGATAAAAACAGTTTGGAGGGGTGTGTGTGTGTCTGTATGCTTTCAACTTTGAAATTTCAGCTCTTTCCTACCCTGGAAGACTTCATGGGTCTGTCTGTATCTATACAGACTATTTATGTATCTATGATATGTATGTATAATTTATGTATGTATAACATACATACATGCATCTGTTTATACACTTCAATGTATAGTCTGTTCCCTCATTTTTTGTTGTCCTTCTTCGGCTGTGGGAAAAGGGATGGCAAATTTGGAGATGCGGGAGGACAAAATCAGTAAATCTCCAGTCCGTTCCAGCCAAATAAGAGAGGAGAACTGGAAACCCTGAGCCACTTTGCTCTATGAAAGACAGAAAGTGGGACACCCCTCAACAAATGTCAGCAGGTGAAGCAGAGCAAATGAATGGATTTTATCGCTACTCAGAAGTGTACACGTATGTCCGTGCCCATGGAAAGGGGTTCTTTCTACCATGACAGAGCCCTTTAGAACTTGCCTGAGAAGATAAATACCAAACAGCTTAGAAAGCCCAGCCGCGACATCTTCTCCTAGCTTTCCTAAATCTACTCCACAGCACTTCTGTGGAGAAGCCTACCTGGCAGAGGTCTTCGTGCAAGCAGTGAGGTGAAGGCTCCTGGGCCACACAGCCAACGTGCAGCTTTGCTGGAAGCCATCCAAGTGCTGAGGTCACCTGGTACTCATAAAGAAGAGAAACTCTTTGAAGGCAAAAATGTTGGAAGACTGACTGAAATGAAAGAGGCAGAAGGACTTCATTCCTATGTCTACGTGAAGGGGCCAGTTCTCCTCTACAGGGCATGTTACACAGTCATTTACAGGCGTAAAGAGGAGGTGGGAAAAGCCATCCTTAATCACACCAGCAGCAGCATGCGGAAGCAAGTCTGGACATGAAGCAGTCATAACCAAAGTCTTCTCTCCCATCTTCCAGCACACAAGTGAATATCCCTATATTGTATGTCTCCTATGAGGTCCTAATGTTTCAAATTCTCATCAGTGCCATGAATTGTCAGCTATTTGTGCTTCCAGATTTGTTTTACATCCAGAAATTAATACCAGCTCTTCCATACCCCTCAGGACACGGTAGTGGTAAGTGCTGATACAATTATGCTCAGAGCACAAGCAATGATGCATCCCACTGCCTAGCCAAGCAAAACTTTTCCATACGAGTGCTGTGAATTCACAGCTAGTGCTAGCAGTTTTCCATGGAGAGACTTTGTGTATCCTCTTGTAATATAATCTTACCCGCAATGGTTTTGAAAGACTGTGCACTCGATCCTGCCAAAAATAGTCTGTGCAGCCAAAAAAAATCAACAGAAGATCTTTAGCATTTGAGCTGGCCTCTGAGTTGCGTTTTTCACCTTTTCCAAAGGATATGTTTTGTGACATCCATGAAACCCTCATTTGACTTCTAATACTCCTGATTATTCTTAGCGTAGCAGACTGTGTTTTAATTATAACTTCAGGGCTCAGCAAGCAATCAGCTTCACAGGCAAAACAGATCAGACACACGAGCAGTGACTTTCGCCCTAAAAGCATCTGTATGCAGGCTGGCAGTTGCAGCCCAAGAATGTGTTTATTTGCATTTGGTTTATGTGGTTTTGGTGACCTTTTGTTAAAATCAGCCAGTGACTTCCAGGAGGCAAGTTACACACTCACGGAAAAGAAACACAGTCAAATAACCCTAGCATGGGTCCTTCTGCTGACTATTACATTTCTGCTGAATATCACATCCCTGTGTTCAAAGCAGAGATAACAGAGCTTAAGGTTACAGTAATGTTATCAGTGGACACGATGGCTGTACAGATATTCCCCCCTTGATCGTATTGAAAATGGCAGCCCAGAAATGGATTGCAGGGAAACTGGGGCACAGTGACCTTGTGGGGCTTCCTATGGGTCCTGTCTCCATTACAGGCTGTTTTATAGTGGAGGAGTGCCTTCATTTTCCTGTCTGTCCTGCCAAGTCTTTGACGACCCCATGGAAATAAAATAAAAGAGCTGTTTGTTTCCTGCCTG
Organism: Amazona ochrocephala; assembly: GCA_039720435.1. Classification (NCBI taxonomy): domain Eukaryota; kingdom Metazoa; phylum Chordata; class Aves; order Psittaciformes; family Psittacidae; genus Amazona; species Amazona ochrocephala. Next base: position 24,505,575 of record CM077884.1, on the reverse strand, counting down.
GTGCCTACACCACATTCTTCAGCCTTGCTGCGCTCATCCTACCTCCAGAGAGCAGCACCAATGCCTTGCTGTTATCTCTTTGTGCTATAAAAGACTGCGAGTGAAGCAGGGATCTCTCAAAGTGATAAATCTATGCCTATGCTCAGGGGCTTTGGCAGCATCTCAGCATGTAAGCTGCCCACTGCCTTCACCAGAGAAGCCTGACAAAAGTTTGCTTGATCTCTAAGCAAGCCTTTCAGGAAGCACATTAATGAAACCAAAGTGAGAGTGGCTCAGCCTGAGGAAATACCCTAAGTGCAAGAGGTAACGCTGCACCAATTACCTTTGAGTGATACACTATTAGGATGTTAACAACCTCCTGTTCTCACAACTTCAAGCATGGCTTGTTATTGCTACCGTAAACAGGCTTTAGTTTAAGAGACCAAATAGGCTAAAACAGTTGCTGAAACAGGCTGATTTTCTACATTCTGATCCTCTACATTTCTCAAGCAGAGCTTGGTGCAAATTCACTCTCATTTAGCACATTAGTTTTGCAAATGCTTTTGCGATGATTTTTGTCAGGCTGTTCAGGATTCCTAAGCCAAAGATGAGCCTCAGTCTTGGTTTTGGTCATGTCAGACACTGCAAGTTGCCTGTCCATGAATCCCTAATTGAGATGCATTGGAAAATATCCAGAGTCTGAAATTCAGAGTATGTCTGAATGGCAAATAAACACACATGCCCAGGGTTTAGAGGTTGACAAATGGTCTGTGGAGAACTTGTAGTACGGAGGGCTCTCTCCCAGTAGCGAGTGCTGTTTGGGCTGGTCCACATCCACCCAACTAAAGACATGCATGCAGTTTGCAACTCCATTTTCAGTTTGCCACTTTATCTTTTTGTGCCTCATGCTGCTAAGTAAGCAATGTTTGCTGTGGGAAGCTGTGTGAGTGATTTCCCTTTCACCACAGTGATTAGAAGAGCAGAACTTACTATATTCTTTCCACACTCATAGTTATGAAAGACCCACTGATTAAAACCCCTCTGCGGCCAATTAGCCTGCATTATTCTCCTGTCACGGTGTCCCATGTAGGTACGAAATTCCTCCTGGCAGGCCAGAAAGGAGCGTAGAATTCAAAGCTATTAATTGATTTAATGGTCATAAAAGAATATTGTGACACGTCTGCTGAAAATCTCAATCAAGCAGGCAGCTACCAGCGATGAATTGTCTAAGGCCGTTACTGTTCTTTAGGGAGTCCAGAGGAGCTGGAAAGCAGCCCGGTCTGAAAGCAGGTAGGAAGGTGATGATGGAGACGGCTCTTCCATTATCAGCCTGGAGGGGAAGAGGGAACAGGAGCATTTAGGTCAGACGTCAGTTCCCAAAAAAACCATCCACTTGCAGACCTGATGGTGACAAGAGATCTTGCATTTCAGGGGAAAATTGGACATCTTGAAAAGGGGTTTTGTGCCAAACTGCAACAGAAATACTCACTTTTGAAATTCTGTGCAGAAGAGGATTTTGGGAAGAGGTCGGGGATGTTTGTATAGGAGATTCAAAGTCTCATATGGGAATTTAGCATTGTTTTTGTCATTTGACTTACTGCATTCTTTCAAAGTACATCAGCTGTCATGCAGCACTGCTGCTGGCATTTCATACTATAACAAAACAGCAGACGTGTTTACAGTTTAGATTTTACTTCAGGATCATTATAGGCAGCAATGGCTTGGCTGGGACTGAAATAAGCATCCTTTCAAGATCAAAGGCCCCCTTTGTTATAGTGAAATGAAATACTGCTGCTATTTCTTAGCTCTGAAAGGAGTGTTAAATGCAAGATAGGAGAGCAGATTAACACATTAAATATTACACCAGTACGTGAAGTTTTTAAAAATTACCAAAAAAGGAGATAGTCTTAAACCAAAATGCTGGTATTCCAGAAGTATTTCTAGTTGGGTAACTTTCTGAGCAGTGTCAGTTACTCAGGATATCTTTATATCTTTTGCTTGGGTGGTTTTGCCAAGTGGAAGAGCCCACACACGCCAGGTCAGCAGCAGATGACGAAGACAGTTTTAGTTTTTAAACTAAAAGAAGGGAGATTCAGGCTGAATGTGAGGGTGATAAAATACTGGCACAGGTTGCCCAGAGAGCTGGTGGATGCGCCATCCCTGGAGACACTGGAATATCCCTGGTGAGGCGCTGGCACAGGCTGCCCAGAGAGCTGTGAATGCTGCTTCCCTGGCAATGTTCAAGCCCAGGCTGGACGGGGCTTGGAGCAACCTGGTCTAGTGGAAGGCGTCTGTGCCTGTGGCAGTGGGACTTGAAATAGATGAGCTTTAAGGTTCTTTCCAACCCAAGCCATTCTATGATGCTGTGATTCAAGGTTAGGCTGGATGTGATTCTGCGCAGGCTGATCTAGTTGAAGATGTCCCTGCTCATTACAGGGGTTGGACGAGATGAGCTGTGAAGGTCCCTTCCGAACCAAACTCTCTATAATTCTACGACAGGCCGCCGCAGGTGATCAGGACAGACCGTGGGACTGGAACGGTGGGGGACGAGGGAGATGACAGCAGAGGGCAGCGCTGAGATCACCCCTCTCCAGCCTTCCCTTAGGAGGGGCACAGGGACCCCCGGGGCGACACGCATTAAAGACCACGGGGCACCGGCAGGAGCCAGAGGCCAGGCAGGGCCTCGGTGTTCCTCCCCATCACCCGGCGACAGGCACGATCGGGAACCCTGTGCCGTTATCCCGGCGCTACCGAAGCGACGGCGAAGAACACCGTCGGTGGGACAGCAAGAGACCGAGACACGGCTCCGCGCGTGCGCGGGGCGGGGCGTGCGGCGCTCGGCGCGTGCGCGGAAGCGGCTTTCGGCGGCGTCGGTCGCGCGCAGCCCATGAGGGGCGGGGCGGGGAGCGGTGGCCGCGGCGGCGTGTGAGGGGGTTCGGCGGGGCGGGCCGGGCCGGGGGGGTCCCTCCCTGCCTTACACCCCCCGGCCCTGCCGGCCTGCTCCGCGGAGCCATGGTGCCGGGTGGCCGTGAGCCGGGGCGGTGGCGGCGAGCTCGGCCCCTTTCGGCGCTGGGGGAGGCGGGCGCGGGGCGGCGGCGGCGGCGGCTGCTGTGGCCGTCGTGGTGCCGGGTGCGGGGCCCGCGCCTCCATCTCCTCCGACTTCTGCCACTGCTGCTGCTCCTGCCCGCCGGCGCCGAGGGCCAGGCCGGCCCCAGCTCCGGCCCGCACAGCGCAGGGCCCCCAGACTGGCCCCCTGCCGGCCCCGGGCCCAGCCTCAGCCTCTACCTGAGCGAGGAGGAGGTGCGCCGGCTGATCGGTGAGTGCGGGCCGGGGCCGCGCTGGGCCCGGCGGAGGGACGGACAGGAGGCAGACGGGGGCCTGTGGGGCTGGGGGTGTGGTGTCTGTGACTGAGATGCTGCTGGGGGTCTGAGCGCTGTAAAGGGGCTATATGAGGGGGTTTCTCTGGGTTTGGAGTGGCAGTTTGGGGGTTCTCGAAGTGGGTGGGGGGTCTGTTGGACTGGGATGGGGATGGTGGGAGTTGGTGGGAGTTAGCGGGAGCAGACGACTGGGCTGTGGGGGTCCAGGAAACGATGGGCATGTCTGCGGGACTGCTGTGAGGGCGGCAGGTCCGGGGGTGCAGGGGAGGATGGAGGAGGGCTTAGAGCAGGGATGAAGGAGCTGGGTCTCAGGAGAGGATGGGAGGCTGATGGGACTGGGGTGGGGTTGGGTGAATTTGGGGATCCGTGTGCGGTTCTATAGGACTGTGGGAGCAGGGGCCGTGGGGAGAATGGAGCAATGTGAGGAACTTGGGGACAGGGTCTCTGTGCTGCCTTGTGTCTGTGTGGCTGGAGGAAGAAAAGAGTACTGGGCTTTACCCTAATGGTGAGGGGTTTCTTGGGTTCAAGGGGCTGGGGCTGGTGCCCTATGGGAGCAGGGTAAGCCCTGGAAGAGGAGGTGAGTTCAGGCCCGTGATTTAATTAGTGCGGCAAGTGACGTTCAGAAGGCAGAGAGGAGACCTGGCAATAATTGTGTGTGTGTGAAAGGAATCTTAATTTCTAGGCAGGCTGACAATTGCTGTGCAAGTACTTGGAGACAGTTCTTGAAGTCCCCCATCTGGCCTGCTGCGGAAGGCTTTTGCAGTAATTTTGTGCTTGGAGAGTCTCTGATTTAAACAAAGATTTGTTTTCTGTAGGCTTTGGCTTGCTTAAGCTCTTGTTTAGAGTTGGTGGCCGGGGTCTCAAAACAAATATGTTGGTATCCCCAGTGACTTGTGTTTCAGCAAGTGTCCTATATCTCTGTAAGCTGAAAAAGGCGCAGTGGAAGAATTTATTTACGTAAAATGAGCAAAATAAAACCATGTCCGTTTAATTTGAACTCTCTAAGCATGGAGCTGACTGAAGTCAGGGGACCCAGGGAGTGCATAACAGTGTAAATATTTCTCCCTTATGGCTTGCTCTGGTGATTAGCTCTCTGTTGCCATCATTTTTACATCGCATGTGCTTGCTGCCAGATGCTCTGTTGCAGATAGAGGATAAAAATGTCAGGATTGCTGTTTAGCTGAGTTTCTAAACAAGTAGTTAATCTTGGAAATACTCGATGGTGAGGTTTGAGCTTCCCTGAGTCTAGTGCCAGAACTCTGTTATCTGGATCTGCCCAGGCTTCCATGGACAACTAGCGCAAGTATTCATGTTTAAGTAGCAACTGGGGAGGGAAAATCTGCTGTTACTATTTTTTAAGTTAAATTGCATCCCGAAAGCTTCCTTGCAGGTGTCTATTGCTGATGAGGCTAAAGCCACTTATTACTCAAGCTGTCTGTAGCTGATTTATATCAATCACATAAAGAAACTGACACGTAATGATCTGTTCTGCTTCTGCAACCCAAAGGCTTTGGTAAACTAGCGTGTAATGGGGAGATAAACTGGCGCTTTTTTCGGTTAGTGGCATTCAGATTGCTAGAAGTCTGTTGCAGTCTAAACTGTCAGGATCTACCTTGTGTTGTTGCCACAAGCAGATTTAATTTTAGGGGTATCCTTTACACCAGCTAGCTGTTGTACGTAAGGTGAGGTTTGGGGCATCTAGACTCACAGGCAATCAAATCTCTGGTGACTTTATGCATTCCTCTGGCAGAAGGAAGTCCAAAAGGATGGACAGGTTTGTTCCAGTTCTTCACACTCCTGAAAACAAGCCAAGCTATTTCAGAACATTCAGTTTTGTGAATTGTGTTTACATACAGTCAAGTTTATGGTTTGACTGCTCATATGGGTGTACATGAACTTTCAAAGAGCAGGGAGATGTTTCAGCTTCTGTAACTTTGAGAAAAGCCATGGTTTAGTGGATGCTAGAACAGTCTTCATAGCTCATAGGAAAATGATGTTGCTTGTGAAGTGAACTTTTAGGTTCAGGGAAGATGCTAATATAGGCATAGAATCTAGTTTCACCACCTTTTGTTTCTAAACAAACTCTGTCTTTGCTACTGTCTTGCTGTGGTTGAACAGAAAATTCTGAAGACTTTCTGAAGTGCTCATAACCCCAGATGTTCTGTGGAGATACTACAGCCTGTGGTGTGTTTTCATGCTTAATATCATCTGTGATCTTTAGATCACAAATTTGATTTGGAACAAATGTAAGCACACAACTGTGTGTCTTTTGAATCGGCCATAGAGAGTGATACAGTGCATCCTCCATGCAAAGCTGGAGCATCTGTAGGATCTGGTTTAAAGTCTGTGGGGCTGTACCCATGCATGGTCTTGCCACCAGTGAGACTAAACCAGCTCAGCGGAGCATTGCCATGCTTCTGCTCTCCTCAAAACCGGAGTTCGGTGTCCTACGGAACCATGGTCTATGTTTTTAATTAGGTTGTGGCTCTTGTAAATGAAATATTGACTTGCCTAAGATTATTTATGGGTGCTGTTCTTTCTGCGGTGTGGAGACAGGACAGATACTATGATTTATAGTGCAAACTGCCCGCTACTTTTATGCGTGCTGTGCCAGATTTCCACCGTTAGGCTATGTGATTCTGACCATGTGTGTGCCTTAGGAGGAATTGTTTTGAAATCTTCAGAACTTCACAGAGAAGAAAACTAGAGAAAACTGGCTTGTCGTCTTGTGTGAGACTGATTTTTATTTCGAAAAGCTGCAGAGTTCCCATGGTATGAAAGCAGGACTTGCTATATGGCAGGCAGATGGTGTCTCTGTCAGAAATATCTCTTCCCGTTCCCGTGGAAAACATTCGCAGCCATCCAAGCTATAAGCCTTTGGGAGGAAAAAAAACCTGTGGTTTTTACATGTTTGAATGTGTCAGATTCAACTTGCACCAGCCAGGTTTCAACGATAGATGGGATAAAGGTACAAAGAGGAGTTAGTCAAGAAGTCTTGGTCGAGACGCCTTTGGTGATGGCAGTGAGGGCTAGAGGTGTGTGAGAGCAGCAGGGAGGTAAGGGGTAATGGAGAGTCAGGGATGAGGGAGAGAAGTGCTGCTTGCTGGCAAGAGACATCCAGAGCACCACAGCCCTTTTTAGGGGTGTCTGCGAACTCTCTCGGCGCTGTGAGCTGCAGCTTTTTGGAGATGGTTCATATGGAGAATCTTTTCTGGGCTTGTGCATAAACCTAACGAAAGTAATATTAGTTTTATGGAGTATCTAACTGTATAGACATGATAACACTTCTTGATCGGATTACTTCTTCCGGTGCGATGCTTAATACACAGGGCAGTTCGTGTAAAACTAATGATGAGTTGCTCAGTAGAAGGTCTGTACTTGATTTAGTGACTTTCATTCAGATTATCTTGTGAAATCCAAATGTGGTGTTTACCTACTGTTGAAACTCTCGATTGATCTGCCTTTCACAGGATCCTGTGATATAAAGGCACGTGTATCCCTGCTTTGCAGGTAATGAACTGAGGTTTAGAGAATAAGGTAAAAAATATCCATTAATGTTAAGTAGGTAGCTTTAATAATTGAGGATTTGATACGATCTATTTAAAGTACATAGCATTATTTAGCACTTAATGCATTCATAATCTCTCTCTCAGACCTTCAGCTTAGAGTTCCTGGCAGTTTTGCAGCTCAGCCTCACAGGAGACCTTGCGTTTTGCCCTCCTAGTACTAGGACCAGAATCAATAGGTGCCTGTGAAAACCTGGCTGAAGCTGTTTTTCTTGCATTGCAGACAGTTCTTTTGCAGCATTCATGAGATGGCACCTAATGGTTCACAGCAGCAACGAGATACTTAGGCAGTGAGGACAATCCTTTTTGTTCTTGTAGATTTTGGGGGTTTTTGATAGACCACATACCTTTCAATTGTGAAATTGATCTTGTGGATAGCCCTCCTCAGCACATGGCTCTGATTCTTTTTAGGGACAGGTCTAGCCTGAACACTGAATGAGACTTTAGTCCCATGGGGGAAAAAAGCAGTATGTTACCATGTAACTGGGGGCTATCAGAATACGTTGGTGGGGAGGGTCTAAATTAGAATTGCAGGAGGATTGTGAAGTCCAAAAGTCTTACAACGTTTGCTTTGAGTTTGCAAACTTAGTAATTTTTGGCCTAGTTTCTTCTGAGTAATCCTACTGAATGCCATCTTCTGTTGGTTTTATTTTTGCACTTGTTTAATTGCAGGGTTAAATTAATTTAACACTTATGTGACTTCCTTGCATGTTCTAGAATTTCATTGAAGCCAGCGTGCAGCTTACTAAAATGAGTTGTCTGGTTGAAAGATGCAAAGTTGATGAGAATCTATTACAGCAGAGGGTGGTTGTTTGTGTTTTAAATTGCACCGCTGACTCACAGAGTGGTTGAGGTTGGCAGGGACCTCTGAAGCTCATCCGGTCTAGCTCCCTGCTTAGGCAGGGACACCTAGGGCTGCTTGTCCAGAACCTCTCCAGGGATGGAGACTCCACCACCCACCTCTGTGGGCGGCCTGTGCCAGTGCTTGGTCATCCTCACAGTCTGAATTTTTCCTGATGTTCAGACAGACTCTCCTATGTTTCAGTTTGTGCCCAGTGCCTCTGGTCCTGTCACTGAGTACCGCTGAGAAGAGCATGGCGCAGTCCTCTGTGAACACACCTTCAGGTGTTTTATATACATTAATGAGATCTCCCTGAGGCTTCTGTTCTCCAGGCTGAACAGCTCCAGCTCTTTCCGCCTCTTCTCATAGGAGAGCTGCTCCAATCCTTTTAATCATTTTTGTGGTCCTTTGCTGGATTCTCTTCAGTAGTTCCATGTCTCTTGTATTTGGGAGCCCAGCACTGGGCCCCACATGGCTTCACCAGAACTGAACAGAGCCCTGGTAAATTACAGGCCAAATGCAGTTTTGTATATATTAGATGGAGACTAAACATCTACTTACTGCAGCAGTTGATCTTAAATAACATGTTTTAATTTTATACTGTGAAACAGCTTTCTCAGTGTCACTATTTTGGGGTTCACAGCCAAAGTGCTTAATTGTACTTGCCCTGAGTTTGTAGTGGCTGGAAATTCTCTTGCTCCTGTATCTGTTGCCTGGTTAGTTGTCCCTGTTATGAAAGGGAGCTGAAAATCAGTGTGCTGGAATGAGCTGGATGTCTAAAATGTTGAAGTGTTTTTTCTTGTGATTCTTGAAATGTTTCAGGGTCTTGTTAAAAACCTCCTCACGCCTGTCTGTGACAGCATCACAGCCTAGAGAACCAACAGGGAGCTAGTGCTGTGCTCTGAGTTTTGTTAGTAGCATCCAAGATAAATTTCCATGTGAGATGGGTGGCTTACAGCTAGCTGCTTGTACAGGTGCCTCTTTAAGATGGAAAAATTACAGTTCAGAGCCTCTGTGTAGTTGCAGGAGTATGAGTAAGACATTGGCTGAAGAGGAGACGTTTGAGTACCCAAAGGTCTTTGAAGCAAGTGTCTGTGGTACGTGACTGACAGTTCAGAATCTGATTCTGCTGTCTACATGTTTGTAAGTCTTCCTTTTCTAGCTTTTAAGTGCTTGTCTCTGAAGAATGGTAACTCCTTGTACGGTATATGCAGAAATAAGTAATATAGGCTGTGGTCCACTTGCCTGGCTTTGCAGTAGTGCAGAAACCTGCATGTTAATGCTTCGTTTACCATTTGAAAGGGAGTTAAAAATAAAGATTACTGTAAGTGCACACTGCTGGATGGAAAGAAAGCTTCTAACATTCACAGATGCCGTCCACTGTAACAAATCTGTATTGCTGCTGATGTACTTTTCTATATTCCACTTAATTGTGTTATTTTTAGGATAAATATTTTAGTACCTTGCCCTGTAAAGCTTTTTAGCCTAATGATAGTCTGTGACTGGTGCTTACTAGATGGGCTTTTCAGTGTTGCTGGTGAATGACACTGAAGTCTGTTTTGGAGAAATGGAGGGATTAAGTCTGGTAGGGCATTTAGAGGGTGCATGCAGCAACATCTGGCTGCTTGTAAGCTGCAGCAGGTTGTGACAAGTTACTTGCATTCTGGAGGTAAGCAGGAGCCTTTTTTTGGAGCCTTTCAGTGCATTGGGGTGCTTGTCTGTCTCATTTACTGAGTACCACTGTTCATGTCAATATTTTGAGGTTTATGTGAGAACAAGCTGCATTTGGGGTTTCTGTGCCTTTTTCATTCTGTTACCTCACTTGTAATTTGCAAAGTTCGAATAGCAAAGTGTGTATAGGTGTTTCTTTGGAGATGCATATATACAGTCATGTAAACCCACTGCAATATTTGTAATGCTTGCAAACTGGCAGGAGAGTATGATTCTAGAAGTTGGAAATGGCCTGTGAAGGCCGTCAGAAGTGATGCTAGTGGAGGCGGCTTCTAGTCTGGGTTAGGATTGCTTTGAAATAATTTATTCTGTGTGACTGCCACTGAGAGGGAAATCCGGGAAATACCAAAGTCCTCATGCATGTTGAGATGAGTGGTTGATTTCTGTGCCCTGCTTTATCACACCAGCTGATGTGTTGGGATTTCAAAATACCAGGGGCTCCATCTGAATCCTTCTTGGAGAAAGCAGTTTGTTTCTGCAGATTGGTTATTAAGGAGGGACTGCACAGGCAGCAGACAGCTTGGCTTCCTTGTGCAGCTCTGTCTGCATGCAGCCTGGGGAGGAAGCAGTCATTTCAGCTCCCAAGAGGCCAAGGTCTGTCTAGTGATAAATGTGTGTGGCTCTTGTAGCATTTCTGTGTCAGAGACTTTGAAGAAATCTGACCTCTGAGACTGAAGGCTAGCCTGATGTGGGGTGAGGAGGGAGGGGAAATGCCAAAGCTTCATGCTGTGATTTTACACCTGTGTTCTGTTTGGCAGCATCTTTATCATTGTTGATTGTTTGGCATCTTTGAATACATTCTCTTTCTCCCTCCAGTACATGGACAGAATGGGGACAAGAGAGAGGAAATAGAGGCAAAGAGCTCCCTGCATGCATGAGAAAAGCCAGCAAGAAGGGCTCACAGTACTGGGAGAAAGACAGGGACTGAAACTGCTTCTTAACACCTCTTGGGCAGCAGGAAATGCAAGAGATCAGGATTATGCTCACAGGCATGAAAAGCCCCTGGGTGGCATTCTCCTGAGAGCAGGAGATGATTTTTCTCCTCCCCTTCTGCTAGTCAGAGTTGTGTTTGGATACTGGAAAAGCTAAATAGCTGAGACTAGTTCCAAATGTATCTTGGTTCACAGTTATTCTGAGCTTTGGTGAAATGGGATTGCTTGATGAGTATTTCCTACCTGAAATTATCCAGACTGGGATACAGCTGAGGCTCGTATTTTTCTTGCAGTGGGTCTTTACTTAGAGACTATTCCTGTAGTAACTTGGTGTGCAGTGTTAAAATGGTACTGTGAAAGCTGTGTGTGTGTAAAGGGTGAAGTGCATTTGATGAGTTGTGCCTGATGAATTGATTTCCCCCCCCCCCCTTTTTTTCCCCCCCACCTCTGAATGGCAGCAGCACCAGCAGATTCCTTGTGAGAATGAATGCTGACACTCTGAAAACGCCTGTGGTGGTACAAAGGGTGCGATGGTAGAGGCTTCAAATCCATTATTTCTCTTCCATCTCTGCCTTTGTCCTTCTTTCAAGTGGATAACTCACGTATTTGCGCTGACTGCTTTGGAGAGCTGGGAGTAGAAGCAACAGCATGAAACTAATGTGATGCTTTAGAATTCTGCTGCCACTTATGGGGTGTTGAATAGCCGTAATTAAATTAACCAGCATATTGATTTCACCATGCTGTTTGGGAAAGATCAGAGCAGTAATGTAAGCATTGGAGCTGCTGCTTAGCAGGCCTGAAAAGCTGCAACCACTCAGAATACGCAATGCCAATGATAAGCAGTGAGGCTGGTGTGGTTGGTTATTATCTCAAAAATCCTTTGGCCTTTATGAAGTTAGCTGGTGACCTTGCAGAGTAATTCCTAATAAAACAAAACCAATACAAAGTGCCATGGCTTTCCTGAGTGCAGAGCTTGCCACAGAAGCAAACAGACATGATTTAGTTCATGTGGAACTTGAGTTTATTGTTGAAACAATTAGTGTCACTGTGATGGAAGCCTTTCAAAGTGTCTCAATGATACGTTATCCTTTCAGCAGTCACAGAATCATAGAACACCAGGTTGGAAGGGGACCTCAGTCATCTGGTCCAACATTTCATGGCAAAAGCATGGTCTAGGCAAGCTAGCCCAGCACCCTGTCCAGCTGAATCTTTAGTGTCCAGTGCTGTGGAATTCACTGCTTCCTTGGAGACGTTTTTACCAATGACTCATTGTTCTCACTGAAAATTCTTCCTTTTCTGTCCAATTTGGAATCTTTCCAGGAGTAACTTCTACCCATTACCCGGCATCTTTTCCATGTGACTCCTTGTAGAAAGGGAGCCTCCATCTTCTTTGTAGCTACCCTTTAAATACTGGAGCACGGTGATAAGGTATTCCCTGAGCCTTATTTTCTCAAGGCTAAACAAAACCATTTCTCTCAGCATGACTTGCCCAGCCTTTTGCTTATCTCTGTGGCCCTTCTCTGGACCCTCTCCAGCCTGTCCACATCTTTTTTGCATAGTGGGGACCAAAACTGTGTGCAGTATTCCAGGTGTGGCCTGACAAGCGTTGAATGGGAAAATGACTCCAGTATCTCTGCTGGGATGCCCTTGTTGATGTTCCCCAGCATCCTGTTGGCTTTCTTTGCCACAACTGCAGAGTGTTCGCTCATACTGATCTTGGTGTTCACTAGGACCACCCGAGTCCCTTTCCACAGAGCTGCTCCCCAGCCAGGCAGATCCCCACCTGCTTTGTAAGGTTCTTGTTAGCCTGCTTTTCCTGTCTGTCCAGGTCTTCCTGCAGGGTGTCTTTCCCTTCCGAAGTGCCCATTTCCCCACTCAGTTTGCTCTTATCATCAAACTTCATCAGAGTATGCTTGATCCCATCATCAAGGTCACTGAGGAAGATGTTGAACAGTGTTGGGCTCAATTTTGATCCCTGGAGGACCTCTTAAGTTCACGTACCAGCTCTTCCTTCACTGGTGGTGGGTCTGTGTTTGTATCAACCTGTTTTTTTGTTCCTAAGGCCTGGGCTCAGCGGTGCTGGTAAAGACAGAGGGGAAGAAAGTTTTGAGAACCTCTGCCTTTTCAGTATTTTTGGTGGCCAGTATTTTCCTTCTGTTTCTGTTTGTTGCTTATGTACCTGAAGAACTCTTTCTTGTAACTTTTGACATCTCTGGTCAATTTCAATTTGAGCTGAGATTGTGCTTTTTTAACTGCATCTTGGCCCACCCTGGCAATACTGTTGTAGTTCTCAATGGTTATTTGTCTGCTTTTCCATCTCTGATATGCTTTCCTTTTTGATTCTGAGCAGACTCAAACACTCGCAGTTAAGCCAAGGGGGTCTCCTGCTTCACCCACTTCCCTTACTTTTAAAGGGGATGAACAGTGTTTCTGCTTCCAAGAGAATGTTCTTGAAACATCTCCCAGCACTCGCCAGCTCCTTTATCCTTCATGAAATATCTTTCAGCTGAGCTCCGAGTGAGCTGAAGTTTGCTCTTCTAAAATCAAAAACCTTTGTAGTAACCTTCAGCACACTCAGCTGGATCCCAAACTCCACAGGATTTTGATCACTGCAGCTGAAGCTGTCACTAACTGAGATACTACAAAGCAGGTTTTCTTGGTTTGTGAGTAGCAAGTCCAGCAGTGCCTCATTCCTGGTTTGCCCATCTAATGTTTGTATGAGGAAAGAGCCCTCAATGCATTCCGAGATCTTGATGGATGACACCTGAGACACATGAACTGCTGTATTGTTCTTCCAACAAATGTCTGTGTAGTTGAAGTCACTCGTAAGAACCACATTCTGTTGACCTGAAGCTTACTTAAGTGACCCAAATGCTGCTTTGTTGGCCTTATTGTCTTGGTTTGGAGGTCAGTAGCAGATGCCTACTCTAAGATCTCCTTGGAGATGAGCCCTCTGATCTTGACCCAGAGGCATTTGATAGGGCTTCCAAAAGCCTCTGTAGGTTGACTTGCATGCATTCAAGTTTCTCCATAACATAAAGTGCAGGTAACTGATGCTGTTGTACTTTATGGTGTTACCTACAGGGATGACTGAATGAACATGTGGGTGCAGTGCTATAACTAAAAAAAAAAAACAAAAAACAAAACAAAAAAAAAAAACCAAAAAAAAAAAAACCAAAAAAAAAACCAACAAAACATTAAATTAAGTGGTGCAACTTCTGTGGCTAGATGACATTAAAATATTGCACATGCATGCTATTCACAAGTCCAAATGATGTCTGACATCGTTGTTAGATGATTAGGTTTTGGCTGGGAAAATAGCAGCAGTTCAGTTCAAGAGCATTTGATCTGAAGTGATTTAATTTCAGGGTGTATACTCTTGGGCAACTACAGTTGACGTGGATGGAACCCTTCTTTTTATTTTCTAGTCTCAGTGTTTACTTTCATTCTAAGTCAAAAGGAGCATCAAACTTCATATTACAATAATTGAGACATTTGCCGTTACTGATACGTTAAATTTTTATTTCATAGATATATCTTTTGTTTGTGCTAAGAATAAAGTTGCTTAATTTGCTCAAAGTTCATTTTCTTTTTTTATATTATAGACTTCCCATTCAGTTGCCTCCAACCCCATATTTGTGCCATTCCTATTCCCATCTGACCCTTTTCCCCATACCTGCTGTGTAGGTCACTGGCATTAGCAAGAAGTTCTTCCCCATGGGGGTGGTGAGGCGCTGGCACAGGGTGCCTAGAGAAGCTGTGACTGCCCCATCCCTGGCAGTGTTCAAGGCCAGTCTGGATGGGGCTTGGAGCAGCCTCGTCTAGTGGAAGGTGTCGCTGCTCATGGCAGGGGATTGAAACTGGATGAGCTTTAAGGTCTCTGTGATTCTGTAATCAGTCATCTTTTCCAGAGACTCTGGGACTGTAAGACTTTTAAAAGCAAGTATTTCAGCCCGAATTCCTGACTAACACCTATAACTGGCAGACTGTAGCGTTGTGGAAAACTTAAGTAAAAACACAAGTAGAAAACTATAACCTGTTACTTATTCTATTAAAGTTCACTTTTGTCGTTGTATATACTAAATATATATGCAATCATATAGGAAGTGTGTGTATGTATATTCAGATCTTAGTATTACATTTCCAGTAGTTTGCTTTTTCTAAATGAAATTGATCCATGTGGATCAGTTTGTATTTGACTTCCTCTTTTTTTTTGACTACCAGTTGTAGTTTCAGCCCTGTGTAGCTGATTGTTGAAGTGAAATAATTAAATACAAATAAAAAAAATTCAAACTAAGAAGGCTTGCTTTGGAAAAGTGTTTACTCTGAAAAAAAAAGAAAATTGTCAGTAGTTAAGAGCTGATTTTTAATTCTTCTGCCACATTTCCTTGTACTCAGGCTGATGGTATGAAAATAGTGGTGTTTTTTTTTTTTCCAGTAGACATTTGCAGAACCTGTTGATAAAAAAAAGGAAATTTGAGGATTTAAAGGCAGTGTTTTGGACTTAGGGTGAGCTTTCAATGAAGGGAAAATGGAAGAAGAAAAACTATATCCTTCTTCAACAAGGTGAATTGTCCATTGCTGGAAGAATCCTGTGTTTATGGGCTGGGACGCACAGACTTGGGGAGTGGATGGTGGTGAAAGGATGGTGAAGCTTGAGGTTCATACTCCTTCATGTGGATGTTCACCACAGAGTAGAAGCTTCCGGTCTGGCCAGAGAGCTAACCTAGATGAGCTGCTCAGGAGTGGGGAAATGGTTATCTAGAGCATGTAAGCCTCTGAACAACTAGAATATTTATATAAAAGATAGTAACTTGTTTAACTGTATAACTCAGTTGATTTCATTCTCTGTGAGTCAGGAGCTGGAGTGGCTTCTGCATGAGAGCTGTAGGGGTTTGATGTCACACTGCAGGGATTTTTCAGCTGCTTAAGAAGAAACTCTTTCAAATTAGACTAGTGTTTTAAGAAGACGTGCACTAATTTCAGTCACTCTTGTACATAGGCAGGAATCTACCACAGGGTTTGGTAGGCAGCTGGGAGAGCTTATTATGCCAACTAGTGTTACCAGACTGTTCTTCATGAAATACTGCTTTTTGCCATAAGAACATTAGCTGTAGTCTAACAGCAATCTGATCTCTTACATCGCACGTTCATTTTCTGTCTCTTGATTATAGACAAAATCTGCCAGAATAATGTTATGATAGCTTGAAACAAGTAAGTAATGAAGTAGAACCCCAGGTAACAGACTCTGAACACTGTTGTTGTCTTTAATAAGGATGTTATTACTAGTGCATGTCGTAGGATAGATTTGCTTTGCAAGAATAAAATCTAGTTCTTCCCATGCTGATGGAGGAAAGCTTCTTTTGTATAGTGTGCTTAAAATGAGAGGGGAAAAAAAGAGAGTTGAAGCTAGACTGCATTTGCACAAGGACATCTGCAGGGAAGTGTTTTGTTAGTTGACTAGACTGACATGATTCAATTTTGTCATGAACACAAGAGCTGCCCAGCATCCTTTGCATTTGGGAATGAAAATTGGCCTCTCCCCTTCCTTTCTGAGCTTCTTCAGATGTTTTGTTATGTTAAACAGGGCAAAGAATGACAGACTTTCTCTGTGGTGCTGCTTAAATTTACCTTTTTGTTTGTGTTCAACTTTAATTTATTCTTTCAAGTTTGCGCTCAAGACTGGGAGGTACAGAGATGTGGAAGCTAATGAGATTTAGGGGTTGCCTGGGTAAAAGGGTGACAGTTTTGCCTGGAAATCAGAGCAGTTCATTGGCTTTGCTGTTTTCACATGGGTTGGTGTAGGTTAGTCAAGTCCAAGTAATGAGAAACCAGATCCTTTGGTGGTGTGCCTTGTCTGCACACAGATTGTTTAAGGAAGCTTGCCAAAGCAAAACTCCAGCTGATGTTTTAAAACGGGTTCTTTAATGTGTTTTCCAAGTTTTATTTTGTTTCAAGGTTTGTTTGTGCTTTCCCCTCCTCCCTGTTTTGCTGGTGGATGTACTTTTGTATTTGCCATTTATTATTGAGTAGAAAAATGTACAAATTGGAGAAGAAAAGTTTAACCTTTTTTTTTTTTTAGATATGTCTCTGGCTGTTTATATTCAGCACATAAGGCTTCACCTGCATCCTTTTCTGTTCAAGATCTTGTTTGAGTAATTGTCCTTGGGATTACTCTGGTCTGTTGATTCATGCATTCAGTCTCTGGGGTTCTCCCTCTTACCTGTCTCCCAGTATCTGTGTTTATATACTCTTGGGTTTTGATTAAGTTTCAGGACACTAATGAGCCAGCAGTGGTTAACAGCAACCAGAGTGAAGAGGAGTATCTTGGCTGCATTTCTGTCTTCTGGAAGATAAGGTGGATTAAATCAAGTTCTGGAATAAGAAGGTTTATCACTTTGCAGTGCTCTGTGCTCAGTTTTTGCACTAAACAGGAGGAACTATTTCTCTCAAGCTAAGCATTTGTTTAAATGCAGCTTGTCTACACAGTTCAATTGTTACCTTCTTTTACTTAAAGCCCACAACCCTTTCATGATTCTCTGTGTTCTTGAAATAACTTCAGGATGCCTTAATTGGACTCAGTTTCCTCTGTACGGATTATGCTTGGAGCATGCACCTGTGTCTGGTTTGCCTAACTGTTTTCTTAGCATGTCACTATATTGCTGAGCCAGGATAGCATTTCACTGGGAGCAAAGGAGGAAGAGCAGTATGACACAAGACAAAATGGTGCTGATTACAAATACAGTATGGTTTTGTCCTGAGGATACAAAGCTGGGATTAATTTTACAGCTGCAGGGAAGTGAGTTAGCTTGTAGTGCTTATTTTACCACTAATTGCCAATAGTATCCAGGGCAAGCTTTGGAGTCCTACCCTGCATTCTTATATTCATTGTGACCTTGGAATATGTGCCACAAAAGGTAACAGCAGCTTTGGTATTTTTAATATCAGAGTATGTGTCTTATTTAGAAAAATGCACCTTAGTGCTCTGTAATAAATAGTTTTGTGGGTCTTTCAATTCTGTAGGTTTATTGAAATGTTCAGAAAGCAAAGGGTACTAGGTGTACAAATGGACATTCTTCCTCTCACTACGTTGTGTTATGATCTAACTACCTTGAAGTTAATGCCACAGTGCTTATGTGTCTCAAGAAATGTGCTATTCCAGGAAGAATACCTGCAGTTAACAAGCTGATAATCCAAAGCAGTTTGTTTTGAGTTAACACAGTTGTAGATAAGAGCAATATTGGGCGTGTGATTCCCAGAAGTAGGGCTACATTCAGGAGAGTCTGTAATGACTCTTTTGGAGGATTGTATGAAAAGTTATGTTTCTTTCCTTCATATTCCAACTTTTACCTGTTCATTAGGCTGCAGCATCTCTGAAATTGTTGCTTTGTAAGAATGCAAAGCACTTTTGTTAATGCTGACCTGCATGAGCATTCATTTCCAAACTTGCAATTGGGTTTATGAACTTGAGGAAGTAGTTGCTTAAACATTCAAGTATAAGTGGAGTTGGTGCTGAGAGTTGCTTATTTCAGCATGTTACTTCTGGTTCTTCCTTGTCTTACTCTTTTTTCTCATTACAGGTCTTGATGCAGAGTTGTCTTATGTGAGGAATGATGTGGTTAATCACTATGCATTGTCCTTCAATCTCTTAATACCCAGCGAGACCAACAATCTTCACTTCAGCTGGCATGCGAAATCCAAGGTAAGCAGGCATAACTTCTGTATTGGAGTGCTTGATATATGATCTGCGTTGCTTAGGGAATACTCACTGTTATAGTTTAATGGCTTTTTTCTTCGCAAAAATTATGCTAGGTGCAAAAGAATTATTCCTGTGATTGCAGGCAGTAAATTAAGAGGGTATGTATCCAAACTGTTCCTTTCTCGTTTTGTAAAGGTTAATTGCTTCTTTTGAAGTATTTTCTACTTCTTGCTTCTGGCAAACTATATATGTATATATCTAAGCTACTGGCTATGGAATCTCTTCTGAGAGTGCATTGAACGCACAGAAGAGCAGCCATGAGCTGAAGCCTCTGGAAATCAACTGTAGAGCAATTTCATTTTTGACATTTCTAAAAACCTATGTTTGGAGACAAGAACCAATAAAAGTAGCATCTAGTATGTTATCACCAGGCCCTGATTAGATGGAAAGGGATTTTTATTTCACTTAATCACTAGGGCTGGAGCGTGCAGCAGCAGCTGTCATAAAGATTGTGTGTGCTCCTGCATTTTGAAAGATTTCCAGTTACTTAACAATTTATTTTCTTTTTCTGTTTAGTCTGCCAGATGTGTGTTGGTTTTTTTTTTTTGTTTGTTGGTTTTTTTTTTTTTTTTTGTTTTTTTTAAGGTAGTTTTTTAATTTCAAGAATAATTATGGCAAGGTATGTGGCATTTCTTTTTACTACTGTAGAGATTTCTTATGTGTTTTCTGTTTCCCAATTGTTGCTACAGGTTGAGTATAAACTGGGATTTCAGGTAGATAATCCCATGGCGATGGCCATGCCCCAGGCCAACATTTCTCTCCAAGGAGAAGTTCCTCGCACCCTTTCAGGTAAACTCCTCACACCCCAGAAGTGCACAGCTAGTGCTGATGCTAATGATGCTTTCAGGTGGTACTTAATTTCTTTCAAAATGTGTGTAGTCTTGTATGAAAGTAATTTTCCTCTATTAAACATATGCTTATATACTTCTGCAGCCGTTCTAATATTGCTAGAAGGGTATTATAGATTGAAACTATTAGTCTGAGAGTAATATTTTTTCCCCCTTGTTCAGTGGAGGATAGATATTTTCCTATGTATATGTACACACACACAAGGCAAAGTTCCTGTTCTCTTTCAGTAATAATTAACACATGCATAGATTTTAAAATCCACATCTTTTAATTTGTCTAACCTATAGAGATGGCATTTCAAGGTGTGTGTGAGTTATTATATTGAAGTGTTTTTGGTAAGTTTAAAACTGGGAAAACTGTTTTGAATATGTACTAGCTCTTCCTTAGATTTTACACTATAGACACTAGCTTTGGTTTCAGGAAATGTGCAAATGATCATTACTGAAGCTTGTTCAAGTATGTTTTCCCATTGTCTTGTGCTCTGTTAGATACTCAAGGTGCAATAAAATATATATGTATGTATGTAGATGCTTTGGTTGTGTAGCACTTCTTTATGAAAGCAAACACTGGGGAATTAGGCTTATTGTGTTTGCTCTGTTAGCATAAACAATACTGGCCTATAAACTAGAAAATAAAAAGTGCCATATTAGTTTAAGCTTTGATTCCAGTCAGATTCGCAGAGACCAGAATAACCAGCTAACTCATAGCACTTGAAAAAGCAACAAGGAAAATTGAATCTTCTTGTTTTCTGTAGTAATGGAGGTTTCTTGTGACGGCGCTTGAGCTCCAGAGCTAATGGATGGCTAATGGTCATTTATCCACAAATACAATTTTAGTAATTGATAAATGTTTAATATGATTTGCATAAATTAATTACAAATCAGTGCCCTTTCCTGCATTAGTAGTTGTCTGAAATTACAAAGCATGAAGACTAAAATAGCATTTCTTAATAGCAAGTTCTTTAAAAATGTGTATTATAAACAGAATTTTGAAAGACCTGTATCATTTAAGTGCTTTTTCACCAGGATGTCTGAAAAGTGCTCAAGCTGAATTGTAATGCAGATTTGTTGTCTCTTTGCAGTGTTCCGTGTTGAACTCTCCTGCACTGGCAGACTTGACTCTGAGGTTGCAATACTAATGCAGCTCAACTTGACAATAAATTCATCAAAAAACATCACAGTGTTAAATTTCAAGCGAAGGAAAATGTGCTACAAAAGTAAGGCATCAAGTTTCAAATGTTAAAAAGCTTTTAGTGTTTAAAGTATGATAGGAAAAAGGAGTGGGAAGGTATATGAACCAGGACACAAGTGACAGTTCCTGAAAATGGATGTTGAAGAGGATAGGAAGAAACCAGGTAAAATTCTGCTTTTCAGGGATGAATGGAGACCTTTGTTAAAAGGAGAAGCTGATGGATGAAAAAATTCCCCCAGTGTTCTGCTGTGTTGACAGACCTTTTTACATACGTAGCAAAAAGCATTTTCTCCCTTGTGCTTGGAAGCAAGAAACAAATTCTTCAAAACTGCAGCACTCTGAGTATTCAGATTGTTCTAAGAATTACCAACAAAATCTACTTAATCTATAAATTGTGATGAAATTGGCTGTTTAGTGATTGTAAGCAGGTGTTAGTCTTTAAGACTTGGAGTACAAAATGATATTGGTAGATAATGCAGACTTCAGAAATCCCAGATCGACTCTTTCGGGTTTTGACTTGGGAATCTGCAAGCACAATTTGTTCTTGGATTGTTTCTGTCTCCTAGTGCTACTTCCTAGAAGTAGCTTCATAGGCATTGGAAGGAAATTAGCTTGTAAAGACCCAAGAACTGTCCTCTCCTTAAAAATGGCTTTGGTGGCCTGTTCTCAGGCGACTTTGGAGGATGACCACTTCTCTATTTGCGTGCTCATTGTGGCTGTGTTCAGTTTACTTGAAGCCTTCGAGGACAATAGTTGGCTTTTCAGAGGTGTGTTTGTCACTTCTGTTCAGTATGAATGTCTAAGGATGAACTTCTGGAAAGTGTGGGTGAAAGGGCTAGCATGGCTTTTTAGCACATGATAGAATGACGCCCATGCTTTACCAATGCCATAGGAAGATCATTCTTAATTTGAAGTGTATCTAGGGAAAATGGAGGTTTGGCTGATAATTCTAGGTGGGGGAAGTCAGCACTGCTTATGCATTCATAGCTTGTTGAGCTTCTGAATGTGCAGAGGAGGTTTCCATAGGTACTTCAGAGTTACCTGGGTATATGAGATAGAGCCACTTCCTAAATTATGCGGAGAATTCTTGCAAAGATTATGTTTCTGTGGGTTCATAATAATGTCAATGACTTTTGTTCTGTATTTATGAGTATTAAAATAGGTATAACCTTTATCAGTCTTCAGTTTTAAATTACTCGTGACTGTAGCATCAGCTGAGAAGGCACAGTGCCCATGGCTGCACCTCTTACTTCTTCCTAGGATGAGTAGCATTAGGCTTGAGCCAGAATTTCTTCCAAAAAGGTCAGGGTAGTATTGATTGAACATTTGAGATATTATTTTCTATCCAGTAGTAACTGATTCTGTGAGGTCTTTGTTGTTTAGTGTCTTAGCGTACACTCACATACTCTGCACCTCCTCTTTCTACTGTTTGCTGCTTTGGACTTTGGTGGACAAGCCGGAAGGTTTTTTGAGGTAGGTAGATTCAGTGGGTTCAAGCATGGCCTCAGTGGACATGTGTATCAGTGGTGAAACACCTGACCCATGCGTCTTAAGTGTGACTTTTATTGTACAGTGGTTAGGTTTTTAAAATGGAAATCAGGAGATAATTGTAGTCCTGAAGTCAGCTCACCTGTTTGAAAAAACAGGTTTTGTTTTTCCATAAATGAGGCAGTTGACTTCCTGTGAAGGACTACAATAATAAATGTATACCAAACTTAATGGCTTTCTCTCATCTGTTTAGAGCTTGAACCAGAAGTAAAATCTCCAGCATCTGATAAAAACAGCAGCAAGGCTATATGTGAGTACTTCTGAGTGCACAACTTATTTTGGTTGTACCTAGGTGTTAATCTGATTTTATTTACTGTATTGGTGTGTGTCCTAGTGTGCAGGTGACTCCTGGTCTTCCAGCCTTAATTAGCATATGCATGCCACGTGCTCAGTTGGGACTCATCTGAGCTGCAGGCTTGGTTTGTCCATGCTTCTACTGTGTTTGCAGCATGAGAGCCATGGAGGAGGGTCAAGGGATTGTGTGAGGTAGAACCAGCAGGGTAAACAGGACTATTTTAGGAGGTTCTTGGGTAGCTTTTATTCTCCAGTAGGAACCCTCCTTTTGACTCAATAAATAAATATAGGTATTGAGTGCCTTGCTGTGCCCTGCCTTGCTTTGCTGCAGCAAGAACTCTGGTGTCCCCTCTTCTGGGGAGGTATCACGGTCTTCCTCTTCAGACTGGCTTCTAATAGACCTGGGTGGTAGGGAACTGGGAGCGAGTCTGGGGACAGCAATGCTGCCCTCCTGAAGTGTCAGCCTGCTGGAACTAACAAAATGTTTGTTATGTTTTATTTTTGTTTGTTTGTTTTCGAGAAAGGTTCAGTAACTTTCACCTTTCTTTTTCAGTTGATCCTGTAAACGCAGCTCCTACCACTTCTACCCGTGTATTTTATATCAGTGTAGGCGTGTGCTGTGCTGTTATATTCCTGGTGGCAATAATATTGGCCGTCTTGCATCTTCACAGCATGAAAAGGATAGAGTTGGATGACAGGTATGTATTCAAACTTTTCAGGTACTTTCCTGGGGCATGTTTACTCAGATTTGTGGGAGTTCTGGTCTCAAAATGAGCACTCTGTGGTAGCTTGCATTTTCTGCTCTTGATGTCAAGCTGTAGCAGTTATTACCTGTGTAGAGCTGTGGTAAGTGCCATACAGCAGAACGGCCGCAGTTGCAGGTTCTCTGCTGTTTATGGGGTGGGAGGTTTGTGGCTCCTGGGTTGTCGGCAGAATAGTTGTGTGGATGGCACACAGTGGGGAAGTTTGGATGGAAGCAGATCTGCAGGGACTATCAGGATTGAAGGAAAATTTGACACATAACTGGGCACACTGAAAATAGTTGATTTTTACTGACTTCTACAGGAGATTGAGTTTCGGTTTTCTCTATTCTGATCGGTTTACCAGTATTCACTTTGGACTTGGGGTAAAGTGTGGGGATTACAATTGGTTGGTTATAAAACTGAAAATGTGGTGTTATCCCAAATGTATTTTCAACTCTGAAAAGCCAAATTGGCACATGCATCTGGAAAGGACTTGTAAGACGAATCCGAGGGCAAGGATGTGCAGCTTGCTTTAATACAGAAAGGAAAAGTATTACATTTGTAGAGTGTGAACAGTGTCATCTATGAGGTTTTGAGAAACTTGTCTCAGCCTAGTAGTGTGATCAAATGTCCTCTTATCCACTCCATTGTACTTGATTTCTGTGGAGATGCAAGCTAAAAATTCATCTATTGTTAATGCTCTGGTTCGCAGGTATTAGAGAATTTGCTCTAAATCAGTATATGGCTTTCTGATGATTTCTGTGAGGTTTGTGCAGGTAGTGGGATTTGGTTCCTCAGATAGCAATGTGATGACTTGGGTTTTTTTGAGCCCAAAATTTCCTGACCTGACAAAACCTTGGATGGGCTTCTGGATAAGAGCTGTGGTCAACTAGTGTCGTAGCAAAGGTGCAGCACAGGCAAAATGTGCCTGAAAATCAAGATCTGGAGTTTTGTTTTTCAGAGCAGGCAGCATGCGCAGCAACCAGGAAAGAAACTGAGGGGATGGTTCAGTGCTTGGTTGAGAAGCTGGTTCAGTGTTACAGCTTAGTCTTAGTGTTATGCACTAGCGTTCCATATCATCAGTGACTGCTTGTTGCAGTATCTAGTCAAGGGGCTCGTGATAGAAGAAACAACTTTTGATTTGGTTTTGAATTGGAAGCTCAGAACATTGCTGCGAAGGGGTTTAGACTCAAAGATGATGCTATCATTAGGGTTAACGACCTCCCAGGAGCAACACAGGCTGAAAAACCCACTCCTGATCCTCTTCATTTCGAAAACCAGAGTTAAAGAAAAATGAGGAAGGTTGCTACATGAAAACTAAAGCCAGGCCGCTGAGTTTGCAGGCTGTACATGGACTATGTAAGAAACTTGTATTGAAAGTTCAGAATAAATACTTGCATACCTATCACAGGCACTTGACAAAGTGCCAGGGAAAGTTGGCATGGCTTAACAGCAGGATAATGGAGGTTATTAAAAACAAGAAGGCATCCTTCAAAATGCTGATGTAGTGTGCAAGTGAGAAAACTGAGAAAGTGTATGAGCATGAGCAAGTGAAACCTGGAAACCAGATTGAAGCCAAGCATTGAGGTAGTTTTTCAAACCTGCAACAGGCACAAAAAGAATAATTCCTTTTTCAGGGTTGCCTGCAGCAGGAAGCCAGCCAAAGAAATCTATAGGGCTCTTGGATGATCAAGTTACAAAAGGAGTTTCCAGCCATAAATGCAAGTTCCGCATCAGTGTTTAGTGCAGTGACCATGCCAGGGCACATCTGTCTGGGCAACTTGCAGAGAGTGGATGCTTCATCCCTGGTGGCGTTCAAGGCGGGGTTGGACGTAGCCTTGGATGGCATGGTTTAGTGGGAGGTGTCCCTGCCCATGGCAGGGGGGTAGGAACTCGATGATGTTGAGGTCCTTTCCAACCCTAACTATTCTATTATTCTATATTGAGACATCTTGTAGTTGCAGCAGTGCGAACAGGTGAAATAAGCAGTAATAAGTTGCCAGCACCAGAGAATAGTCATTCAGAAACTTTAAAGTAAGTTGAAATGGGGACCACCAACAGTGGTTTTTTACGTTGTGCTGAAAACTATGCTGGAACCCTACACCTGGAAGGCAGTGAGTGTGGGAATGACTTTAAAAAGGGTTTCCAGAGAGAGCTTGAGGCCAGCTATTAATCAGTAAGCCTGATGTTTGTATTGAGAATTAGTTCTAAATTAAAAATTCAGCAGGCGCATCTGTGATTATGGTATAATGGGGAAGAGCTGACTGGCTTTCTTGGGTTTTTTTAGATGAAGTCTTGCTTCAAAGCTAACGGTGGTCCTTTAAGGCATCACTAAACATGTCTAAAAATCCTATGAGGATAGCTAGCACTGCTCAATCAGTGCTCAGTAGTACCCCCAGAAGCAAATGGAATCTTGATTATTTGGTAAGGCAGAGGGTTTTGCCCAAAACCAGTCTCTTTGTTCTGATACAGTCAGCAGAAGTGGAGAAGCTTTTAAGTTTCTAAAAAAAGGGGGATGTTTGTGTCTGGGAGGGACATCAAAAAAGTTTATTCCGGCCCTGCCATCTGAGCTAGTAACAGGTACTGCCTTTGCCTGCCAGGACTTGCTCGCCTATTCTTAAGCCATTATAGCTACAACAGCTCTTTAGGATTTTTGTCTGTGAGGATAAGACAGAAAACAGCCTTCTGTATAAGGCAAACAACTGTTTACAGCAGTGAACTATAGGGAGTACATTTTTGATCTTTGCTTCAGCACAGGAACCAAAGAGTGACTAACATGCCCAAAGTGAGCAAGAGGAGATCACTCTGGCTACAGAAGCTAGTTAACCTTTGCAGGGTGTTATGGGTGTTTCTTGTTTGGCTCAAGCTACTGCTTCCAAACAAGTGTGTTCTTTGGTTCTCGGTGAGGTGTCTGTACAATGAAATTAATGCATACAAGTCTTTGGAATGTAGTATTGTTGTTGTTTCTGGGATGATGGGAGGTTCTTGCAGTAAATATTCTGTCGGCTTGATTTTCCAAAAGTGTGGGAAATGTACTGGAAAACAGCAAATTCTGTAAAATAGGAAATTGTTCACACTCAACAGAAATGTTAAGACTTTTGAGTTTCCCAAAATACATTTCAATATGTGGGAGAGTTTGAAAATGCCGTTCTTTAAAAATCAAGCTTAGAAATTCTTCTGGATTTAACTTCGGTAAGTTAATTTTTTATTTATTCCCGTGGCAAGCAGTCATGTTCATGTCCATTTTTGTTTTAAAACAGCATTAGTGACAGCAGTAGCTCACAAGGTTTATCCCAGCCTTCCACACAGACGACACAGTACTTGCGAGCTGACACACCGAACAATGCAACGCCAGTAACCAGTAAGTGTTAATCTAATTACAGACTCTGGCAGCAGGCCCTTTTGTGCACAGCTGGAATATTTGGTGGTAGGGGTCACACCGATATAGTATCAAGTAGAAGAAAATCTTGTGGCTCTGTCAGTTTGCCTCTCAAGCTCATGTGATGTGTGGTTTTACCCAGCCATGCCATAGTCATTGAGGCCTCCTTAAGTAGTGGGGCCCAGGAGTTACCACATGAGCATGATCCCATGTTTTGTCCAACAGGATATTCTCCCTGCACGTAGATCAGTCAGCCAGAAAGGCTTCACCAGTATCTGTGAAGTTTGTTTTCTTAACACTAGAAAGAAGCTGCCTTATGCAGCCCTAGCAGAGGGTGGTATAGAGCTGGAAGAGAGAACCGCAAGTGGAGGTATGCACCCAGCTGTAGGATGAGTTCATGCATGGAGACCAAAGCAGCTGATGTCATCAGCATGTATTACTGATAATTATGTTCTCATCTTGTTTCTGCAACCTGCAGTGGAAATGCATGAGAAGAAAGCTTTACAAAGGTGATATATTCATGATCTCTTTTAGTTTTCAGCTTTGCTTGAAAATGTGAAATAGAGCAGTGAATTAAAAGGAAGGTTGGCAGTGGTATATATGCTTCTTGAGAGACTGATCGGGTGACTGATACTAGCTGTGTTCTATGTTAATTCTGCAGTTACTGAAGGTATTTATTATCTGTGGGGTGTTAACTCTTCCAGCTGTTTTCTGTCCTCTCTAGTGGAGGGATGTTCCATGTCACGTCACTCCAAGGAAGGGACTGTTCAGACTGTAGGGAAGCTGGATGGTGTAGGGCCACATTTGGTGTGCTGTTCCTTGGCAGTTCAGTTCCATTGGACTGACTGTAGGCCTTTCTGGTAGGTTGCAAGAGAATGTGGGGAGCTGAGCCAGCCAAAACTTGACTTCTGTAGAGTGATGGGTTTCTGGTTTACTTGGGTCTCTGAACTGGCTTGTAGCCTAGCTGTAAGAGCACGAAGATTGGTGTTCAGAGGGTATGGCCTCCTAAGTGAATATGGTCTCTGGAAACTTATGATTGACCCTCTGGCAAAAGGTGGGAGGACCAAGACCATAGTGATGGTGAGACCCTCTTCACCTTGACAAGCATGGTAGCCACTGTGCCTAAATGGCACTTGTTTGCTGTGTTTAGTCCTTGTTGTTTCAGAATGTGTCTTACTTGTTTTGGAACACCCTTGGTAGCATGGGAAACAGTAAAAACACGTATAAGAAAAAAAAAGATTCATAGACTCACAGACTGATTTGGGTTGGAAAGGACCTTAAAGCTCATCCAGTTCCAACCCCCTGCTGCAGGCAGGAACACCTTCCACTAGACCAGGTTGCTCCAAGCCCCATCCAGCCTGACTTCGAACACTGCCAGGGATGGATCAGCCACAGCTTCTCTGGGCACCCTGTGCCAGTACCTCGCTGCCCTCACGGGGAAGAACTTCTTCCTAATATCTAATGTAAATCTCCCTTCTTTCAGTTTAAAGCTATTCCTCTTTGTCCTGTTACTACCTGCTCTTATAAAAATTTCCTCTCCTGATTTCTGGTAGCCTTTTTAGGCACCGGAAGCCTCTCTAAGGTCTCCCCAGGACCTTCTCCATGCTGAACAAGCACAGGTTGGATTGAACAAACCCAGATTGGATGCATGAGATCAACAGGAAGAACAGTCCTTCCACAGTTGTATTAATTTTTTTTTTTTTCAGTAGCAAGTAAATAAAGTAATTTTCAAGATTTCTCTAATAATTCATTAATGTGTACAGAAATATGCAGGCCTTTCTGTCTGTATTATTGTATCTAGATGTCCAGAAGTGCCAGAAGAGGGCACTGATAGTTCTCGTTATATTCTGCTTGTGAAAGGTGTCTTCCTTGCTCCAAGTCTTCTCAGTCTTTTGACTGTGGTCTTTGTGATTCCCTGACAACAAGGAAACAGTGTCATGTTAATTGGCTTCAGTATATAAGGAGTTTACTTGCTGTTAATAATGAGTTGATTGCATGACTATACATAAAATTCCTGAGTGGTATTTTTTTCCCTGCAGATGACTACATTCACATGACTTGGGTGGTTTTTTTTGTTGTTGTTTAATACTATTAAACATCACTATTCTTTTAAAGATTAACATATAATATTTTTGAGTACATTCTGCTTCCGTCTTTTTACCTGTAGGTGGTGCTGAGGTGAAGCAATGTGCTTGTGTTCTTATTATAAGGGTATTTATATTGGGTTGTTTGGCTCTGCTGGCTCCTCAGGTTATCCTACATTACGGATAGAGAAGAATGATCTTAAAAGTGTCACTCTAATGGAAGCAAAAGCTAAAGTGAAGGACATAGCCATCTCGAGGGAGAGGATCACTCTAAAAGATGTGCTTCAAGAAGGTATTAATAGGATGCTTGTAGGCTACAACATGTTATGTGTGTGTGTGTATGTGTATATGTCTATATATTCTTTAATAGCTAGACTTTTCAGAAATTAGTCGTGGGTGACATTGCTGATCTTTATAACTGTGGTGAAGGAAAAAAATGATGTCTTTGCAGGAAGACCTGTCTTTGCATTTGGGGGGTTGGGTGGGGAAAGCAGTTCCCAGAATTCATTAGAATGGGAAGAGACGAATCATGCTCAGTAAATCATTCAGCTTGTCTGTTGTAATAATATGGTCCTTTATTTAAAGGTCCTTTAAATAAAGGAAGGGGTTAGATGGTTAAGGAATGAGGAAATCAGTTGTCAGTGAGTTGTCACTCACTTTTGTAAGTTACTGCAGGAGAGGTTCTCCAACAACAAAAAATGGAAAACAAAAAAACCCCTGAAGCCCACAAAAACCTCAGTTGACAAATCTCACTGTCTCAATTTGATAGCTTCCAATTGGAAATCTGGTCAGCAGATGCAACATTTACAACTCTGATATGAAAAATACAGAGATTACCTGATTTAGTTTGATTTTTACTTTGGAAGTGTTCATGCACAATGTCAGTTGGTTCTTGTTGATACTGAATTTGGGAAATTGGCTTAAATATTTAAATAATTGTCATTAATCTTTACTGCTGAACCTTTGAGTCTGCGTTCCCTGAGCCTCATGAGAAATCAAACTTCTGAAGCTGGAGATGTGAGACACTCATCCTTTAGAGGCAGAACCGCTAAATGTGTTGCATTGCTGACTGGAAAACAATGGGAGGATGCTATGCTCCCTGTTTAATGTATGCCTCTAAATCTCTATGGAGGTAGCTTTGTGCTCCACTCCAATGGTGGTTCTGCAGAAAGCTTCCTTTGCATGCAGGATGTGCTTTGTTTTCCTTTGTACTGTCTGCTGCTTGTAGCTGTAATGTTCAAGAGTCATCCTATGACCCGAAGTGACTCAGTGCTGCAGCTACGCTTCAGATGTTTAGCACCAAGTGATAAAGCTGCTGTAGCCCACCAGATGTGGCTTAAATGGCTGTTGAATGCGATATGGACCCAGGTAACACTGGGATCTTGTTTCTTGGCTTCCAGCTCTTACGTTAGCCATCAAAAGTTAGAGAACTTAAGGACAGGTCCTAATGAACAGTTACCAATTTTAGTCCAGGACTGTAAGAGAATTGAATCTCTGTTATCTAAAAACAAAACAGCTTCAGAGGCGAAGAAGTGAATAATAGCAGTGTCTGCGTAAAATTTTTAAGAATTCCTAAGTGCTGCCAGTGGAACTTAAACATATTTTGCAGATCTTGGTCAGCGATTCAATGTAAACGTCAAGGTAGCTTCCATAATATAACCTTCCTTAACATGCTGAGAACTTAGAATGTTATGGTTCTGCTGTGGTGTAAAGCACCAGGTCTGAGAGTGCGCAAAGGAAGATGGGTCTGTATAGGCCTTTTGTATTGCTGGGCTTGCACAGCACCTGATTCTAAACCTGCCTCAAGCTCATATTATACTAAATGCAAGACAAAAATGTAGGTGTCTTAAGAAAAAAAACCAAAAGCTCCTCATGAAACAGGTGTGCTTTAGCAAATGGATGTTCACAGTACATGGACCTTTTACTGTTTTCTGGTGAAGAAGAGGAATGGCTTTGATGTCCAGTCTGGAATACAAACAGCATAACCTGGGAAAAGCCCGGAGGAGTGCAAGGCAGAAGCAGCATGTTCACAGTGCTGTCTCTAAATGTTACAGCGCACCAGTGACATCCGATTCTTGCTAAGATACCAGTCTTTCAGGTTACTGTTTGTTTGCGTAAAAAAAGCAAAAACCAAAACAACAAAACTCTGAGCTGTGACCATACAGCCATGCGGTGTTACAGTCTTATTGTGTTTAGATATTAGATCGCATGAAAATTATTTTCCAGTCATACCTGCTCTTACATGCTTCCTCGGTCTGTTTAATTTCAGCATTTATAAATAGATAGCTTCATACCAGAACACATTTCAGTACAAGATGCTCTCTTCCCTGTGACTTATATCTGTATATTGGAAATGCATACTTAAGGCACTTTCTTGATGTCTTCAAGATCTAAGATAAGAAGGTTTTAGTTTACAGTTCAATAATTCGTCTTGTATATTTATGGTTAGACTGGATGAAGATGATGCACACATTGGTGCCATGGTGATAGAATGACAGAAAAGTGTTGCCAACCTGAGTTGTGTAAAAACTCAATTTTCTTTGTGTTACCACGCTGGAGTTGTTATTTTCCCAGCTGTTTAATGTAGCTCCTTTTCCTGCAATAGCATCATTTAAATTTTGTGGATGCAAAAATGTTGGAGAGACTGAAAAAAGAACCCAGATGAACCCAACAGCTTCCAGCTGAGGTGAAACATTTGAATAGTGTGATACTGATTGTTTCAAACTGTTCCATGGGTACAGGTTGGCTGAAACCAGTATTGCCCTGTGAAGATCTTAAAAAAACCAAAACCCAAAAAGCAAACCAAAATTCATGTTTTTGAGAAATGCTGGAGAATCCCAGACTGGCTGGTGTTTAGTGCAGTTGTCAAAGACTGAACTACCAAAAATAACCCCATCATTGGTATTGATACTTAACTCAATTCTGCAGCTGTTATTGGTCCGCTCTGACAGTTGTCACCCGAAGTTATAGTTACCTAAAACTTGCGGTGATTACTGCATATAGTTCTGAATCCACCTCTTGCTGGAGGAATGGTTGGGTTATTTTTGCTGACTTAATAGGGCACTTGGGACTTAGGCTTCAGCTGCAATTGTTCTGAAGTTTTTGCTGTGGCCGATATGTTTTAAGGTAGAGTTTTCTTAATCTGAAATTCTGTTAATGTTATCAGTGTATTTTAAGCACATCGTACTTATTGTATGTTCTCTTCGCAGGCACATTTGGGCGCATTTTTCATGGGATTCTAATAGAGGAAAAAGACCCCAGTAAAGAGAAACAAGTTTTTGTCAAAACTGTTAAAGGTATGTTCACATTGAGGAGTGTTTTTGTGTCTAGCTGTATGGGTTGTGGTGCGTGCTGAGTGCATCAAATCTGTCTTTAAAACCAAACCCCTCCTCTCCAAAATATGCAAATTACTACTGCTTAAAAAGCAAAAGCAATTTGGATGCTGCCTTCAGCCAGAGAGAATAGAAATCTTATATGGAAGAAGAATGTGTTTTTCTTTTCCTCTAGCATACCGCTGTTCTTTCCATCCACAGTCTTTTTCCCTGCAAATTGCTGAAAAAGGCACCTTCAGTGCATTTTTAAAACCTTTTATGAACATATGTGGTTGTACAGAAGATAGGGCATAGTTTCTGCTATCCTTAAATTTTGCTACTGAAGCATAAAAATTATTATTTAGAATGTAATTCCTAAAAATACACCATCTTTGATCAAGAAATATGTTGTTGGAGTGACTTAAGTCATGATGGACAGACTCAAGAAACAACAAGGTAAGTATAGGTGAAAACTGTATTACAGATAGTCTGCGTATATATTACATAGCGTCCACATGCATCCTTTCCTTTACACACATTGTAAGAGTTCTCTAGTACTTCAAAACAGTTTTGCTGAATTCCTCATACAGTAGTTGCTTCACTAGTTACTTTTGTCATTTCAGTTGGGTGTATTACTGCCTTTTCGTTTTCATTTTACAAGTTCTTTAACTCTTTAAAACAGCCTCCAAACCCCCAAACAACCCTCAAACCAAACAATTAGATTTATAAGATTTTAACCTTTTTTTTTTAAATTATTTTCATTTTTTTTTGCCTGGCTAGTAATTTTTAAAGAGACTCTTTTTAAAGAGACTCATTTTGAAGAGGAAGGTGGGAATTGGTGATGCTGCTGACTTTTGTTGTTGAATCTTTTTCCTACCCATTTATTCTGTGCCATTTTAAAGAAAAATGCATTGTTTAAAGGAAGCAACCTTCTATAGTTGGTGTGTTTCTCGCACAATCAGATGCTTGTGATAATAATAAAAGAAAGCTTATGTGGGGAGCCACTGAGAAAAATGTTTGTGTTCACTTTAAGGGGAGGAGTTTCTTGGAGTCAACCTGATTTGGAATAAGTGTAGCTAAAAAAGAGGTTCTTAGTTCTTGAAACAATATGAAGTGGCAGTTGTTGTGATGGATGCTGTGGCAGTGACGGGAAAAGGGGGAATGACTTTAAACTGTCAGCGGATAGAGTTAGATTAGATACTAGGAAGAAGTTCTTCCCTGTGAGGGTGGTGAGGCCCTGGCACAGGTTGCCCAGAGAAGCTGTGGCTGATCCATCCCTGGCAATGTCCAAGGGCAGGTTGGACAGGGCTTGGAGCAGCCTGCTCTAGCGGAAGGTGTCACTGTCCTTGATAAGCTTTAAGGCCCCTTCTGACCCAAACTTTTCTGTGATTCTATGAACACAAGCAGTATGAAATTAGCTTCCTTTCCTAACAAATCCTTACCTCAGAATGGGTCTGGTATGGCTGAACTGTAAGGCGAGATGGGTACCAACAGGGACATACTGCTTTGTGGGCAGCAGGAAGGTAACCTGTGAGTAAATCTGTCTCAGCATTGAGTCAGACAGCAGAACTTGGTCTGTCTTCTGGAGCAACTGTTTGTATTTCTCCTAATGTGATTCATGGAAGGCTGGACAATGAGGTTTGGCACTGTCACATTTTCTGTTCTTGTCTTTTGCATGCCCTCATGGGCATTCAGAGTGTCAGTAGCTCTTGTAGTCACAAGATGCTTCCATTATTTCTTCAGGAGCGCCTCTAAGGTGGTATGCTTTCATTCTGTAGGACTTTTCCTCCCTGTAAAGTCCAGAGAGGGTTTCTGAAAAATAGGTATGCTGCCTCTTTGGAAGATGTTGGTAAGCTACCATTAGTATGTTGGTGGTAGTTTGAACTGTGTCTACTGAAGTAGTCACAGCTTTAACAGAAGTAATGGTCCTCTTATATAAAGGCAAGTATTTTCCTGTAGTGACTTCTAGCAAGAAGCAAAAGAGCGTGCCCTATTTAAAGAAATAAAAAAAGTATGAATCTTGTCAGTGGTTTGGGAACTTATCCTGAATTCTGCCCTTTTCTATTGCCCCTCCCTGCAAAACATTTCTGGCTATCATTTTTCTGTGATATAGTTTCCAAAAGAGTTAGCCCCTGAGTCTTAGACTGAGCATGGTGCTTCTCTGTGTTTGATGAGGCAGTCTGATGTGGGGCATCCGTCACCAGGGCACCTGAATCTGTGATCCCCTTCAGTGTGTTTTTCAGTGGTTCTCTGTCCTTATTCAGAATCAACAAATTCTACAGCTCTCGTGAGCCCCAAACCTGTTGTGAGCGAGGGCAATTTGACATCTGTACGGCACCACTCAAGCATGATTGCTTTTTATAGCATTGGATTAAATGACAAGACAAGATTTGTGAGAGCATCTTAATTTAGCTGCCTCCTATCACTACTTATCTTACTGCTTTACCAAAATGGGGCTTCCAATCCACTCTTAACAACATATTTCTCCCTTACAGTGACTTGTATCTTTGACACAGCACATGTCCTGATTTCAATAGCCCTTCCTTTTGCAGTGAAAGATTTTCTGGCTGCAGTGAACTGGAGAATGGTCTTTAGGGAGTAATGGTATTCACGTAATTGTTGTCTGTAGGGAATTTGTCAGTTCTAAAAAGGATCTATATGGGCAAAGCTTATAATAGATGTTGCTGATACTTGTCTGTGAAACAATACTGTTTTGGGCAGCACAACGTTGCTAGGAAAATAACTATAAACATCCCCACTTCTTCTTACAGCAGTTCATTTGCGATGCTAATGTGAAGCAGCTTTGTCTTCGTACTCTGGCTGTGATAGTTGTGTGTGCAGCTGGGTCGTGTAATAACTTGGGAATCTGATCTGCTTGTGGGGAAAAAAAAAAAAGGAAAAATGCTCTCTTAACCAGACTTTTTCCTTGATCTCATTCATTCTGTGACCACACACACACTGCTGTTTTGGCACAAACACAGAAGTAGGGCAGGACCACAAAAGTGAGAAAATGGGTATGAGAACTATTAAACTGACTTAGGTATCTCTGTTGCTGAAGGCAAGAAAGGAGCCTGAGGGTCATGGAGAAGAAACAAGGAAAAAAGGCTTTGTGTAGCTAAATGCTCCTGAACTGTCTTGTTTTACCGAGTGGTGCACTGTGGATTAAGTCCAATGCTACCTCGAATAATCCAAATTAATGGGGAAGGGGGTGGATCTTCTGGAAGCTGTGAACTGAAATTCTTTCAGCAGGTGCTGAACAGCCTTAATGTTCTACTTATGCTGGGGGCCCCAGAGCTTGATGCAGAACCCCAGGTGAGGTCCCACAAGGGTAGAGTAGAGGTGGAGAATCACCTCCCTCAACCTTGGAACTTTGTCTAGACATGGCCTTTGTTGGTGCAGTTGTCTGCTGTGTCGCTGGATATGAGTTATACCTTCACCTCTGCAGAATAACTCCAGTGTACTGTCATACAGGTGCCTTTGTGTTGGGTGTTACCGTTTGAAGCTATATTGATCCCAGCAAATTGTGTAGAGTGGTAAAGGTAATGGAGCAAGTCCACTTTAACCGCTGGTCATGCCCAGGAAAGCTCAACAGGTAGTGCGGATGGGACTGGAAGGCTTCCTTGTGCCATAGGCAGCCCATGTATGTTGGTTTTCAGAAGACTTCTGATGTACTAAGAAAGGTAACAAGAAGGGTATTGTGCTGTTCAAGTAATGGTTTCTGAATAATGCTCATTAGGAAAACCTGTGAAGAAAGGTCATGCCATAGATAGAGCAGCAGGTTCCTGTCATAATGGATCTGTTTTTCTGTTCCTCCTTGATTTGTTAGTGTGTTATAGGATCCATAACCTTTCCAGATGGGTTATTTCCAATATTGTGGACAAAGAAGAATGCACTGTCAGTATTCTCATTTCATATCTCAGGAAAGAAGAATGTTGTGGCTGACATGCTCATCATAGTTAGATCTGTATTTCCTACTCTAAGAGGAGTCCTTCTCAGTTTGCTTATTTCCTATCTCCTTTTCCCCAAGAGGATCAAAAAACAAGGACAGTTGACTAGTTATGGCAGTAGCTGCAGCAGCCTTTCCCACTTTCCTTCCCTTACGTTTTCTAGCACCGTGGTAAGGTGTTGAGCATTACTGTAAACCAGAAGAGTGCAAACTGAAATCAAGTAGCCTTGATTTTTCTGAACTTAGTACATATTCTGCCTTTGAAAGTGATCTGCTCTTAAAGGAATCAGTAATACATCAAAACTGAGAATGCCTGGATCTGCCTCCCTTTGTCCTGAGAAACTTTAAGTCAAAGAGGCCACTTGGAAATGTGACAACTTCTTTTGAAATCTGTCACATCTTTTATTATAAAAATACAGTATGAAGGCAGAATTCATCCCTGAGTGCCAGCAGTTCACTCCAGATCCCTTAGAAGTGTTTTTCTTTCACCTAACTGTAGTGTGCTCCAGAGAAGAGTTGTAACATGCCCTGGGTAGTGACAACACTTCTACCTGCATGTTCATGAAATACATTAATTTATAATGTTTTTTTTTTAAATGCTGTATCATCTAACACTTTAGATGTGTCTGGGTGCCTGAGTCTTCCATTGTGTGCAGCCTTCTGTGCCAAAGAGGAGAGCTCAAAAGAAAAGAATGGGTATCAGTTGGCAAAATTAGGTAGCTTTCTGGAAGCTCTAATAACTTTGGGAGTACAAAGATCACAAGCTGTAGGCAAAAGGTGTCACTTGTTTATACTTTCTCTGGAGCCTTCATGTTGGCCATCCCATTGTTCTTTCCTATTTGCCATTTACAGTTTCACTGTGTATTAATTTGCTAGTTGTCATTGTAGAAGTTTTAGCTTCTTTTACATTTCGACTTTTCTATGGATAATTTGGTTTTGTTCTTTTTTTAAATGGACATTCGTGAAGATGGAGGATGCATGTCTCATTACCAATAAGAAAAAGAATTATTAATCTGTACTGTATTTGGGTATTGGAATTTGTGGATCAACACAACCTGAATAAGTTATTTGTTAGGAAGATGAAATACTTTGCTGGCATTTGCTATCTTCATTGTGTTTCTTGCTCTACAGTAGAATTGTTTTATGAGGTTGTAATGCTTGACTTCCTAATAGGAGGTTTCCAATTACTCTTAAGTTTTGGAAGTGTCTTAGTTGGCATGTTTCTCAAAAGCTGGCATTGCATCTCTTGCCAGTGATTAACAGATCTCTCCTGCCTTTATATGGCATGAAACAGACTGTCTTGTGAATCTTATAGTTCATCTTATGTCAGAAGAGGAAGAAAACACACAGTTTTTACCATTGATTTAAGGAACACGTTGTTAAATGGCGCTTTTCCTGTGAATGGGAAAATTCTTTGTGGAACAAATGGAATTGTATTATTCCAGGAACATACGAAGTGAGTTTGAGTGGTGCAGAACCCTGACTCATTTAATACATTCTAGCCAAGGTACACTTTTGTTAAAAACAACTGCTCGTGCTGTTCAAGATAACCCAACTGCTTCCATTTCATTTTCTAGCCACTTAAAGCTTTTCTTGTATACAAGAAAAGAGTGTTTGAAAACAAACTACCCATGAAGAGCCCTGGAAACGAAGTCATAGTATGAGCGTGCCTAACTCTTAAGACTTCATTGTTTTACCACCTTAACAAAGATTTGTTCATGCCGTCATAGGTCACTGAAGGACTCTTTCAGCATTCTTGGCTACCTCCAACATACTTTTAAAAAACTTTTATTGTTAATGTAGTTCAGATGAGATGCTCAAAGTACACCCATAGAGTCAACACGGATCATGATGCTGTAATGGAAGCTTTGGAGAAGGACTTTACCCGTGAATTCATCTGGTACAGCTAAGGACTGCAGCTGCCTTTGGAGTATTTGTAATACACAAGAGCTTTCTATTACAACACAAAGCCTGCACTTTGCAGTGCAAGTTGGTTGTTGAATTGTAGATGTGAGAAAACCTATTAGATGTTAAATGTTGTATGTTAGAACAAGCGGGACTTAACTGCCCATAGTGTGGAAATCTGTTACTGATGGTCCATTTTGGCCTGCTTATGACCTAGCTGAAGGCAAGTTGGTGACCCTTTATGACTTTTCCAGTGCAGTTAGAAGGTGTAGGAATAGAGATCCTGAGAACTTCATCCACGCAAAGCAAGGGAAAGCAATACTTAAGTGACATGAGTTAGTATAATAAGCTTTGTGTTAACTGAGTTGAAGGGTTTCTTGTTCATAATAGACATAATTAATAGTATACCACAACCTCAGGCATACACAGTTGTACCCAAGGTACCATTCTTGAATTGCGTTGCATTTTCTGTTCTGGGTGGTTCATTCTTAAAATCTCTGCCTTGTTAAAATATATGAAGTTCTTGCCTTAAATATACAGTATTTAAGTTAATTGTTAAAAGTATTTAACCTCCCAAAATCAGAGTATGGGATCCTGTTTCTGTAGAAAGTTTAAGACAAAAAAAATCAAAATCAAGAAAAGAGCTGCTTCTAGTCTGAACTAAATTCCTAAGGGTCTTTGTAAAGGAAGAGACTTGAATTTAAAGAATTAGGGAAAAGTAGCAAATTCCTGAATATAATCTTCAAAATGCACTGTATTTATCATATAATTCCAATTCACTACAAAAATACCCAGAGACCTAAAATAGTACAAAATACACCAAAAAAATATTGAGTGGCAGCTCTGAGGTTGGTGTCCAAAGTACTGTACTTATTAATTTAAAGATTTGCTATTCCATATGCTTCTCTAGGGGGGAAAAGATCATAATCTCTAGTACACTTTAATATACATCCAATTAAAATCACTACTTGTATTTCAGTGTTACCTGCTACCCTTTAGCGTTTGATAGACTTTGAAACATTAAATCAGTTATGTCTCTATTCCCCAGTTTCACTTAACATTGGCTTACACTATCAGCTTCATTTGAAGTTAAATGGATTGCTGAGCAAAGAGCCTTTTATTTGTTGCTATTTTCTGCAGCTACTTGGGCTCTCGTATTATTATTATGAAGGGGAGTAGTAAATCATTCTTCTCTCTGCACTTCTCTGTGGTTTAAAATGGTGTGTGTATTTGTAATGTAGGAAAACCAGAACAGCATTCCCTGTTTTAGCAGTGTCATGGTGAATCACTTCCAGAACTTATTAAAATTAGGCTTGAAAAAACTGTGAACTGCATTGCTTTGGAAAGTGAGCTTGTATGGTTGTGGTGCGGAAACAACCATTTCAAGATAAGTACCCTTGATACCAAGATGGGAGGAGAAATCCTGCTCTATTGAAATTTGAACAAGAGTAAGCATCGTGTCTCATGATGTAACCTCCTTATGTTGTCATCTGTGTCTGT
Source organism: Amazona ochrocephala (assembly GCA_039720435.1). Classification (NCBI taxonomy): domain Eukaryota; kingdom Metazoa; phylum Chordata; class Aves; order Psittaciformes; family Psittacidae; genus Amazona; species Amazona ochrocephala. The sequence goes on along the minus strand of CM077884.1, from coordinate 24,466,640 downwards.
GTGTCTTTACATACAAGAGATTTGCATTCTGTAGGATGCATGGTTGTCTTGTAGAGCAGATGGATGTTGATGTGTGAGAGTATAGCTGTTACCTGAATGCCTCTGTAACCATCTGGACTTGCGTATGCAGTAGGTCTGCCAAGTAGCAGCAAGGTGTTTTTGCTTCACTTCTATGGCAGGCAGAAAGCCATCAGATGTACTACTGAGGATGATCAGGGGACTGGAGCACCTCCCATATGAAGATAGGATGAGAAAGTTGGGGCTGTTCAGCCTGGAGAAGAGAAGGCTGTGTGGAGACCTCACAGCAGCCTTCCAGTATCTGAAGGGGGCCTATAGGGATGCTGGGGCGGAACTCTTCATTAGGGACTGTGGTGAGAGGATTCTCCTGGAAGGCATGCTAAGGCACATGAAAACCAACAAGGTGCTTGGGGACACCCAGCATGGCTTCACTAAGGGGAAATCCTGCCTGACCAATCTGGTGACCTTCTATGAAGGGGCTACGGAACTGATGGACAGGGGCAGAGCAGTTGATGTCATCTACCTGGACTTGTGTAAAGCCTTTGACACTGTCTCCCATGGCATCCTTCTCTCTAAGTTGGAGAGACATCAATTTGATAGGTGGACCACTCGGTGGATAAAGAACTGGCTGGATGGCCACACGCAAAGAGTAGTGCTCAGTGGCTCAGTGTCCAGCTGGAGACCAGTAACGAGTGGTGTCCCCCAGGGATCGGTGTTGGGACCGGCCTTGTTCAACATCTTTGTGGGTGACATGGACAGTGGGATTGAGTGCGCCCTCAGCAAGTTTGCCAATGACACCAAGCTGTGTAGTTCAGTTGATACATTGGAGGGAAGGAATGCCATCCAGAGGGACCTTGACACGCTTGTGAGGTGGGCTGATGCCAACCTGATGAAGTTTAACCATGCCAAGTGCAAAGTCCTACACCTGGGTCGGAGCAATGCCAGGCACAGCTACAGATTGGGCGGGGAGGAGATTGAGAGCAGCCCTGCAGAGAAGGACTTGGGGGTGTGGGTTGATGAAAAAATGAGCATGAGCCGGCAGTGTGCACTTGCAGCCCAGAAAGCCAACCATATCCTGGGCTGCATCAAAAGGAGTGTGACCAGCAGGTCGAGGGGATGATCCTGCCCCTCTACTCTGCTCTTGTGAGACCTCACTTTGAGTATTGTGTGCAGTTCTGGTGTCCTCAACATAAAAAGGACATGGAACTGTTAGAACAAGTGCAGAGGAGGGCCACGAGGACGATCAGGGGACTGGAGCACCTCCCGTATGAAGATAGGCTGAGAAAGTTGGGGCTGTTCAGCCTGGAGAAGAGAAGGCTGCGTGGAGACCTCATAGCAGCCTTCCAATATCTGAAGGGGGCCTATAGGGATGCTGGGGAGGGACTCTTCATGAGGGACTGTGGTGGGAGGACAAGGGGTAATGGGTTTAAACTTAAACAGGGGAAGTTTAGATTGGATCTGAGGAAGCAATTCTTAACTGTGAGGGTGATGAGGCCCTGGAATGGGTTGCCCAAGGAAGTTGTGAATGCTTCATCCCTGGCGGCTTTCAAGGTGGTTTTGGACATAGCCTTGGATGGCATGGTTTAGTGGGAGGTGTCCCTGCCCATGGCAGGGGGGTTGGAACTCGATGATGTTGAGGTCCTTTCCAGCCCTAACTATTCTATGATTCTATGACAAGGGGTAACGGGTTCAAACTTAAACAGGGGAAGTTTAGATTGGATATGAGGAAGAAACCCTTTCCTGTAAGGGTGGTGAGGCACTGGAATGGATTGCCCAGGGAAGTTGTGAATGCTCCATCGCTGGCAGTGTTCAAGGCTGGGTTGGACATAGCCTTGGGTGGCATGGTTTAGTGTGAGGTGTCCCTTCCCATGGCAGGGGGTTGGAACTAGATGATCTTAAGGTCCTTTCCAACCCTAACTATTCTATGATTCTATGACTTCCATGGTAACTTGTCATGTGTGACTGTTAGGGCCTCTTGAAGTTTTAAAGCATAAATATTTGTGCTTGCTTTTTTTTCTACCTACGAAAAAGCAGATTGGATCATGACTACTTGCATTCCTTGAGCAGCTCATCTTTCTGTGGAAGGATCATTCTGAAAACGACTGCTAGCAACATTAAAAATGTCAGGTACAGCAGAAGCAAGCTCAGGATAGTCTGAGTGTTGAATTTTGTCCAAAAGCCAAACTTAGGTAGAAGGATTAAAGCAGTATTCAGGCATGCATTCCCTTTGAACTGGGATTGAATTCTGCCTTGGGAGAAATTTTACATAATTAATTGCTGTGCAGAAGGAGCAGTAATTAAAAGGATGTGTTGATGGTAGGAACCTTTCTTAACTGAAGCTGAACATTTAGGGCAGTTCCAGTACTACATTCTCAGCTCCTGTGGACACAGTCTGTGACCATTGTGCCTGCCTACATGCTTTTCGCCCTTCAATAACCTGAGCTTGTGGACTTTGTCACTGTATATTTGGAAAAGCCCACAAGTCTGAAAGATAATAAGAGTAATAGAAGCTTTGTGAAAACAGGTGGCTGTATAGAACATAGGTTGTATAAGTGTGTTCTGATGTTGAGGAATATTAGCTGTCAGTATGAGACAGAAGAAAGCTTGCACACGAACAAGACTTTACAAAGGGTCCAAAGGTGAGAGGAGCTTCAGGTAAAACATCTTTTTAAATATTGTGGTCAGAAAATATGCTTATCAGAAGTCTTGGGCTTCCTGGCTATAGTGTTTGCAGAGCTGCTTCTGGTGGGAGTGCTGAAAGAATTGCTCTGTGTTACTGCGTACATAACCCTTGGTTATATTGCTTTTAAGATTCTGCTTTGTCTTCTCCCTGAAGAAAGATTTCAGTGACCGTGCTATGGTCTAGTCTTTAAGCTGTAATGCTGTGCTTTGCTATTTTGAGATTCTAGCAGGTCTGACATAAAATGTTATTCTTGAAAGCCATCCAGTTCATCAGGTAACCCACTCCATAGCCAGGTAATTGCTGCTTTTCGTCTCTGGTAGGTAATTTGAGGTGTGGAGCGAGTCTTTTCTGATACACTACCACCTAGTGCATGCAGAGCTTGATGCTCTGCAATTGTTATGAGTGCCCAGTCTTGGAGCAAGCAAATTGCTGTAATGTCAGTGTCATTGCAAAACTTCAGAGAGATTTTTTTCCACATGGGTGTTACAATGATTCATGTGACTGAGTGATGATGAACAAAGTTTTTAAAATGCAGTTTTGCAGATGGGCTTGGAGAAGTTGGTGAAAATCAACTGGTTGCTCTTTCTCCCCATGAACCAGGAAGGGCCTCAGCACATAGAATGCTTGCCAGAATTGTGTGGAGAGATTAGCCTCTTAGAGTAGTGCCAAGAGCCCTATTGTGCCTGGCTCTATACAAATAACAGAATATCATGAGATAAACTTGCAGCCATATTAAAGCTTCTTGAAATTCTTTATCTTGCTTTGTGCCTTTGGGTACGCTTTCTCAGCCAGGCTTTTGGCACAGGAAGGGTAAAATCAAGTGCTTTAAAGCATCTTCCTAGTTCCAGAATGCATTTACATCTCTATCAGATAGTCCTGGTTTTAGGTAGCTTCCAAAAGTTGGACCTTTTTGTCCAAATTGAACATCTAGGATTTGTACTGGGTATTAAATCTTTCTCTTAACTCATGTGACCTGAAGTGTCTGCTATTGAGTGGCTCAGGTGTTCGTATGTATTATCCTTGTGAAAGTAAAATAGATGATGTTCTTTCAGGGCTAAGAAGCACTGAGCTGGCTATGCCTTATGATCAGCAGGCTTCAGTTGCATGAAGTGTTGTGCACTGACATATTCTTAATCACAAATGGTGTTTGTATCTCAGAGGGAAGTTTAGCTTTTTTTTAAGGCTTTGAAGAAGTTGTATAACAAGCCCTTGTTGCCTTGCCCTGGAGCATTTGACTTAAACTCAGGGCTGTTTCCTGATGCACAGATTTAATATATGGGAGACTGTGGCCTCCTCAGTTATGGTTTTAAGTTGCTATTCTAATTTAAGAGGTTTCTGGCCCTGTGAGAGACTTTTCCCCTCCTCTTTAGCTGTGTGTGTGGCTGTGTTCATATCAAATGATTTCACAGGTACAGGAAAAAGGAGCCACAAACTCCTGTTGGCAATCTCGTGTTTGATAGGATCAGTCCCTAGGTTTTGGTTTGTGTGGCTACACAAACAACTCTGTGAATAAAGTGTTCACGTGTGTGTGCTTACATGTAATGCTTAGAGATTCAATATACGTTTTTGGTACAGGAATGCACTTTGGCCCAGGCAGGAAAATAAAATGTCTAGGATTCACCTTAGTGTGTCCTCGTAAAACTGCCTTGTGAAACAAGCCGGAATTGTCCCTGGCTTTGCTCTGGGGCTGCCTGTTTCCTGTATGAAGAGCCAGAAGTGCTTTGGATTTTCTGGATGGCTTTTAAGGGTTTTCAGTGCAAGATGGTCAGATTCACAAGGTCTTCTACAGCAAAATATGTCATTACCAAAATCACCTTCTTCCTGATCTGTGAAGACCCATCTGTTGGATGCTCAAAGTGCTTACAATGTATTAAATATGACAGAGTTTAAATGTTTTTCTTGTGTAACTAAAGAAAATGGCTTTAGAAAGTTTAATTGCAGTGAGGCCTATTGCAGTAGCATTATTTGGGTGGGATTTTACCCCCTTTTGACTAGAATCACTCAGAGTAGTGATTTATAGTCTGTTTTGAATTGTATCTAGTACAAAACCACAATAATCAAATTGTGTGGTTGTTCTAAATTGGCACTGGTCTAAGCCGAAGGAGTATTAAACTTGTACTGCTATTGTTCTAAGTGTGTTGAATTTGTTGGTGTTCTGTAAGTTTTTTCTATACAGAAAACAAGGAAATAATATTGATAAGAGAGCACAATACGGATGCTGGGACTGTTTCAGTAGATAAGATTTAGATTTCCGTATATACTTGAATGGGAGTCACTTGTCCTTTTGGGTGCTCAACAACTACAGTGTAGTGTCTCCAAGCTGAAAGAAAATGAAATGTCACACCGTCCTGCTGAAAAACACCCTGTGTGATGGAAAGGGAAAGGCATCAGTGAGTGTTGTCTCTTAGTGTTATGGTGAAGAGATGATAGGTGCATTGTCCGAACCAGATGAACTTGTTCTGTAGATTTTAAAGCCAGTCTTAAATAATCTCCAATTTAGAGCTTTGAATTATTGCATGGTGGCTCTTATAATTAAAAGCAAACCAGTTAAGCAAGCAGAGAGTCAAAAAGTGTATAAGCAAGTTAATTGGCTTAAACTCACACCCAGTAATCTCTTTCCTCCCTTTGTCATATACTGGGTTGAAGAGATTTGTGGCCTTTGAGTTCCAGTAATTAATGCACTTTAATCTGAAGCTGTGTACTAGTGGCCTTCTGGCAGTTCCTCTAACTCCTTATAGTGTACTACTGCACCTCTATTTATTAATGCTTTTTGCCTTGTATCATAGGTGGATGATTCAGCTATTCATAGAGTCACAGAATGGTTTGGGTTGGAAGGGACCTTAAACCTCATCCAGTTCCAACCCTCTGCCTCAGGCAGTGACACCTTCCACTAGACTAGATTGCTCCAAGCCCTGTCCAACCTGGCCTTGAACCCTGCCAGGAATGGGGCAGCCACAGCTTCTCTGGGAGCTTTGTACCAGTGTCTCGCCCCTCTCATGGGGAAGAATTTTTTCCCAATACCTAACCTAAATTTCATGCCTCTATAACTTAACTTAATTTTAATATAGTGTCTTGAATTTTCTTGTTTGTTTACAAGCCTTTTGAAGTCTCTCTCATACATACATGTCAAGTTCATCACATAGAAAGCACTTGAGTACTGTAGCTGCACAGTAGTTAGGACCTGACCTTTCTCATGCCTCTGTGTGTTGGAGTGCAAACTTAAAGGCTTCAAGTGACCATTACTTAAATGCCTCCAGCACTGCAAGAACCTGTTCATACTGTCCCCCCATATGTACTTGTTATCAAATACAAAGAAATGCGCTGTTTTGATGGTGTACTATGGGACACAGAGCTGTAATTGTTACTGATCTAATGGCACCTTTGTGTCTGGACTTCTCTAGAGTGCTGTGGTTTGGCTTTTGGCGGTCTCAGTGCTTCCAGGCTGTACAGGGTCCAGGCAATGATACTCTTTAGGGCTTTCCAAGCCCTAAAGTTCAGTGCCTCTGGCCTGGGACTTGTATCTGCATTTATAACCTCATCATCTTCTTCCTTAGTGCCTGTATGCTTTTGGGAAGGCATGCCTCCTTTTTAATCTCTCCTGAGCCAAAATGGTAAAGCACCCTTTGAAGTAGTTTGCCTTGGGGATATCATTTCTTCCCCTGACTTAGGGGAACTTTCTCAGTCCAGCTGATACTTTGTGGCTTGGAGGCTCTTGAGTTGCTTGATTTCTGATGAACCCTTCTTAGGCAGGAGCTATGTTGTGTCTGGAGCTGTCTTCATTTACAGCAGATGTGGAAAGCTAAATGCTAACTTGCATGCCAGTTATGGTTACAGCCTATCCCTTTAGCTTGCTATTGCCATGAGGAGGAGGCCGTGCTTTCCCTCTGGGCTTTGCGCTTACTTTGTGCTCATCTGCACTGACCACATTCACCACTCAACTCTGCCAAAAGTCGTCTTTTTTTTCAGGGTTAAAGTGCAGTTAGGAAAGGGTGTCAGGGCTGGTGCTGGTAGGAGGATAGGACTACGAGGAAGGGAAAAGAGCAGATGAATTCTCACTTCTTCTTCTTCCCAAGTCAATAAAATGTTGGTTTGACTCATCTGTAATATGTAAATTCATCCTAATGCAGCAAGGAAAACTGATTGGCCCTAGATGGGCTCTCTCCTGTGCTAGCTTGCTGCCTAGGCACACTGATGCTAGTTCTAGCATGAAGGAGGGGCAGAAAATGCAGCCAGGTATGAGCAGGGTGGGATTGCCAGAGCTCTGATTTACATCCCGTTAGATTCCCCGAGGGGAGAAGAAGACAACCAAAACAAACCACAAAAATATTTGTGGGGAAGGGGCTACAGGCAATACTTGTGCTTCTGTCCAGTAGACATCCTGATTGCTGAGGGTTACTGAGGTTACAGCGTGTTTGAATTCTACTTGGCAGCAGTGATTTTTATGTTTTTTGAAAGGTGGGGAAGAGAACAGCAAACACTTCCAAGGTTACCAAGAGTCAGGTGCTTCAAATAGACAGCAAGTAAGTAAGTAAATCTAGAAATAAATGGTCTGCATCGATGTGGCAGTAAACTGCAGAAGCCTGTGCTGGTAATTCAGCAGCACAGTAAAGCGGTGTCTTCTGAGTACATCTGTGGCTTAGGGAAGTGCGTGGCATGCTCCCCTTCTTCCAGCAGCACCAGCCCCGTGTGCAGGATGTGACCGTGCTGCCTAGATGAGGCAGTTCATGCCTGCCCAGAAGCTGTCAGGAAGTGGCAAAAATACAGTCTGTCAGCACCTGGAGTGTTTGATTTCCTTTTTCGGCTCTACCCAATTTGTTTAAGCAGAAATATGCCCTAGAACTTGGCTTGCTCGTTTGGTTTTTTTTTTTTAATTCCATTTTACAAAAGTAGGCAAACAAGCTCTGTTTGTGCTCAGATGACCTCAACTGACTTGTAAATCTGGACCAAATATCAGCATGTTGTTTTGTTTCCAAAGTTATATCTGGGGTTCCTTTATTTTTATTTCTTTTTATTAGATCAAGCCTCAGAGGTACAGGTGACAATGATGCTGACTGAAAGCTGTAAACTCAGAGGACTTCATCACAGGTAAGCTGTTAATGTTTATAAGCAAAACTATAACTATGTGAGCTCAAAATACTTTTACTTGAAGTTCCCTAGAGGAGAGGAAACTACTCTTTTTTTTTTCTTCCAGAATTTGGCAATGTTTTATATGTTTCAAATTCTTAAGCCAAAAAGAGCTAAAGCTGTGTTTGTGACACTTTTAATTACTGAATTCTAGATATGCTTCTTATTGCAGAAAGTGCTTATAAGCTTTTTTTCTTAGCTGCATGGTCTGTAGCAGTGTATGGGGAAATGGGGAAAGTCTTTGGTGTTTCAGACCTCTCAGTAAAATATGGGTAGTTAGTCCTTTTATATATCCTTAGTTTTTACAGAAGAAGGTGCTGCAGGCACATGTTGGTTTCTGCTGGTTCTTGCACAAGCCTAGTTGTTAAAAGTGGTGTATCTTCATGATAATACCTTCCAACACCTAAAGGGGCCAACAAGAGATCTGAAGAGGGACTTTTGACAGGGGCCTGTAGTGGCAGGGCAAGGGGGAATGGCTTTAAACTGACAGAGGATAGAGTTAGATTAGATACTTAGGAAGAAGCTTTTCACTATGAGGGTGCTGAGGCACTGGCTCAGGGTGCCCAGAGAAGCTGTGGCTGCCCCATCCCTGGCAGTGTTCAAGGCCAGGTTGGATGGGGCTTGCAGCAACCTGGTCTAGTGGAAGGTGTCCCTGCCCGTGGCAGGGGGCTGGAAAGGGATGAGCTTTAAGACCCTTTCCAACCCAAACCAGTCTATAATAAGAGTAAGTAAATGTGCAGGTTGATTGTCAATTTGGTTAATTTACTAGTCTGGTTTGTATTGTTCATCATTTTCTGCATGACACAGAAAATTACTGTGTTTAGGTACTGTCCCACCTGGACACAAGGAAATGCTTTTATGGACTCTTGCACGTGTGTTGTCCTAGTATGGCATTGTAGCATCACTGATGGGATGTATTCTGGAAGAATTAATGACATGTTTTTTGGGGGGTGATGACTTAAGTTTCTTAAATTTATGCATGAAACAGCTTGAGTTAGGGGCAGTTTTGCAGCATGGATTAAAGGCTAAAATTGACCTTAAGGATCTTCATTACTGGCAAGGGTGCAGATAAGAAGAAACCCACACTCACTGTCAAGTCCTTAGGCTGTTAATTGATCTGTTTTTTTACTGGTACTCTGAAAGGAAATAAAAATAGTTCATGCACAATGTTTAGTTCTATAGTGCATGCAGAAGTTCCTTTTCTAAGAATTGTTCTAGTTAAGGCTTTACGTAAAATGAGGGTTATATTAAGAGAAGTAGCAGGTTCTTGGGGAAGCATACTTAAAATTGAAACAAAATGAAACACCTCTGTCTCATAACTCAAAATCAGCTGCTGTCCCCCCTTTTATAAGTCCAACTCTTTAAAAAGTCCAAAAAGCTTTTCCTCTGTACGCTGCCTATAGAGCTGGGACCTTTATCTTGATCAAAGGTGGATGGTATGTAGAGCTCATGGGTGTGACACCTGACTATCTGACATCTTCAAGTAAGAACAGGAAATTTCCCAATTCCCTTTGAAAAATAATTTTTGGAGACTTACTAATATGTTTTCAGGAGAAGATACAACTTTTTAAAAAAACCCTTTGTGGAAAACTGAAACTATATATGGTTTGCGTCAAGTTTCTACCAATTGGTATGTTGAAACTATAGTAAGATATTTAGAAACAATGCATCATGGCAGTTATCAGAGCCAGAAGGACTGCTTTAAAGTGATTTAGTGGTGGACATGTCAGTGTTAGGCTTACGGTTGTACTGGGTGATCCTAAAGGTCTTTTCCAGCCTAAATGATTCTATGATTCTGAAATGCGCATGATAAAACTCCTGAGGTACTTCTGCATTTAGAGTGCAATTTAATGTTTAGTTAATTGAGAACTACAATTATCTGTTCTGGCACTTTGAGGTGGATCAGACATGGTGTTTTGACTTTGGGGTTTTTTTAAACCACTGTAATGGAGCTATATGTTCTTGTATCTGTGGTTGCATTTAGTCTTCCAAGCTGAGGGTATATCTCTTCTTTATATAAACTATAACCTGTATTAATAGAAACTTATTTCAGCCCTTTTGGACCAAGTGAAGACTTTTGGGCAGTTCTTCCTAATGGGAAAATACTCATATAATCTCATTAAATAAAATAAATTATCAAGGGCTTCAGTTATTTGGAGATCTTGTCCTCTGCAATTTGTAATGCAAAATTAAATGCTTTTCTTCAGTGTTGAGTTGTTTTCACTTACTGTGTTCAGGGATCAAGAGATTTTTCAGTTGCATAAACTTGGGAATTTTTCTGTCTGCCTTCCAGGAATCTGCTGCCCATCACTCATGTCTGTATAGAAGAGGGAGAGAAACCAATGGTGCTGCTGCCATACATGAACTGGGGGAACCTTAAACTATTCTTGAGACAGTGCAAGCTGGTAGAGGCCAACAATCCTCAGGTACACTCTGAAGTCTGTGACTTCTTGCCTATTACACTTGGACTTGGTTTGTCATCTGTATATGTGCCCTTAAAAAAATAGTTGTAGTATTCACCTATAGCTGGTGACAGTAAGAGAATTGACAAGCGGGATCCCAGCAAGTGTTTGTCTTAATTTATACAAGGAGAACATTCTTGGCTGTGTTTATCATGGAAGTTCAGATAGCATGAAGCTGAGTTAAACTCTGGTTCGGATAGTGCCTGGTATATCAGCCCATCTTAAAAAAATTTAAAAGATGTATATGGTTGCAGGTTTAAGTTAGAATGCCCAGGGGGAAATTGTGTATGGGGAAATACAAGATTTACTGATTTTATTTTGGGTATAATTAATAGATTATGCCTTTAATTACTGTAGTTCTTAATTTCATAGTAAGCATAAAGCATTTCTGTGCTCCTGTAGGTCTTTTAGTAAGTGAAATAATTGGATTTGTTTAACTACATGCTAAAGGAAGCAATCTGCTGGTTTTACTGCTGTGTGTGCTCTTCAGCATTTGTAATTTTACTGTGTTTCAGTGGAACCTGTTAAATACATTTCATGAGAAGTGAGAAAATATTCTTGGATGAGAACATATTTTGCTTATTTTTAGTAATCCGAATAAGCATTTAGTGATGTGTGTGTGATCCCTCTTGTCAGGATTATCTTGCCTTTTCTTCACCTTGGTTTGGCTTTAGGATAAATCCAGCACAAAATGAAACCTTGTTTCCCAAGGTCAGCATTTGTCCCTGTTACGTGCCAGATTTCAAACTAGCAAGGGCCACCTACCTCTGTTAATCTGCAAAGTGTGATAAGATGCTAGATTCTTTCAGCTTGGCTTTTACTTGTTTTGCTGCTTAATCCAAATTATAAATTCCTAGGCAATGCACTACTATCCCTTTCCAAGAATTTCAGCAGAAATTGTATTTAGAATCTATATTCTGTGAAACAGGAGTTGTCTTTTAGTAAGTAGGTGTGGCTGTATAGCTATGGTGTCTTATTGTAAGGCGAAACTTTTCTACAAATACCTAAAGCAAACTCTTTGAGGTTTCAGCAGTAATAGATGGCTTCTGGTCTTAATAAACTGTTCATGCAGAAGCATTATTTAAAGCATTATTGTTTTAATTTAGCATTTGGTTTATTTTGATCGCAGTCTTGCAACCTCAGTGTGTCCATCTGCATACTGAAGTTCTGAAACGCTGTAGAAATGGAAAAAGAAGTCCAAGGTGCACATACGTGCAAGGGTTTAATTTATATAGGACTGTGAAGTTGTAAAAGGAGATGGAGCAACAGCCTTTGATACTCGTTTTCAGCAGTAGATATTGACTGTTGCTTGTGTTCGTTAAAGGTGAGGGGAAGAGTCAGGGGCACTAGAATACAACAAAAGTACCTTGTGGGCACTGGCTCTACAATGATGGTTGTTCTCTGCTTTTGCAGGCAATATCCCAGCAGGATCTTGTACATATGGCTATTCAGATTGCCTGTGGAATGAGTTATTTGGCCAGACGGGAGGTCATTCACAAAGACCTGGCTGCTAGAAACTGTGTGTAAGTACTCAGTGTGGTAGAGTCATTTTGCAGACAATGTTATGTCAGTAGCTGGAGCCCACGAAAGGGGAGTTAGAACTTTAAGGTCCCTTCCAACCCAAACCATTCTGTGATGGCTTTCTTCAGTTGACCTGATCTCTGCTTCACAATATGCAGCTGTTCAGGTTTTCCAACCTTTGGGTGAATAGTTCTGTCAGTGAAATTGTTTTCCTCCAACCATGAAGTGAACCAGAAATTGTGATTTTCAAGGAAGCAGAACAATCTTGTCTTAAATACTTTTGCTAGGTTTTGTCTATCACTTTTTCAAAGACTTGAAAAATATTAAAGCTCCCCTTAAGCTTTAATAGTAACTTGGAATATCTTTGGCAGTTTATCAATGGGTAGATCTTTGTATGAAGTTGCTTTTCTTTTTTTTTTCCTTAAAGAATGGCTTAATGGCTTTGATAATTTGTAGATTTTTTTAGTTGTCAGATGATGAATAGATATGAATGTGCTTCAGAATGGTAGGAATGACATGCCAAGGTAGGTTTTGAGATAATCTTCTGACTGGACTATGCTCAATTTGTAGAGACTGAGGTGTTGGGTGGGTTTCAGCTAAACCAATCACTTGGAGACTGCCAACTGTGCTTGTTCTCCATCTGCTTTAATACCTAATAAGGGAAAACAGAAAATTAGTTAGCATTCTGCGTAAACTTCACTGAACTGAAAGTATAACAGAACACAGTTAGTCCCTGAGCATAGTTTTACAATACCTGCAAATAAGGTCATAATTCAAATCATAATGCAGTTACTTTTCAGAATTAAAGATATTCCCTCTTCCCCCTGGCTATACACCGATCTGTTAATGAGCTAGTAATGAACGAAAAGGACAAGGAAGCAACCTCGGGTTTATACCTGGGGGTTGTGTACAAATTGTCAGTGATGTACCTTCTAATGAGGTAACTGAGCTACTGATGAATATAGTCTTTAACCTGGAATTGCCTGTTAGAGGTGATTTTGAGATTTGATGAGCTCTTCTTTACCATAAACAAGCTTTTAGGTCACAAATAATAGCAGTTGCTTTACCAAGGTACTACTAGATCTTATTCTTCTTAAATCTGTGGCTCTTTATTGGTGCAAAGGTCCTATAGCTGAAATTTAATTGACTTGAAAGAGGATGTCCAAGTGAGCAGGAGTAACTTTAGGGAGTTGTTTGTTTGGTTTAACTATGGGTGTTGGGTTGTTTTTTTTTTTTCGCTTGTAAATGTTTGACTTTTATTTCGTCTAAGACTGCTGATTTTTCTAGTGCTTATCTGTTAATGCAGAATAAATATGTTCTTTGATAATGTTTGATTATCGTAGAATGTGTGTCCTGCTCTAGAAGAATGCTAGTCCTTTGAAATGTTGATAAGTATGATTAGTGCTCCCCAATTAAATCCCAAGTCTGAAACTGAAGATTGAGCATAAATATTTTCTGTAAAACTCTAATGCCAAGTTTGCTAAATGTTTGTTTTGGTGTTTGGTTTTTTTTATTTTTTTTTTATTTTTTTTTTTTTTTATTTTAAATTAGCATTGATGATGCACTTCAGGTTAAGATTACAGACAATGCTCTCTCTCGAGACCTGTTTCCTATGGACTACCATTGCCTGGGAGATAATGAAAACAGGCCGGTTCGATGGATGGCTCTTGAAAGCCTGGTTAACAATGAATTTTCCAGTGCTAGTGATGTGGTAAGTGTTTGGGAGTTTATTTTTGCATGGTTGGTTGTTTTGTTGTTTTTTTTCCCTCCCTCTTACACTTTGTAAATACATTTTCTTGACATTCTTCCCCTTCTTCAGCCGTACTGGAATAATAACAGCGATTTGCCCAGAACAGCATCTCTATACACCTGCTTCCTACATTTGCTGTTCATAGCAGGTAGTTCAAAGGTCAAGCAGGCCCTTCTTGCATGGCAGAATATTCCCTTATATACTGTTTTCCTTGGTAGTCTTAGCAGGAAAGGCAGTTAAATCCAGTGAGTAGCCTGTATTGGGACTTGTCTGCTATTTGAATTAATGTGATCTAGAGTCCACAATAGAGTATTTCAGTTGCAGTCTCACAGATAGAGAGATGAGACTAAGAATTGCATCCCTTGACCTAGTAGCTATACTTACGCTAACGAGATGTCCCTGCCTGTGGCAGGGGGTTGGAACTAGATGAGCTTTTAAGGTCCTTTTCAACCCAGACCATTGTGTGATTCTACAGTCCTTGGTAATGAAATCTGTTACAAACAATTTAGATGATAGAATCATAGTCTGTTAAGATGCAATTGGCATGTGTTGTACTCTTGCTTTTTGGATGCATTTCTTTAAAATGGTTTTGCTGGCTTGAAACATTCCTAATGTGTTCATTCTCAGCCAACATTTTTATCAGTCAACCAGAGCACAGAAAAACAAAACACGATTCCCGCTGAATTTTAGTTCTGTGGTTTTTCCCTCTGTTGCAAATGAAGCTCTGTGTCTCTTTGTGCCATTTTTTTTGTAGCTACTTGTGGAATTGCTACAAGAAATCTGGCGATTACACCACCTATATTTTGCCATTTGGGTCTCTTGATACCAGCTAGTAAATAATTTTACTTGTACTGTGCTTGCATGTGAATTGATTGGTTGATTTTTCATCACTTTAAGCTCATTTTGGCAAGTATTGCTGGCTGAATGTGTTGAGTGCTGATCCGGCTGTCATGCTTACTTAGATGAAATCTTTATTTTTCTCTTGAGTCCGACTTCTGAGCCTGTATTCAAAATATGCAGATGACTGATTAAAAAAAAAATTAAGGTTTCATTCACTCTACTCTTCTGAATCTCTGAATTTCACAGACTCTGAGGAATTTTCTGTAGTATTTGGAAGAGGTAAAATGTAATATAAAATTGTTTTTGAAAACTGGTTTAGTGTTAAATATTCCTTAGATTTGTTATGTTTTCTGAAGTGTCATGCTGAAAAAATGCAGTAAACATGGGGGTTTTTTTGTTAGCACTTATATTTAAGTGCACTAAGATTCAACTTACATCTGTTCTGTGATTCTTAATTGTCCTCAGTCAAGGCAATGTATAGTTGTGTTGAACTTGTGTATATATATACAGCATTTATGTAAAGCTTTCTTGATTTATGTAGTCTTATTTATGACTGATTCTGGTGGAACACCAAAACTTGGCATGTTATGTTAATGCTCCATGTTATTCCTTCTTAGTGGGCCTTTGGAGTAACGCTGTGGGAGCTGATGACTTTAGGACAGACTCCATATGTTGATATCGACCCGTTTGAGATGGCTGCTTATTTAAAGGATGGCTATCGAATAGCTCAGCCCATCAACTGCCCTGATGAACTGTAAGTCATCATGTTTTCAGAGGGAAGATAAAAAGTCTGTTTTGTAACTGTCATGTTACGCCAACCTTATTGATGACAGAGATGAGTTTGCCTTCCCCTGCCTTTTAGACAAACCCTTGCGCAAGTATTTGCATGGCATACGTTAAGGAACTTGCGCTAAAATTGAATGCTTTTAGTTAGTGGTGTTGCGTTTCATTTAATCCTGACCCAACTCTTTTACTTACTGTGACACATGGGAGAAATGGGGCTGGTCAGCAGGATATGGGAGGAGGGAGGCGAAGGGGCAGGGGTTTTCAGGGCTACAGTGTAGGAAGCCACTAGGTAGAGGGAATCTCTGTTCTGTCAGCAGGACTGTGGAGAAACACTGTGTTTATTGGTGTTAAATGGCAGTGCTTGAGGTGTTTTTTCCTAATCCTGATGGCATAGGAGAATGCAGACGCACAGGTACTACCTTCTGCCTTGCGTGTTCTTCCAAATCCCCTTCCTGTAAACCTACCACAGAAACACTTTAAGCGTCACTTTTACAATAGTTGAGCAATTTTCCATGAGCTACGTATTTCTTCCTCATGGACTACCTCTGACTTGTATGCTGTCTCTGCGCTTCCAGTCACAGCATGTTTATTGATCATTCCAGGTGTCTTTTTTTTCTGAAGCAGTTGTTCAGCATGGTGTATCAGAAGATACAGCTTCCTTTTCCCTCTCCATTCAGCGGTTTTCCAGTGGCAAGTGCTGTTTTTCACTTTCGGGTTGGGATGGTGATCACCTGACTTACATTCTCGTATCTTCCGTTTGTCTTTGCCGTGCAGGTTTGCTGTGATGGCCTGCTGTTGGGCCCTAGATCCTGAAGAAAGACCCAAGTTTCAGCAGCTGGTGCAATGTCTAACTGAATTTCATGCAGCATTGGGAGCCTATGTCTGAAACTGCAGAAGAAGATTCAATTCACTGATTGGGAGAAGGCATGGCATACATCTGCAGCTCCATGCATCACTCGGACTCACACACGTGATGTGTATAAAGCAACACTAAAGGGAGAAAGCACTTCTTCCAAAACACTGTGCCTTAGAATGCCTTAGTAGTCTGAAGTTTTTTTGTAAGACCTCTTGATGTTGAATATTTTCTAGATATCACTTTTGCTAAGTTAAATCGACACCGTTTTATTTGCCATCAGGATTTTTGAAGTGTAGTGATAGTGAATTTAAACACGAGATTGGGATGGACTTTGCACTCTTACAACAAACACGTGATTATTTTTTGAAGGGTATATTGAACAGGTAGAAAAGTGAAGCGTGGGAAATCACTGCAAAAACCACACTGCAGAATACATTCCCTGCTTCTTGAAAACGTTGAAGCTGAATCTTTCTGACCAGCTCTAGTGTTTGTACTTGTATGTATCTGGAATAGCTTTTTAGTATCCACTTCTATTTTGAGACAACAGCACATTGTGGTTGGATCCACAAGCGGCATCTTACTTTGTTAATCCACAAATGCTTTTTGGAAAAGCTGGTCTTCAGGATACAATATCTCCTTTTTAAAGCAGTAAGTGATCATGTAAAAGTGATTCCAGTTTACCTCATATAAAGAGCAGTAAAGGAGGTGTAAAAACGGTGCCCCTCCTTTCAGATAAAAGGCTGATGTGATTTTTTTTTTTTAAGACAATTTTATGTGCTAAATAGAGGCCTTCAGAGAAGAGCCAAAGCAGCCCTTGTGTGGGAGTCTTTCACCTCAGACTTCTGAATCGGAGTTTCTCTTGTTCAAAAAGGTACTGATTGTTTTTTATGGGCTTTTATGGCCTGAAATGGGCTTAAATATATAAATATATATTTGTAAAGACACTTGCAGAGTAAAGAATGTTTTTCTATTACATCTAATGTGAAAGATTGGTCCCTCACATTGCCCCGTGTGTTGACTGTGTAGGGTGGTGTAGTGATGGTGGTTGCACTGGAGTTGGATGAAATCAAGGTGGATTGCCTGGCTCCCTCCTTGCAGAACCTAGTCCCTGAGACTTAATAGATCGTCCTGCTGCCTTCTTCAATCCAAATATCCATTCTGTTCCAGCTTGTCTTGTGTTGAATGTTACTTAGTAGGACTGAACAAGGTATTTCAGGGAAAATACATGGTGACCCATTGATTGAGCCCCAGGAATTTTAATATTCTATATATATAACAAAGATATTTGTAGAATAACTTAGTGTTCCAGGTGAACTATAAGTTGCATCCTCTACATGGTAGCATCAGGCAGGTTGAGCTTTAGCACAATGTGAAACAGGGAAAATTGCCTTCTGTCTCACTCCACCTTCAGAGTCAAGCACCTGTAGCCTTAAGTGTTTGTGCAACTGCATGGTTGGGAGCATTGCCCCGACAGGCTCCGTAACAGTTGTAGCATTTTAGGCAACTTTGGTCTGCAAGTACAATCAGCTGGATTTGGCTATGTTGTGCAGCTGGATTTGGCTGTGTCATGCAGATGTGCAGAAGTTTTTTCCTTTCCAGAGTTCTGAACCTTGCTGAAAGTATACTTTCTAATTGGCATCTTGTGAGGCAGAACTTTGCATGGGCTCTTCTCAGTCTTACTGGCTGCCCCTTTGCATTGCTAAGCTAAACAGGAGTGTCCCTCCAAATGCAGGAGCATTTTGTACTTCTGTACTTCGGTGTTAGTTATCTGTGGCTAGTGAACCAATGCTTGCTGTATCCTAGAAGGAACTTTTCCTGCTGGCTCAAGTTGGGGCATGTTATGATGGGCTGTGTTCACTTGAATGAATTCGAAGTGGTTTCATTTGTCTGGCTTTGGAGACACTGAGTTTGTTGGGAATAGCAGTAAGGCTTTGACTGTGTGGACTTTCATGGTCTTTTTCTGTTCTGACCCAGGGAAACTACCTAATGTCAGTACCTGTTTATGATGACTTGGTTGTTAAAGCTGTTGGTGTCAGTGTTATTCATACCCAGACCTGTGTTATGATGGGATCTACAGAGGTCATAGCTGTAAGATTTACTTGAGATTGGAAAACAGCCCAGGTTGAAAATGGTATGCATACTGTATGTGCTTCACAGTGTAGAGTCACATGCATACATATATTGCAAGATCTGTTCACATCTGATAGGTATCTGCAGTGATATCTAACTGCTAGGGTCTTCCAGTGGGTTGGGGAAGCTGCTCCACTTCATCAGCATGAGCTAAGGCAGTAGTAAACTATGTCAGCTTTCCCTTTGCTAGATTATTTATCTATTCCCAGATGAGTGTGCACATCAGTAGAGACTGAGAAGTGGTTTAGCGTGGCAGTAAGATATAGATACGCCTATCCGTTTTGGAAAATCTACTTTTGAATTAAACATTCTTCACCTACAGGGTTTAAAGCTAAGGTAGGCATTTTGCTGATAGCAGAGCTACCTTGAGTAGATGCCTTGTATGAGTTCATTGTACCTAAAGCCCTGGAGGGAAGAGGGGCCCAAGGAAGCTGGTTAATATTCAAGGATCACCTCCTCCAAGCTGGGGAGTGATGCATCCTGACAAAGAGGAAGTCAAGCAAGAATGCCAGGAGGCCTGCCTGGATGAACAAGGGGCTCCTGGACAAATTCCAGCACAAAAAGGAGGCCTACAGAAGGTGGAAACAAGGATAGGTAGCCTGGGGGGAATGCAGAGAAGTTTTCTGAGCAGCCAGGGATCAGGTTAGGAAAGCTAAAGCTGGGATAATTAAATCTGGCCGGGAACATTAAAGGGCATCAAGAAAAGGTTCTATAGATACATTGGAGATAAAAGGAAGACAAGGGAAAATTTGGGCCTTCTCCAGGAGGAAATGGGGCACTTGGTTAGCTAGGACACGGAGAAGGCCAAGATACTCAATGACTTTCTTGTCTTGGTCTTCACTTGCAAGAGCTCCAACCACACCGCCCACTTTGCACAAGGCAAAGGCAGGGACCAGGGGGAAGAACTGCCTGCTCCAGGAGCTCAGGTTTGAGATCATCCAGGAGACCTGAAGGTGCACAAGGCCATGGGACTTGACAAGATGTATCTGTGGGCCTTGAGGGAACTGGCAGATGAAGTTGCCAAACCATTATCCATCATGTGTGCACTTGCAGCCCGGGAAGCCAACCGTATCCTGGGCTGCATCAAAAGGAGCATGACCAGCAGGTTGAGGGACGTGGTCCTGCCCCTCTACTCTGCTCTTGTGAGACCTCACTTGGAGTATTGTGTGCAGTTCTGGTGTCCCCAACATAAAAAGGACATGGAACTGTTGGAACAAGTCCAGAGGAGGGCCACGAGGACGATCGGGGGACTGGAGCACCTCTCGTATGAAGATAGGCTGAGAAAGTTGGGGCTGTTCAGCCTGGAGAAGAGAAGGCTGCGTGGAGACCTCATAGCAGCCTTCCAATATCTGAAGGGGGCCTTTAGGGGTGCTGGGGAGGGACTCTTCATTAGGGACTGTGGTGAGAGGACAAGGGGTAATGGGTTTAAACTTAAACAGGGGAAGTTTAGATTGGATCTGAGGAAGAAATTCTTTACTGTAAGGGTGGCGAGGCCCTGGAATGGGTTTCCCAGGGAAGTTGTGGATGCTCCATTGCTGGCGGCATTCAAGGTGGGGTTGGACATAGCCTTGGGTGGCATGGTTTAGTGGGAGGTGTTCCCCATCAATGGCAGGGGGGTTGGAACTAGATGATCTTAAGGTCCTTTCCAACCCTGACTACTCTAATTCTATGATTCCGTATTTGAGAAGTCATGGCAGTCCAGTGAAGTTCCTGCTGACTGGAAAAAGGGATATACAATCCTCATTTTCAAAAAGATAGAAAGGAAGACCCAGGGGACTACAGACCAGCCTTGCTTCAGTGCCCAGCAAGATCTGTTTCCAGGAACAGATCCTCCTGGAAACTATGCTAAGGCACATGGACTATAAGAAGGTGATTGGTGACAGCCAGCATGGCTTCACTAAGGGCAAATCGTGCCTGACAAAGTTGGTGGCCTCCTGTGGTACAACCACGACATTGGTGGATAGGGGTAGAGCGACTGATGTCATCTACCTGGACTTCTGCAAAGCATTTGACAGTGTGCCTCATGACATCCTTGTCTCTGAACTGGAGAGGCATGGATTTGATGGATGGACCACTCAGTGATAAGGAGAGGGCTGGCGCATCTCTGCTATGGAGACAGGTTGAGAGAGCTGGACTTGTTCAGCCTGGAGAAGAGAAGGCTTGGGGGGAGACCTTAGAGCAAGCCGGACAAGGATTGGAGCAGCCTGGCCCAGTGAAAGGTGTCCCTGCCTGTGGCAGGGGGTTGGCTCTAGATGAGCTTTTAAGATCCCTTCCAACCCAAACCAGTCTGTGATTTTTATGGTTGATTATCACAAGATTCAGTGTGAGTCCAGCCGTAGCCTTTGATCTCAAAACAGGAATTTTAGTGAGAAGGCATTGGGAAAAATAAATCTAATTAAAAAAAGAAAAAGGGAAGGCAGCCTCCTAAGGCTGGCAGCCTGCTGAGGGCTGATGTGAGTGATGTTTGATCCAGATAGCTTCCTGGAGCCACAGAGTGCCTGATAAGCGGCCAGTCTGGCAGCTGAAATCTGCAGTGCTGCTGCTGCAAGGGAGGCTTTTACACCCTCACACATCCAGGTTCTTGCAACCAGATAAGGACATTCCTGCAGCCATTCATGTGCTTCACCAGTGATGCACTTGCTAATTGCTGCTTCCTCCCTGGTAAGGATGTGGAGAACATACCTTCTCTCTTGGGTGCTGCCTTGCAAATACCTGTTTGAAATGGGATTGCAGGGAGGGCATTTTTTGGGGGGTAGAGAGAACGTTTATTTCTGATGGCTCATTCCTGTAAGGAGTGAACCTTGCCTATTCTGACCTCTAACTGTATCTTGCCTTGGAGCAGCATCTCATGTATAGTGCTGCTAAGTAAGCACTTGCTAAGGGTTGTGTGTTTGATAAAAAGAGGAGGCTTGTATTACCACGCAGTAACTCTGTCACAGAAGGCAAGATCTGAATGTAAAATTCAGTGTTTTTCAAGATCAGTTATTTGCCTGATTTGGGTTGATTATACTGGGCCTAAAACTCAGGGAAAGCCTGGGGTGTGTTCTCATGTGCTGGCTTATAATGGTGTCCTACAGCTCCACCAGAACTGCAGCAGCTGAATGCACCTTTGATAGTGCTGTCTGTGTTTGAGCCATCTGCTGTCACGCTTCGCTTGGCTGGAAAAGGCAATAATAATGTTGGGTCTGTCTCCTTCCTTTAATGGCACAGAAACTGTTCTCAGTCACATAAACAAGCTCACTATAACTCTAGGCCCAGCTCTCACTCCAAGGCTGATGCTCCAGAGAGCAAATCCCCTTTTCAAGGCTGCATGGCAGCTGAGGCAGCCAAACATAGCAGCTTTATAAAAGCTTCAAATTGGAACCTTTTTCCACTAATAAACCCAGGAAATATGCGAAGTTAAACAAAATAACTGCCCCAAGTGCATTTCTGATTCAGCTGTCAGCTTCTGTGCGTTCCTAGGGTGGGAGTGGCTGAATGCATCAAATAACCCTGTCTTCTCCTCTCCCTCCCTCCTGCCCCCCAGCCTCTTCTTCAGCTCTGTAGTTTCAGCTTCTGCCTTGTTTTTTCCTGCTCAGACAAGATGCACTTCATTTTAGTTTATTGGAGCCACAACACTTAGCAAGTAAGCAGAAACCTGAGCACTTGGGCTCATTAGTGAGACAAGATTCATCTTTCTGAAACTAGTTTGTAACAGAAGAACCTGTGTGGTGCAATTCATTTCACTGTGTAAGTGACAATGAAAATGGCTTGGACCTATGTCCAGAGACACTTGGGTTTATATTCAGAGACATACCATAACTGTGGTGGGCATATAAATGGTGGCTCCCTGATGGAAGTCAGTTGGTCTGCAGCCACGTGTCCTGTATCCCATCCTGTTCTCCAGCAGGAGCACCTGCTTGTAATGGAGTCATTGCTTGAAGACATAAGAGTGGCTTCTCTTCCTCCTCACATACCCTCTTCAGGTTGCAGCAGAAGACCCTGTGCATTTCATAGCCCTCTGGCACCCAACTCAGGGGCTGCCTCTGATCCAGCAGGCTGGGAACTACTGTTTTGTGCAGCTTGTGTGGGTAGGATCTGCAGCCAAGTGTGGCCACTTGGGGACCATCTTCTGGAGCTGTCCAACACCTTCAAAACCAGCATTTTCAGTGTGTGGTTTTTTAAACCCAAGTTTTGTGCAGGCCCCAGGCTTGCTTGCCCATCAAAAGCTGATGACTCTCTAAGGGGGCAGGTTAGGGATGAAGGTTAGGGAAGGTGGCTCCATTATGTTTGTGGTGTTCCAGACTCTGGATTAGATTCAGACAAGGCTGGAAGCTGAAGTTGAGTGTGTTTCTGCTGAGAAGCTTGGGGGAAAGCAAGTGGAAATCTCTTCTGGATGTGCTTGAGATGCGATAGCCTGTGCAGAATGCAAGTCAAGTGCTGTAGCTAATACGTGAAAGCTGTCTTCAAGCTTACCCAGGTCCTAAAGGTCCTGCTTAGGGCTGCGCCGACGCATGCCCAGACCCTCTGTGTCTCGCATCTCTGTCTAGGCAGACTTAGTCTAAAGCTGCTGTGAGCATTTCTTGGGTCTTCAGGCCCCCTTGCCTGCAGAGGAGCTGGCTGTCTCTCAGTCAAAATGGAGCTGAGCTGGTGAGGTTTTACAACTGTCCTCCAAGGGTTTTTTTGAGTTAAGGGAAACCCGCAGACAGGGAAAGCTGGGGATGATCCATGCTCTAGGAGGAAAAATAAATGATTGTCCTTAGTGATGCAAATGGGACAAATGCTGGCAACATCTCCCTAGGAAATGCTGAAGAACAGACTGAATAATGGTGCTTGACTGCAACGGGGCTTGAAGGAATAGGGAAGTGGACTGCTGACTAAACTTGTCTTTGCAGAAATGTCAGAAGTCTTCAGGAGTAAGCCTGGAGGTGGGAAGACAGCAAGCTGGCTTTGGAAGGGAATATTGATAGGATGAGCATGAGAGAAGGATGACACAAGCAGCGTGAGCAGTGAGATAGTCAAATACCACATGAGAACAGGTGTGCTGGCCTGACAGGAGGCTTCAGTCTTTTGTGCTGGGTAAATATGATGTTTGGACTTTCTTTGATGCATAAGCAGCTGGACAGGACACCCCTCAGAAAGAAATCAATTCTGCTTGGTGATGCACGGGACCAGCTGTAAAATTACCTGAGAGCTGCTCTGTACCAACGACCAAACTTGCTTAGATCTGCAAAGTAAAAGCAGAGGAGCAAAGGGCAGAAGAAACAGCCCATAAAAAAGTCCCATGACCAAAAAAAAACCCCACCTAAACTAGCATTTAACTTTAAATAGGGGAACTGCATCAAAACAAAAGCAGTTCAAGGGAAAAAAGAACAGGCTGTCAAAAGGGTAACGTTCTCTGAGGTTCTGCCTGCAGGACTTCACTCCTGGTTTAAATGCTTGCCAGAGAGCTAAAATCCAAGCTTTAAATGCCCTCTTTCAGCTGGCAGTTTTTACCTGTCAACAGATAAAAGCACAGAGGAAGTTCTCCTGAAGTTTAGGGGCAGTTCATGCTACTGTGTGGATGATATCCCTGCTGGAGTGCTGTGAGAAGTCTTCACAGGTGGTGTGCCATGAGATTCAGGCAGCTGGGAAGTGCAAGCAGGAGGGGAAGGCAGCGCTGCTGCTGCCTGGGAGGGGAGAGCAGCAAAGCTGTGGTGAGCAGCACCCCCTTTTTCCACTCTTCTTTTAAAGCATGTCTTGTTTGTGTGCTTCATCATGTTCAGGCTGGTGATGTCTGCTTTGGAAGGCTGAGGGGAGGGTTTCAGACAGATTAAATAGTTTTACTTTCACTTGCTTTAAAACTCCAGTTTTCTTTGAAGAGGAGGATTTTGAGAAGGAACAAAGTGCCTGATGGTGGACAAGCTGTACCCTGTGTTGCAATAGTCAGGCTCCCAAGAAGCAGTGATCACTAAGGGCAAGGTTGCGTAAAATTGATTGTTTTAAAAAAATATTTTAATACAGAAGAGAGAAATCTGTGGCTGAGGCCTCACTGAAGTATCTATAGGAGCAGGAAGGAATGGTGGAGTAGCAAGGCAACCTGGACCATACAGCCAAAGTCTAAGGGAAGAGCTGACACAGCGAAGTGCGTCAGCTACTCGGGATGTGTAACAGTGGAAATGTTTGTCTGCTATAGGCAGAAGGGCAGAGGGGGTTAAAGCTACCTTAACTTGTGATTTAGAGATCTAGGTTCATTTAACTGCTCTGCTGCAAGCTTCTCCTGCCACATTCAATAGCTCACTCAAACTCTTGAGACCTTGGTTTGCCCTTCAGAAGGTGTTGCAGGGGTGTTGTGCAAAGGAAAAATGGGAGAAAACTTGTAGTTGCTTCCAGCTTCTGTTGGGGGAAATTGTCAGTTACTTAGTGGTAGCACAGGGGAAATGAAAACCGTGAAGATGGAATTGCTGACGGCTTCTTTGGGATCAGTGGGAGGAGGGAAACCTGCATTGCATCTCCAGGCGGCCCTTCTGTAAGGTGCCATCATAAATTAACTACCAAATTCTGTCTCTGAAGCAAAGCAGGGGGTGATTAAAGGGACTGAGGAGACAGTGGCCAATGGCCTTGAACTCTTACAACAACACACTGGGATGATGAAAACCCAATGAGAAATTTGCTAGTAGAACTCTTTTTCATCCAAGTTTGTCCTCTCTTCGGGCAGGGTGATGTTGAGTTATGGGTCCAGGTTGTCTCAGAAAACACCACATCTAGTCTGCATGGTAGCAGAAATGTGGGTGGGAATCAAGGCCATCATCAAAAAAGGCTTTCTCAGTGTCGGTGTGTCCAGCAGAAATCCCAGCTGCTTGTAGCTGTTGTTCTTGTGGGACAAGTTAAACTTCAGGTCAGTCACTCTTCCTTCCCCAGTGTTATTTTAAATGGGGATATCTTGGTCCTATCTGCAGAGACTGTTCCTGGCTTTGTTTTGGCAATCTCGGAATGCAACAAAGAATGTGAGTTCTGAGAAAAGCTGTGAGCTCCAGCTCCGCTCGGCATTTGGGGAAAACAGTGTGATTGTATGTCAGAGCCAGTTTTGTGTTTCTGCAGGGAGTTCTTGTGCCTCGGGGAATCCGTACCGATGTGTACTCGACTCCTCTGTGTTGATGCAGCTCGAGATGATGTTGGCTGCTACCCAGCCTCTCTCCCTCTCTGTGGTGCCAATTTTGCAGAGCATGTGACTGCACACGCAACTTGAGTCTTGGCTTTTTGGTTATCATCTCTAAAGACTCTTGGCCAGAAGAATGTACTTGGGAGCAGTGTGAATGCGGCTTCCTAGAACCAGCAGGACTTCCCTGGGTCAGAACAAACTGCCCTCATGTTAACATCACACATCTGAAAATGTGTGCTCACTTAGGCTAGGACCATCTCTGTAGATGACTTCTTGCGACAGTGGAGCTTCAGTGTGATTCATAGACCTGCAGAAGAAATGCTCAGTGCTCTATCTTCTGCATGAATTTGGATTTGAATTCAGTGATGGTGCTGGTGGGGCTGCGTGCTTTCCACCCCTGGTGGGGGTTATGCCAGCTCAACTTTTTAGGTGCTTTGATGCTTTCCCTGGAATATCCTTTTATTGTTTGGCTTTAGTGAGAAAACTGTGTCAAGCCTACGAGGATACGCAAGGAGTCCTGGCAAAAGAATGAGCTAATTCTTTTGTGAGAACTCAGTGATAAGAATCCACCTTTCCCCTCTTGACCTGTTACAGCTCAGATATTTGTCTTGGGTGAATGTTGAAGTTCAGGTTGTTGTTCTGCTCATTGTATTAACTTAACCAAATACAGTCCCATTCCCTAGTGCATTAAGAATTACTGCCCAAGTAAAAGATTTCAGAACAGCCATACTGGGGCAGATCAAGGGTTGTGGTCTTTTCACCACCCAGCCCTGGTCAAAGCCAGATGCATGCAGAGGAGAAAGGGCAGGCTTGTGCAGCACATCTTTCTGAGTCCTCTTGCAGCCTTCAGCCCTTTCCAGCTTGGATGATTTTCCAGGCCAAATGATGCTTCCATTTACTAAGACATGAATGTCCATTGTCCAGTCTTCCCTTGAAACCCTGTGCGTGTTTAACATCCCCAGCACCCTGTAGTGAGGAACTCTGCTGCTCAGCTGTTGAGAGAAGAATCCTCTCTTCGTTGTTGTCCCCTTGAGTGTGAAGAACTCTGGATATCCCCTGTAAGTCACCCATTTCACAAGGCCCAGGGGGCCATAAATATACATACAATTCGTGGTGTGGGTCAACTGTGGATTTACCTAGCAATGCAATGAAATTTGTCATTGTCTTTTTTCCCTTCTGATCCTTTCTGCACGACACTTCACACCTTGGTTCCCGCTAAGGGGGAAGCTGTTGTTTTCAGGGAGTGTTGGAGGTGCACTAAGTCTTCAGGGATAAATTAAAATGCTGTTTTCTAACACCTGGTTGCAGCGCTGCAATAGGGTTGCCCTTTTTCCTTGTGTAACACTCGTGTAATGAGGAGTGCATCTCATCAAGAGCAATTATCTACACTGGAAAGCTCAAGTATGACTCCCAAACAAGTTTTAAAGAAATAAAGCCAAAACCATTTAATAATAATAATAATAAAAAGCTTAATGACCTTGGAGCTTTAAGTTTTGCTACAAGAAGGGACTTGCGGATATTGTCTCCTAGTCTATAGAAACACACAGCTCCTTCCAACCTCCTTTGTTCCTTTGGATACCAAGAACCATTCTGGGTGTGTTTCTCTAATCTTGAAATCTCTGAGCTTTAAGGAAAAAAATTAAGTTAATTAAAACATTTTTTTCCATGTATTCTTACGCAGTGCTCCTGAGTGTGGTACCAGACTACATGGCTGGCTACAGAAGTCCTGATTTCTGTCCTCCTGTAGTGATCACTGGAAAAGCATTAGTCTTTCTACTATTATCCTCTCCCTAAATCTCTGCTTGCTTTGGACCAGAGCACTCTGAAACTCCGGTGTTCAGCTTTTAGTGGATTAATATCCAATTTTTAACGTGTGTTCAATAGATGCTGAATCCCAGCGGGGAAATCTGGAGCCATAGGAAGGAGAGGTGGGTGGGAGAACACATTAAGCAGCTGTCCCTCCCATGAATATATTTCCTCTTTGCAAGTCATTGATGAGATGCTGCGCTGTTACAGGAAGCTTGAGTGCTGCTGCTTCATCCTTTATCTTGTTCCTGTGTCCTGGCAAAGTTCATCTGACATGAATCGGTGACAGGCTTTGTGTTTTCCTCCAGCTCTCTGGAGCAGAAACTGTTCCTTCCCTTGCGGTGAAGACGTGTCTCCAGCTGGTCTGGGTATAACAGGAACCTTGCTGGTTGCACCCCCTTGGTTTAGCAATGGTGTGGAGCAGCTGTACACTCGTCCTGTGCCTGGTGCAGACCCCATGCTCACAGCATGTGCCAGCCAAGAGTTCATGGCTGGACCATGCCCAAAGCTGAAATCTGGCTGGTACATAAATACCACCTCCTCTTATGTTCATCCTGGCTGTGCTGCCGTGGGCAGAAACCTTGTTCCTCAGCCAGGAGCAGCTTCTCCTTTGCCAATTTGAAAGTTAATTTGAGCTGCTTTGATCCAACATTGATGCCTGTGAGGTTTCTGTGGGTAAGAAAGGTTTCCTGGCTCTGTTGTCCCTGTGTGATCAGGTCACTGCAGGAACAGAGCCCAGATTTGGTGACCTGGTGTTACTGCCTGTGACAACCCACCACAGCTCTGCAAACAGCGGAATGGAAACTACGAAGCATAAAACTGCAAAATGATGCTTTTTAGCATCTCTGCAAATCTGCTTTCTTATGAATCCCTAGGTCTGGAGTCCTGTCCTTATGTGAACATCTCATCAAGGAGCTGCAGCAAGTTTCTGTCTCTGAAGAACCGAAAAGTGGGAAGCAAATGGGTTCTAATAAGGGAGAACCTTAATTCCACCCTGACATAAAAATGCTTTAATTTGTGGGAGTTTTTTTCATGTTAGAGGAAGCATGTTCCATGTTCTCAGTGACTTGTGGAGCAGATACCGGGAACACGTAAATCCTTCAGGATCACCCTGGTTGCTTGGACAGCAGTAGCACAGGAAATCAGGAAATTGTTCCTGCTCAGTGTTTGACAGCAAAAATTCTGTGACCTTTTGATACCATGTAGTGGAGGAAGTGGTTTTCAGTGTTGATTGATTGCTTGGACTTGGTGTTGGGTTTGTGTTATTTTGGTCTTGAACGTTTTAATTTTGCAATCTCAGGTTTTCATTCTTCGCCCATAGAAGATGCTTGCTCAGGTCACCCATTTTCCTCAGGTGGTGTGTCTGTCAGTTGTTGGGATATCCCACAGGAGGTGCAAGGTACAACTCAAAAGTCACAGGAGAAGTATCTGTGTCTCCTTGCCTGCAGCAGGCAATGCTTGAGGGCTGTGTGTCCTGGGATGGGGGGAGCTTGTCCTGAGGCCCTTTGCTCAGAGGATTTCTGCTGTCAGGAAAGGTCCAGAGCTACTTTGAGTTCCTCCTTTGGGGAATCCACCCCTAGGATGCTTCAGGCTTGCTGTACCACTATCAGCAGTGAGAGCCAAGCTGAGCCCATCCCATGGGAAAGGGAAGCCCTGCAGCAGCTCACCATCACTATGCCTTGTAGAGCAAAGCCCATGTTCCCCAGCTGTGCCTGGAGCTGTGAGTGGGTGATGTTCCAAGTGACCCCTAAAGTTAAATGAGGAGGAAAAGGCTGGAAAAGGGTTTCCCTTTCTCCCACCCTACTGTGAAAGTACATTACCTAGCACAGTGAGGAGCTGGCGTGTGCAGTGCCCACATGTGAGTCCTGCAAGATCTAGCTGTGGGAGTCCTACCACCCACCCTGGGATTTGCTTCATCAAGGACCTTTAGGGCAAATAACTTTAGAGTTGAGCCATGCAAAGCTGTCAAATTAGTTGTGAATGCTTTTTTGCTTGTGTGGGCCCTTGGTTCACCCCCCTGTCCCAGACAGATCCAAACTTTTCGAAGCCCTTTGGAGAGGGCAGGAGCAGGGGATGTCCTCGTGTACCTTGAGGCCACACCATGCAGGGCACTGTTGCCCTGCTGGCTGCATCCTGGTCCTGCTGCAGAGGGTTTAGTGCCACCAAAGGCACATGGACTTGCTTAACGTCTTCTCAGTTTGCATTCCCCTTGCAGTCTGTGCCAAGCAGCTGTCCCTTTGTACCCAAAGTCTGTCAGGCTCCAGCCCTGCAAAGCCTCCTTGCTTGTTTAAACAAAGGCGGGTGGCTGATGTGGTCAGTGAAGGAAGTTCTAGCAGTGCTTAGCAGTCAGCTGGAGGAAATACAGGGATGGGAGCTGTAACCTGTATGGTGAGGGCCTCCCGAAACACACCAGCTTGCTCACCAGGCTGGAGCTTGGGCAGGTCCTGGGGAGGGGCTGGAGCAGCAACCCACAGAGCAGTCCCACATGCCCCGAGGATGATGCTGTGTGCCCTGGCCAAACAGAGCACCGCCTCTGTGGCAGCATCCAAGATAACAGCGTACTGGAGGGTGATACGGGTACAAGAGGGCTTGCAGGCTGACGGCACCTCATTCCTATACTCTCAGGACTGTCATGACCAGGAGCTGTCTTACATCATTCCCTGTTTGCACCCAGCAGCTGTGGGAGTCACCAGAGATCATCTTGCTTTGCTCCCTTAATGTCCCAGCACAGCACTGGGGAGCCTGACCCTGCTGCTGCATCCAGGACTCATCTGCTGCTCTAGGACTATCATAAACTGGTTTGGGTTGAAGGGACCCTAAAGCTCATCCAGTTCCAGCCCCCTGCACGGCCAGGGACACCTTCCGCTAGACCAGGTTTGCTCCAAGCGCTGTCCAACCTGGCCTTGAACACTGCCAGGGATTGGGCAGCCACAGCTTCTCTGGGCATCCTGTGCCAGCGCCTCAGCACCCTCACAGGGAAGAGCTTCTTCCTCATCTCCAACATAAATCAACTCTCAGGACAGAGCAGTAAGGATGCAGCAGCACTTTCTCTGTGTCAGGTCCTGCACCATCCTGTATCTCTCCTCATGTCAGGCTAAGAGCTGGGTGCAGTCCCCTGTGCTGTGAATACAACCTGAGAAACCTCTGTGGGAGAAGAGGGGGCAGCAGGACAGTTTGCACGGATGCAGCACAGCAGTCCCTGCTCTGCAAGGAGCCCATGCAAAGCTGTGCCCTCCCAGCACTTCCCCAAGCTGCCCCATGCTCTCCCACCATGCAGAAGAGGTTGTCAGTGTTCCCCCTGTCAGAAGGATGCTCCCGCCTGGCGGCTTTATGGACAGCCCTCTCTGGACTCAGAAGAGCTGACAGATGTCAACTGCATCACCGGTCCAGGCCCAGGGACCTCCCCGATGCTTCACAGCAGCCTGATCCTGCACAAGTAGGTAGTGCTTGAGATGCGGTACTCTCCTGATGTCACTGTGGGAGGGAGATGGGGCTCACGTCAGCAGGATGGTTTCACTCTGCTGAAGGGAGAGCTGCAGAACACCCTCCCCATTAAATTGTTTGGTGACTGCCTCATTTGTTTGTTGACTAAGATAAGCCTGGAGTGAGCGCACCAGAGTGGAGACGTTGCTGTGCACGTGGGGTTTTTACAACTGTGCAGAGGACATCAGGCTGTTGCGCAACTCCCGGGTGAATGAAAACAAACTGTGTTCCTTCCTCTTTCCTTCATCCCTGTCTGCACGGTTTAGTGGAAACAGTGATGGTTTTAAATTATTCATTTCTGGGGGGCCAAAGTCAGTGTTAACCACAGACTTCTGGTTAAGTTTTTTCCTGGAAAGCTGCGCCCTTGGAAGAAGAGGGCAGCCCACTGAAACAGAACAGAATAGAATCATAGATAGGGTTGGAACAGACCTTCAAAGCTCATCTAGTCCAACCCCCTGCAGTGAGCAGGTACATCTTCATCTAGACCAGGTTGCCCAGAACCACATCTAGCCTGGCCTTGAATACTGCCAGGGATCCACCACCTTTCGGGGCAACCTGTGCCAGTGTTTTACCACCCTCATTGTTAACAACTTTTTCCTCACATCCAGCCTGAATCTCCCTCTTTTGGTTTAAAACTATCACCCCTCATCCTATCACAACAAGCCCTGCTAAAACATCTCTTCCATCTTTCTTATGAGCCCCTTTTAAGTACTGAAAGGCATTAAGGCATCAGCTCTGCATATGTGCTTTGGTGAAGGTAGCATTGGCATGTACTGATCAGGGCTGAAATAGGTCGATCTCCTGGGGCCATCAGGAAAACTTCAGCCTTCGGATGGAGGACAGCACAAACCGCTTGTATTTCTTTAAAAGAAGCAAACACAGTGGGGAACACATGAAGGAAATGAGGAGCTGGACCTGGGAGAAACTCAGATTGCACTGAGGCCATGCAGGGAGGGCTGGGGAGCAGGGAATGGCCAACCACAGTGACATGGCACCACGGCTGTGGTGGCTATTTGCCATCTGTCCTCACTGGGTCGGGACGGAACCTGGTGTTTACTGAGCCGTTGTGTCAGGATGAGTTGTCTGGTCCCTCCCTGTACTGCCTCTGTGCAGGGAGGGGTCTCCAGCCAGGGAGCTCTGTGGGAACAGAAAGTCCTCTCCCAGCACCCGTGGTTGTGGAAGATGGTCACCTGGGGTGCTGAGGTCCTTGCAATGACCCAAAGCCCAGCCAGGAGGGCAGAGTTGGGCTTTACGTGGTGGCTCTGTGGGCACAGTGTGTCGTTCTGGCTGTTGAGTCAGCACTGTCCATCCCTGTTGCCATCCCAGTTCATGGGGCAAACCTGATGGGATGAAGTAGCATAGCACCAAGTGGTTAAAAAAGCTGTGGTTGCATATGGGCACTTCAGGTTGGTTGTGCCAGTGGGGTTGGACATAGCCTTGGATGGCATGGTTTAGTGGGAGGTGTCCCTGCCCATGGCAGGGGGGTTGGAACTCGATGATCTTGAGGTCCTTTCCAACCCTAACTATTCTATGATTCTATGATTCTATGATATTTCTGGCTCAGGTTGGAAACATCTTGACTGAGAAGCGCAGGACAAGAAAACATGGTGCCATCTCAATTATAGTATCCCAGATTGGTTTGGATTGAAGGGATCTTAAAGCTCATCCAGTTCCAATCCCCTGCCATGGGCAGGGACACCTTCCACTAGACCAGGTTACTCCAAGCCCCGTCCAACCTGGCCTTGAACGCTGCCAGGGATGGGGCAGCCACAGCTTCTCTGGGCACCCTGCGCCAGCGCCTCAGCACCCTCACAGGGAAGAACTTCCTCATGTCTGATCTCAGTCTCCCCTCTGTCCTGTCACTAATGATCCACAGAACAATCCTGTTGGAGCCCTTTCTGCAGGGAGGGAGGTGAAAGCCGCTGTGAGGGAGCAGAGCTGGCAGAGGTTTGGCCACCTCTTGCCAGTGCACACTGTGATGGCAGGGGCCACTGTGTGTGTGGGATGACAAAGGCAGCCAGACTTACTGGTGCACACGGAGCCTGATGTGCCTGGGGCACAGCAGAGCTCTTTGCAAGGCCATCCATGTGTGAGTCACCCCAGCACCACCCTCACTGAACACTGACACTTGCAAAGCATGATGTGCAGTGGTCTGCTGGGATGGGTCACAGGGGATAATACAGGGGTTTGCAGTTGCTTGGTGCTTGTTTGTCTCTTCTTGGTGGGGGTGATGTGAAGCATTTAAGGTGTCCCATCAGCCATGGAGAGTTACTTCAGGCAGGTGGGCAAGATATGGTTGTTATGGTCTGGACTTTGGGTTGCTTTGAGCCTTTCTGGTCAGAGCTTTCTCCTGGAGTGGTTGCCTTCAGCACAGCCCCTCCTAACACTGATGTGATGGATGCCCTTGCCCGATGAAAATAGAACAGTGACCTCAAGGGTTTTCCTTTGAGAGTGTCTTGAGGGAGGACAAATGGGAAGGACTAACAGGCCATCTGCTCCCCTCCCATCCGGCCATGCTGGGCCAGGCCCTGTGATAAGGTTGGGTGAAAGGCAAAGCGTGCCAGGAGGTTTGGCTTGAAGGGCCTGAGAAGGTGCAGGATGCAGGGTTGAATCTCCTGAGAGCAGGGACTGATCCTGGGGAGCAGAAGTTCTGCATGCCTTATTCAACCCTGAGGACACTATGGTGTTCAGGGCTGCTTATTCAACACTGTGCCCTCCTTCCTTATAAGCTTAGGGTCTCTGGGGCAGGGTGCTCTGGGTTTAGTCCAGCTGAGCTGTTCTGGGCTCTGCCCTGCCCTTCTCCTCCTCGGGGCAGCGTGGAGCCAACCTGCGTCACTGCGCGCTGTCACCATCATTAGTGGCAGGACCTCATCAAAGAGTGTTCCCGTGGGAAGCATGAGTTATGGGAGCCCTGGCCAGCAGGAGCAAGGAGAGAGACACTGCAGCCTGGCTCTCCTGCTGCCACCCCAAGGGTCTGGGGTTACAGCCTGGTGCAGAGGGAGGGGGCAGGATGTGGACCCTGTCTAACCATGTCGGTGGACATGCTGTGCCCATGCCTTGCCTGGGTGAGCCAAGTGCTTTGCTTGTGAATCTGGTGAGAATCTGTAGACACACCAAGGTGGGAGATCTTCCCAGCAAGCAGGGCAGGAGCCCAGCAGGATATACAGTTCATGCTGGAACTATCAATTCCTGGTTTATTCGTATTTCTGGGTGCTGTAGATTGTATCTCTTTAACCTCAGGTGCCCTTCTGGGTTTGCTTGTTTGGAGTTGGGGTCGGGAGGAAGGCTGCTGCTCTGCTCTTTGATTTGGGTTCAGCTTTGGTTACAAGGACGTTTCTGCCTGTCCTCTCTGTCAGACACTGAGGGCTCCCAGCTCCAGCCAAGTCCAGGTCAAGCCCAGCGTGGGAGCGGTGAGGAAAAGAGTTATGATAGGCAGTGCTGGGTGACCTCTGTGTTTGCAGTTCTCCCGTCTTTGTTTTGGTAAAAGACAGGTCCTGCCACCGCTGCCGGCAGGAATGGGAGGGTTATTGTGCAAAGCCAGCACCACAGGACTAGGAGCAGCTCCCATCCTGTTTTCAAGGCTTCAACTGCTCTCCAAAGCCGGTGCCAGCCCCACCACATCCCATGCTTTCCCTGATGCCCAGGCTCTTGCCACGGGTGAGGACTGTGCGTCCTGCAGACATCCATCTGCCATGGTCCAGACCCTACGGGCTGAACGCCTTGAGGTCTTATGTGGAGCAAGGCCTTGGCTTGAGCGCAGACGCAGCTCTGCAAGAGGCAGCATGTCATCGTCTCTGTCCCTGTGCTGGGCAGAACAGGGAGGGATGGTGCCGCGGGCCTGTTCCCGGCACCGTGCGTCTCTTGGCATGCAGGATAACCTCTTATGTGGGCTGGAGCCATGAGCAGCCAACGCCAGGGCTCTGCCTCTTCCCAACCCTGAATAAGGGCAGGGATGCCCTCACCCCAGGGGGGTCCTGCTGGGCATGCACAGTGGGGGCTGCTGAGCCCCATTGGCTGCCTGGGCATGACTTGGCCCCTGCCAGGGATCAGGTTAGGTCTTGTGTCCAGGTGCAGGCAGCCGGGTTGATGCAATGTGCCTGTTCCTGCTCGGCGGGGAATGTTGCTCACCTGCCCGGGGAGGCACACGCACTCCCATGGCTTGGCACTGCCTGCCAAGCCTTAATCTCCATTGTTTGACAGCTGCTGCTCTGCTGACGTCAATCCCATGGCTCAGGGGGCTTTTGGAGGAGGAATGGGCAAGTCTCCGCATACGCGTGCTTGCAGGCTTAGCACAAAAATTGTGCTGAAACCACAGAGAGAGAGGGGAGAGGAGAAGAAAGGAAGAGCAGGGTGCAGCTCCAGGGACGCAGATCCTCTGCTGCATGGCCCAGCACTGGGAGCTGCTGGTTGACTCACGCCCAGGTCTGCCTGGCTGGGCAGCATCCCTTGATGAAAGGAAAAATGCCACCTTACGCATCCAGCTTGCTGGGAAGTGCTGCTCGGTTCCCTTCCCCTGTTCATGCTGAGGGTCTGTTTGTGCCCAATAAGCATCTCGTCTGGTTTTCTGGTCCCTGTCCTGATGCCCTCCGGACCGCTGAGACCGCTGGCATGGGCAGCTGTACTCCCTAACTGCTGGGTGGCTGCTGCTCTCCCCTCATTCTCTGGTCATAGTCTCAAGGCCTAGGGTAGTATCACAGAATGGTTTAGGTTGGAAGAGACCTTAAAGCTCATCCAGTTCCAACTCCCTGCCACAGGCAGGGACACCTTCCACTAGACCAGGTTGCTCCAAGCCCTGTCCAACCTGGCCTTGGACACTGCCAGGGATGCGGCAGCCACAGCTTCTCTTGGCATCCTGTGCCAGTGCCTCACCTGGCTCACTGAAGAACTTCTTCCTCATGTTTAATCTAAATAATCTCCCCTCTGTCATGTTAAAGCCATTCCCTCTTGTCCTGTCCCTACAGGCCCTTGTCCAAAGCCCCTCTCCAGGTTTCTTGCAGCCCCTTTAGGCCTGGGAGCTGCTCAAAGGTCACCCCGCAGCCTTCCCTTCTCCAGGCTGAACAAGCCCAGCTCTCTCAGCCTGTCTCAGAGCAGAGCTGCGGTTTTGTCCCTTCCTGTATTATACATCACTAAAGAAGCTGTTCAGTCCTGTCTGGATTGCACCAGCCCTGGGCAGCACTGTCCTGCCTCAAGGGACCATTTCAGTGTGCTCCCTGGAAGCCGTGCGCAGGTCTCACATAGCATTGGTCAACTTGTGCTCAGCTTTGCTGCTTTTCTCCCACAGAGTAAGTTTTGGGAGCAACACCCTTGGTCTCCTGTGGGCTGATTCTTCCTCCATGCATCAGCAGATATAAAGGGTGCACTCACTGCTCTGGGGAAGGCTGAGCATCCGTTGTTGCTGCTTGCAGGAAGGGTCTGGCTCCAGGTCCTATGTGTCTGTCTTTCAAAGCCTTACTTAGCTTTGGAGCCTGGAAAAGGCTCTCTGGGGAATCTTGGCATGGAGTCCACGGCTTCCAGGCTAAGTCGCCGGCGCTTCTGCTTCCACTCGTGACCTTAACAACACATCCTGATGGCAATTGTTCTCTGGGCTGGAAATCCTGTCTGCCCTGCTGCAGGACTTGTGCTCCCAAGCAGCTTGAGGTCTTCGGTCAATGTAGTCGAGCCTTCCCGCAAGGGAAGTCACTCGCCCTACTTCTCAGTGGCAGCCACCTCTCTGGCTCCACTCCTTGGGCTTGGCTGCTCGGCAGCAGTAGCTTTAATGTCTTTAAATATTCCTCATTAAAAAACATAAAGCCAACTAGGGTGTGAGGAGACAAAAGAGGAGGAAGCCAGGAATTGCCATAAGTAGCTTAGAAGGGGTTTTTGGTTTAAATTTATTTATTTCCTGGCTTAGAAAGCAACTTGGTGGAAACAGTCTTAAAGCTCAGCCTGGGTCATGCCTGGGAAGTGGAAACCCTGCAAGCCATTTTGGGTCTGTGCATGTTGCTGACAGCCCATGGCCAGGAGGGTCAAAGGACTCTGTCAATCTGCTGATTTGACTTCTCGAGCTAAGTTGTTTTCTTTCCTTTTGCCCCACAGCCCTACAGGATAGTGAGAAATCATGTAAGTAACCACTGGGGCACATTACTTGATGCCTTGGCTGAGGTTGCCTTTTCCCTATGTTTGCACCGCTGGTGCTGGTCTGTGTTCCTTCCTGACTAACACAGTTTTGAGGCCTTGGAAACCGAACTTGGATGGTATCCACCAGGCAAGAGTTCTAGCAAAGCATTTGAGTTTTGCTATCTCTGGGGAAATACATTGACTATTTCTTGATCTCGAGAAGGGGAAATATCAGAGGTTGTGCCATGGTGAGTTTTGCTGGAGAAAGCTGAATTCGACAGTGTGATGAGTCAAATGCTGTGATTCAGCCTTCCACCAACAAATGAAGCCTCCAGAAGAATGCAGAAGTTTCTGTTGCTTGAAATTCTGGTCCAGAGGGTACACTTGGGCTGTATAACTCATTTTGATATTCTTTTTAGACACAAAACCTGCACTTGATCACTCAAAAACTCCTCTGATCACTTTTCTTAAAAGAGGGAGACATTAAGGAAAATAGCATGCAAGTGCCTAGCCCTAAGAAAGAGAGCATGAGCCCACAGCATCTTCTTGTTCATCATGTCGTCTTCTTGCCCAACCCCTGTAAATTATCCGACACCCCAAGGATTAGTGGAAAACCCAGTAGCTAATGTTCTAGCAATCTCTTCAAGTTAATATTCCAGCTGAGGCTTCATGTGTGCATGTTTCTGTAGCCAGGGAATGAATGCTGCGTGTAGGACATGCTCCAGCTGCCCAGCCTGGGCTTTGGAGACCCATGACTGGTTCTGATCATTCAGAAAGCAGTTTGATGAGTATCTCTGAGTAATTAACCGAAGCTTTGCTAGAAACTTAACTGGGAAGACTTATGGGAAGTTACGTGCAAACCTGTAGCAAGACAATGCATAAGAGGTGATGTTTTGTTTAGGAGTATTAATAGAAGGTGTTGCTTTCTTCTGCAGACCTTACTCCACTGCTCTAATGATACCAGTGTGGGTAAGTGCTGTTGTTTTATCCATCGCTTACAAAATCTGCACTCACTTGAAGCATCAGGGGGGCTGGTATGAGGAACTGAGCAATCACGTTGGAAAGACGCAGCCAGTTTCATGGCATAAGAGTGAAGGGTGAGAATGGGACCATGGGGCTGTTTTCAAAAACACACCAGTAAGAGATCAGTTGGTTTGCTTTATTTTGCATCCTTTTTCCTGGATTTTAGGGGCAAGGTTGTGGTGTATGCATGCTTGGCCTTGGCACGGCAATGACAGCTAGCTCCTGTTTTCCTGGCTGCAACCTCGTGAGACCCCCATGTTACCCGTGGGGGAAACTGTTCAAGGTCAGCCCAGGTCCTCCTGCCTGTTCCAATCCTTTCCAAGATGCTTCTCTTCACAGACAACCAGGGGCTATGGTTCTCTTCCTTTGCTTTAACAGTGCTGCAATTGCCTTTTCCTCTGTGAATTTGTATGGTCTTCACTGGAATCCTTGTGAGCCTATTAAGAAGTGGGATCTGTGCTTCAGATTTTGGGTTTCTTTGGCTCACATTTTGAAATCCCCTTGAACACTGTAGGGGGTAAGCTGCTGTTGCTGGTGCAGTCAGGTTTGCAGATGCTAAGGTGATCCTGGACTGTTCCCTCTCCCAAACACCCCCAAGCCTGGGTTTGGGCTGACCCTACTCCTTCCCCAGGAATGCCACCACATGGGAGGGAGAATCATTTAATCACTTCCACTGTTGAATAGCGGGGTCTTAACGTGATTTGGCTTCATCTCCAAGTCACAGGGGAAGGTGCCATTTCCCTGGGAGCTGGGGACTTGGGGTCCCAGCCCCTCTCTGAAACACTGGCTGCCCAAACCCCTCTGAGATGCCCTCAGATCCACTCCCCAAGGAGCTCCCCTCTCTTCACTGGCCCCAGGAGCCAGGGAGTGCCTGCCTCAGAGTGGGTTTGGCAGCTGGGATTCATGGTACTGGGATGGAAGGTATTTGCTAGAGCAGGCAAGCCAGTGGGCCCTGCAACACGTGGTGGCCAGCCGAGCCCCTCTTGCCTTGGGAGAGGCTTCCTCAGTGATTGTGCAGCTGATGGAGGACCTGGTTTGTGCCTTTCAAGGATATTGTGGCTGGCCCAGATAAGGGACTGAAGGTCTTTGACTGCCAGGTGGAAGTTGTTGTGTTCTGTAATAGTGTTAGAAACCTGATTATTTTTTGTTATTTTCACCCAGATTTAAAGGGGCTTTGTCAGAAGCAAGTCAGCATGAAGTCTTGCATAAGCTCATCCAGCAGTTGGTAAGCAAGTGAGGCGGTAGAAGGATCTTGGAGCAGTAATCAGGGAGGGAAACCAGAAGAGAGAAGAATGGATGTGCTGAGCTGGAGCACTGGCTCCTTCCCTCTGCAGGCATGCTTTGCTTTTCTGCCACAAGCAGAGGTGGAGGAAGATCATGCTTCACATGTGCATGGCTGTTGTGAAGCCTCCAGGAACAGACAAGGAGGAAACCACAGGGCATTAGCCACAGTTTGCATGGTTTCTATTGCCCAGACTGGGGTTTTGTGGCTGGGCTGAGATCAGATCTTCCCTGTGAGGGTGCTGAGGCGCTGGCACAGGGTGCCCAGAGGAGCTGTGGCTGCCCCATCCCTGGCAGTGCTCAAGGCCAGGTTGGACACAGGGACTTGGAGCAACCTGGTGTAGTGGGAGGTGTCCCTGCCTGTAGCAGGGGTTGGAACTGGATGAGCTTTAAGGTCCCTTCCAACACAAACCATTCTGTGATTCTATGAGGAGGCACTGGCTGTAAGGACAGTGGCATGGGGTGCAGGTGGCCTTGCGGGGCAGGAGGATTGGTGCAGCAGACCTCTGGGGAAGGTGGGGCTGCAGCAGGTCCTGCCCCAAACCAGCCACGTCTGTTGGAGGGCGGCAACTTTGGGCTTCTTTTGATTAAAAACTGTGCGTTTTCCACAGAAGGTGGTTGCGAAAAGCCTGAGATCTGGGAATCTTCCTAATAACTGACAGCCTAGCCCGGTGCCCATCCGTTTCTGCAGACCAGGGGCTGGCAGCTCTCTGGCCCTTTGCTTATGAGAAATGGCTTTCCCTGTAAACTGAGATCATCGGATAGAACTCACGGATTTAGTTAAAATCACTCCATTGCAGGTTATTGTTCGCATGCTTGCCTGTTTTGGGGAGAATCTGCTTCCTCTGAAAAACCCGAACAGCCCTCCTCTTCACCCCCAAATCCGGCCGCTTCCAGGCAAAAAACCAAAGGTGGGGATGAAACTGCACCCCTCGCTCTACCTCCCTTTGTATTTCCTAAGCCCATGAAACTGGGTGGGGAAGGGAGTTCCCTACCCTAAAAACTGAAGTATCAGGTTGGTTGCGCAGACTCTGCGCCAGCCAATTTCTGGAAGTGGACAGTATGTGAAAAGCCTCTATGAGAAGCTGTAATCACCAGCGTAACCGACGTGAAAACTTGCTTCTGGAAAAAGCACTTTCTTCCTGCCTTTTAACAGCCAACTGCAGGGTGTTCCTGGTACAGCACAAATATTTTCAACAGGCTAAATAATTATCTTTAATTAGTTTTCATTAGGGTGATGCCAATCCACCCCTCTATTTGGAAACTCGCTTAGCTCCTGAAATGGCTTGAAAACAATGAAGCAGGGAAAATACCCTGCTCGTGCTGCACTCGTTTCCATCCGCCACAGGAAAGGAAGGGACCACCAGACCCCATGGGCTATGCAGTGAGTTTGCAAAGGAGGCTGGAGTGAGTTTAAAATAGTCTGTCTCTGTGATTTGTTTTCATTTTCACTTCCAAAGCAAAAACTCATGCTGGGATTGCTCGCTGTCCTTCACTTCCCGCAGGCAATAGCATCGTAACCCCGGTACTTCAGTGATGTTTTATCCTGGGCCACATTCCCACGGTGGCCTGTGGCCATCAGGATCACCACAGTGGCAGAGGCGAGGCTGGGGCAGCAGCAGGGAGTCTGCATCTCGTCCTGGGCTAACAGTGTGCAGGCAGTTCTTATCACATCCCTGTGTGTCTTCCTGGCCCTG
Organism: Amazona ochrocephala; assembly: GCA_039720435.1. Lineage (NCBI taxonomy): Eukaryota > Metazoa > Chordata > Aves > Psittaciformes > Psittacidae > Amazona > Amazona ochrocephala. The sequence continues at coordinate 24,425,964 of CM077884.1, read as the reverse complement.
ACCTGCTCCGTAAGCGGAGGAAGGATGGGGAGGTGATTGCCTGTGGTCTGTGTTGAGTGCCAGCACAGATAACAGCCTGGCATTATCAGGTTTTTGGCTCTGGCGCACAAAGCTCTATACGTGGGTGAAGTAAGCATTTCGAGCAGCGGGGTGTAATTGCCTGGTGCGCAGTGCTTAACCAAAACACATCTCTATCGCTCCATCTCCACATCAGGAGTGCACGTGCACCCCCTGCACGTTCTCCACCAGCTGGGTCGGATACAGGCAGGATCAGGCCAGACCAGGTCCAGGATCACATTTCTGGATAGCGCCAGCACCAGCAGACGCTGGGAGGTGGGACCATAAAGCACCGGAGCCCCATGGCATGCAGGCATGGAAGGTACCCACCCTGGTCATAGAAAGCCACCAGATGTCCTGCTGGGGAGACAGGAGGGCTTTCCCTCTGGTATCTGTGTTATACTGTCTGCGCCATCAAGCTGGCATGAATACGGCTGTTGTAGACCCTTGGTCCTCACTTGCTCTACTATTGTGTCATTGGTTTCCGTTTCCATTTCCACCTTGAATCTACAGTGCTTGTTTCCAAGTGATGTGTTTTCACACTGATTTCCTTAAGTTCTGGGGTTTTTTGGTCTCATTTCTGCTATTTCTGCATACAGCCACCTCTTGGTCTGGTCCCGGTCCAAACCCTGTCAGTGATAAGGGGAAATTCCCCAGTCAGACAGAGGAAACCATCCCAGCATTCCAGGCAGACTTTCCAAAGTATTTTTAATGAAGGGCACACGCCCTCTGAGCCCAATGAGTGTCCTGTTTACCTTTCCTCATGGACTCTGCAAGCTGCAGGAGAAGGTGGGAGATGTCCTGGCATCAGCTGGCCTGAGAAAAAGGGGAATTACTCTGGGAATGTTTGAAGGAAGACCTTGTCCTAACACTTTGCTGAGTCAAGGGGATGCCAGCAGCAAAGGTGAGGCTTCCTGGGATGGGGGTTGAAAAAGAAGGTAAAAAACATGAGACTTGGCAGTGTGTGGTGGGGAAGGCTCTACTGTAATGAGCTATGGCTCTTCTTTCTCTCTTCTCGCTCTGTGTATGTCGGGTTTACTCTGTGTCATAAGAATATGAGAATAGTAGTGTTCTGTGAGCAGTAGTAGTCCAGTAAGTGGAAAGGGACTCCATGCTGCAGAGGGAAATGTTGGCATGGGGAACCCATCAGAGATATCTTGTGCTCCTCCAGGCTGGAGGAGGCAGGGAAAGGCTGTGGTCTTGTTGCCTGGGGTGCAAAGTCCTCTGCAGGAATGGGAAAACAGCCTGAAGCCCGGCCCTTCCAAATCCTCTTGTGCCAATGATCCATGAGGAGGATGCCAATTTCTCCTTTCAGACGTATAATACTCACGTTCCCAAACCTCTGTCTCTGGACCATAGTGCAGCAGAGCAGGGCACGCCACCAACCATGCAGCCTCAGGAAAACCCAGCTACTTTGTCCATCTGGATGGCACCATCTGCAGTGCAGGGAACATGCTGCCTGTACCCATCCCAGATGCTTGTTCAATGGGTTGTGTTCACACCAGGCTGTAACCTTCCCTCTTGTTCTTCCAGATACAACGAATTGTTAAAACCTCTGTAGTTTCTACTTATCCCCAGCTTTGTATTGCACCCTTGGTGTCCCCTCTGAGAGTTTTCCTGGCTGACAGGACAAGTCAATAACTAGACTGGTTTATATGCCTGTCCTTGGTTTTTCCTCCATCTCTTGGAGAGACAGCAGCATTCCAGGCAGGGTATTGAATCCTAACTGAAGACTGTGCCTCCCAGGTTCAGGCATTGTGCGACAGTCCTTTCGCATCCCACAGCTCTTTGCAGTGTGGTATCTGCCTCTGCCTGGGCTCTCCACCAGCCCTGAAGGCCATTGCTCTTCTGTTGGGTGGGATCAGGATCTCATGCTAAGCATAGCAGGGATGGAGGCAGGCCCAGGGGGTCAGGTATGTGTCCGTCTGAAAGGCATTTGATTTTGTAGCAGCCCAGGGGTAAGTCAGGATTAGTACTGACCATATGGTCCATTGCTGTCCTGAAAAATCACAGAGAGCCTTCGACAGGCAGTGAGGATGATGGAGGCTGGAGAAGAGCTGCTGTTTTTTAATGGGGTTGTGCTTTCTGGCTCTGAGCTTGCCTACACAGCCCTACTCTCCTCTCTGGAGGGCAGGAGCAGAGCAGCAGGTGCTTGGGACTCAGCCGGAGCTCAGCATACACCAAGGGGGTGGAACCATGCGCATGGGGGCCAGAAACAGCATTTGCCCCTTCTCTTTCAGCAGGGATGTTAATCTGAGCTTGTGCTCCCTGCCAGCAGCCAGTGCCAGCAACCTCTGCAGGAAAGTGAGCAAGGAACCTGCTTTCTGCTGCTTGGATGGACCAAGTGACATCTGCACTGTGGTTTGTGGAAGCAGACCGGTTCTGGCTTAGTCTTAATCCCTTGTGGCATCTTCCCCTCTCACTGCTTCTGCCTCATTGGCGCCCAGACTGCGTTTGAGTCAGTGCCGTTCATCTGAGAGCAAATCTCCTGGTGGGACTGGAAAAGTAGTTGGGTCTTCAGGTGCTTGTAAGACCCTCAATACAAAGGCCTCTGGGGATGGGAGGAGGTAGCTGAGTCATGAGAGAGGAACTGCTACTCCACCTATTCCTCGCTTGGTCTAGCAGAGGAGACAGCCCAAGCCCAGAGATCCAGCCTACAAGCGATGAGTCAGCCATTGTCCAGAGAATCTCCATGGGACAAACATCATCACATCTTCTTTCCTTGGCTGTCTTCTCAGCAACTTCGTCCTTCAGCTGGCCTGGCAGCTTCTCCTCCTGTTTTGTTTGCTACCTCCTGGTCGCGAAGTGCTGTCTCTGGAAAGGGAAGTGTCGACGGTGCCTCTCAGTCTATTCTACCTAATTTTAAACCTTTTTAAAATGGTTTCCTTTTTTGTCTTGTGGTTTCATTATGTTCTGCTTCAAATTAGGAATAAAAAAGTCACATGAGGAAAGCTGTTGTCTGATGTTTGGTGCCATGGTGAGATGCGCTATTGTGTGATGAAGACCTTGTACCAGAAGAGCCCTGTTCTACTGCTGGTCATCCTCTCCACAAGGGACAGGTTTTTCTTTCCTACAGCAGCTCCCCAAAGGAGCGGGGAGGAGGCAGGAGTGGGATGGGATGACACGTTTCTCTTCCCAGTTGAATGTTTCCAGTCAAGAGGCTCTTTGAGAAGTGTGCCGGTGCACAGATAACACAGAGGTGTTTCAGGAGGCGGTTCCCAGAACTGGCTTGACACTGCTGTGACCTGGGTCAACTGCTGTCCTTGCAAAAGAAAGAAAAGTGAGCCCAGGGGTCAAACAACAGGAACAGGCATTGAGGAAATGAGCCCTCGCTTAAACTAATGAACTCGCAGGATAAGGTGCCATTCGGGGTGAGTCACTGCTTTTCCTTTCATGGTGCCGAGGGGAGCACGAGGCTGGGGGGTTTCTGGGCATCATGGAAGAGGGAGTCTGGGCCAAATGGGGTGAGGACTTCAGTGGTTCCTCACCAAAAGAAAGACTCAAGAAGTGATGGTTTCACAGCCCCCAGTGGCAGCATCCCAAAGGCTGTTTGTGGAGGGCTCAGCAGCTGGCCCCAAAAAAGTGCGTTGGTGTCCATGTAGATTTCCGTCATTCTTGCCAGGCATTGACCAACCCTGCCAGATGAAGCTACTCCTCCTAAACACCATCTCCATGAGGACATGTGATAAAAGAAGGGAACTGCAGAAGTACTGTGAAATTCTAAATGCTGGTCAAACCCCGCTTGCAGAGGCATTCCACCCATACGGTGATGGTGTGTGGTCCTCCCTTCAGGTGAGAAGCTCAAAGTCTCCTCTCTAAAGAGCAGCAGCTCCTGTACCTCTCTTTATGCCTGAAGTGCAGGAAAGCTGTTTAAAGTGCCGCTTCCAACGGAAAACAGGTCCCTGAGCTGTCAACTCACTCTTGAAATGACTGATTTCGTGTCATCTTCAGTGGAACACGATTGACCACTTCCCTTTTATGCTGGAGCATACCTCCTCCTATGGTTCCTCAGGCTCCCAGATCTGTGTTTGCAATGTCTCTGTGCAGCCAACCAGTGTGGCTCCTATTAGTTGAATCTCAGCCATGCTTTTTGCTCTGGGATTCAAACCGAGTGGCAGACCCTTTACCTAATGTTCAGCTACAGATGTCAAATACAGACTAGGAACACAATGTTCCTGATTCACAATGACTAATTTCCAAGATGAGACAATTCAGCCCTATCAGGAACATGATGTATCTCTTGGTCAAAGGAGTTCTTTCAGGTGGGAGTGCTCTACCATGGCTGTCAGAACAATTTACTGGTTTCCCTGTAAAAACAATAAATATTTGTCTCATTTTCTAGGGTGAAATGAAGCAGCCATAGCAGAGGCATACCTGGCTAAGAAGTCATTCGGTCATCTGTGGGGTGGCTCTGAAGCAAGCACCGATGAAGTGTGAAGGCATGCTGTGAGTATCATCAGAGATGACAGCTCTTCACCAGATGTGTTTATTTCTTGGTGCTCTGCTCTCACATTTGTATGTCAGTCAATGATCATTACTCTTCTTGGAGCAGCTATAAGTAGTCAGGTTTCTCCACTGATTTAAATCTAAGCTGGCCTGATGATGTTGAAACCCATGAGGTAGAGGACTGCGTTGGCTGGACTTGGTCCAAGGATGTGGTGGATGAGTCAGTCCCTCCACCAGCCCTGCCGCAGCCGAGACAGTGGTCCACAAGGCACAAGGCAGTCTGGGGCAAAAGCAGTCTGTTCTCAGATAGATGCTAGAGCATGACTGCACTCGCCACAACTGGCGTTCTTCAGAAAGGAGCCGGTGCAGCTTCTTCTTAGGCCTAACAAGAGCTTCACATGCTGGCCAAAACCTCAGCCCTGTGGTTAGAAAAGGAAAATGAAACCAGGAAAAGAAACCCTGCTGCGTCTTACGTCTCTGGTTCTTCATGAGTGCACTTGGGAGGGAGAGCAGCATGCCAAAGCTCAGTCCTACAAACCCCTGCTCTGATGAGAGGTTGCTTAAAGGTTAGATAGGGCTTGGGGCAGCCCAGTCTAGTGGGAGGTCTCTCTGTCCATGGCAGGGGGTTGGAACTGGATGAGCTTTAAGGTCCCTTCAACCCAAACCATTCTAGGATTCTATGATCCTCTTTCTGTGGAGTCACACCATGCTCAGTGGACTGCATCCTGCCACTGATGTTCATTTAGAGCATCCAGACTGAGAGAAGTGATTGCTAAAGTGAGAAAAGTGCTGGCTGTGCGAACAGGGTGGGTTTGGGCCTGTTACAAATAGACCCCAAGCATCTGCCCAGCTTGGGAACCCCTTGGTTTGTCCTCACAAAATAAAGGAGAACAGGAAAGAAAGGATCCTGTTTCCAAAATGTTTGACTGTGGAAGCTTTTTTATTTTCTCATATTGAAAGAAAGAAGGAAAGAAGGAAAGGAAAGAAAGGAAAGAAAGAAAGGCACATTTTAGTTCAAACCCCAAAATTTTCATATTCATTTAGAATGTTTGGGAAAAAATGGTTTCAGAGTTGTCAGGCCATATTTGAAAGGAAATAGCAGCAGATTACTTTGCTCTGAAATGATGGTTTATTAGTGTGAGCTAATCTCATAGTACCCAAAAAGCCATGATCTAAAGGCAATGTTTTAAAATTGCAGAAGGGAAATGTTGCAGTCAACCTGAGACTGAGGCTTTCTTCTGCTGATGATGCTTTTCAAGAATAGGGCTTTTTGTTTGGATTTGAGACGGGAGTGGGTTTAGGCTTCTCAAACCCTGCAGGCACAGGAAATCTGAGACTACAGCAAAGCAGGGCTCCAGTTCCTGAATTATCATCTTTTACTCCCCTTCTTTATGGAAGCCTGACAGGGTTTTTGGCTTCTCTTCATTCCGGTGCTCCTCTGGCAGCTGCACAAGAATTACAACAGGATCTCTTCACCTTTAGCAATCCTACACCAGTGCCCTTGAACACAGCTCTCATAGGGACTTGCTCCCATGTTTGTCTCCTCCAGTAGCCTGTGGAGGACATGTAAAGAGGCCTGCTGTTTACCTATTTTATGTATTGAGAGGTCTTGTCACATTTTAGTGCCAGTTTTTTTCTTGCTCATAGCCCATTCAGACTGTAGGTGGCTTATTTATTTATTTATTCACCTTCCCTTGAGGTCTTATGGCTTCTCTTGTAATTTGCTCATGCAGACCAAAATGGATCTCGCTGGATGTCTTGCCCCTCCATTTTCCCCATTAAAAAGGTTGTTTTCATGAGCTGTGCCCATGGTGAGTACTTGGATTGCTCCCTGATGGTTTGATGGCTGTCCATCACCCTCAGTCCATGTGTGCTGGTGGCAGACTGGGTCCCCCCTGCTGAAGTGGGAGCGGTTAAAGGAGGATGGAAACTGTGATGAGATGATTCCCATGTACATCAGTAGAAACAAAATGTCATTTCCATTGGAAAATATTTCAAGGTGTTTCAGCCTTTCAAGATGAAACAAAATCTTCCCTTGCAAAATGTCAGTTCCAGCCATTGTTCCAGTTTGACTTCTCTGTTCCAAGGAAAACAAATGCATTTTGACTTGAAATGGCTAACGCTGATACCAGCTCACAATCAGCCCTTCCCTGCCATATGCTCAGAGTTAGGAGAGGATCTCAGTGTGATCCAAACCCTTCTTGCTGTTTTTATTCCCGCTTCTCCAAACAGAAAGTTCCCCGCACTTTTTGTATAACTGACAATGTTGCTTTCCCTCCTGCCCTGGGTGATGCCCGGTCATCTCTTGGGCTGCACCCTGAAATGGAGACAGAGCTGCCAGCAGCAAGGTACCGCCAAGCATAAACCTTAATGTTGAGCCTCTAGATGCTAAATAACTACACTGGGGTCAACCCCATGGGAAAAAGACACCCTACAAAAACATATTAAGAGATCCAAGCTGCTTTGGGCATGCAAAAATGGGTCTGTCAAAACCAATTTCTAGTAGAGCTGTACAAAACACATGTCAGCAGGGGTTGGTGGCTGCCAGATCTCACAACCGCCCCTGCCTTGCGTCCAGCATGAGGAGGAAGGACAGGTTTTGTTAGCTGTTTTTGGTTCACTGCTTACTGAAATTAAGGCTGGCTTTATTTAGTGGGTTGGCCCTTACATGGTGACAGCCAAACCACACGCACACGCTCTAATAGTATCGGGAAGTTTGGAAGGCTTCAAACCAAACAAGGAGCTTTTATGAAACATCTAAGTAATTGAAAAAATAAAATTAGATGTTTATGCAATTTTGTTGGCACTCGTGTTGCCATCATCATTAAATAAGTCAATGTATAGGATAACAAAAATGGTTTGCACCATATTAGTGGAGACTGAAGCATTTTCCTTGCAAGCACAGAACTCTCATTCTGTATTTAACAGTGCCCAGAGCTTCAGGACTTGTAGCAGTATAAGCAGAGTGTTGTGGCCAGATATTAGGAATGAGATGTTCTGGTTTCACTCTCTTTTATCCTCTTTTTATTGAATTTAACCTTTTTTTTTTCAAGACAGAAGTAGACAAACATCCACACTCTGTGGTTTCTCTCCTTACCACAACCTCAGGCGGGTATTGAATCAGAGCTGTGATCACCGCACAACGTTTGGTCTAGCTCATTTCATGCCCTGGGGTAATATCCATTAAAGCTTTTGTGTATTTAATTTATTGTCTATGTATTTATTTTAAATGACAATTCACATGATGGCTGCCAGAGGTGGCAGAACAGCTAAATAAAGTCATTTCCAAGGTAAAAGGTCAATATACCCAGCAAGCATCAGCTCTTCGAGGAGGTGAAGGTTTCCAGTGGGTTGTGACAGATGTAGGCGCATGGGTCTCTGAAGCTCTGAAACTATGGAAACCATCTCAGCCCTTCTGCCCCTTCTGTGGGCTATTGTGGAGACTCTTGTAGTCACATTGACCCCTTGTCAGGGAGCAGAGACTCATCACCAGGAGTGAATAAGATAAGAGGATGCCACATCACTCATAGTGAGGCATTTTCCACATCGCCTGCCAGACCTTCACAACAGGAGGAGGCTGAAGCATGAGCCCTCCATCAGCTCTGTTCCTGGAGAGGCCAGTACTTCTGGATTGCACCTAACCGAGAGCAGTTGTTGGGGTAGGTGATGCTCAGATGTCACCACCTTCTTCCCTGCGCTTCTTTCTTTCCCCACCAGCAGCCTTCTGGAGAGGACCGTTCTTGAGCTGCTCGAGGTTTGATTTGGTCACACGCCTCCCCCTCACCACTTAGGATGGCACCTTTGTAGACCTACTACCAGGGATTTAACATCACACCTATGAGCAGCACCAGCTTTTTTGGTGCTACCAGATGCAGTTTTCTTGGTGTGAAGTAACAGATTTTCCCTGCAACTGATTTCAAGGCACAGGAGGACCTGGGAAAGTCTCTCTCTCAGGTACATAAGTCTGTGGAGGAATCAGGGTTAAGGAATTTTACAAACATATTTGAGACTTCACCTTTCTAGGCTGGAGAACCTTGCTTAGGGGCACTGTTCCTGAAGTGTTTACCAACTGTGAAGTTTATTGGCAGTGGGCAGAGTTAAATTAGGCTGCCTCATCGTGATCACTTGAAGCAATTTCAAGGAAACGCAATCCTGCTTTGAATGGCACAGACAGATCCTTGTCTGTCTCACTTAATTGCTTTTACTACAGGATACTGATGCTTTAGATTGCAAATCCTTCAAGGCAAGGACTTGTCTCTTTGTTCTGGGTTTGCAGAACACATCCTGCAGCAAAGGCCAGGGATCTGGCCAGACTACAAATGTCTGGTTATTTTGCATACTGTACTCAGAGTGCCAGGAGGTCTTCATGGTGGCGGCTGGAGGGTGTAAGGGTTGTGGAGTCCTTGCTGGCACAGTCCTGCTGAATGCTGACCCCTAGTATTCACAGCAATCATGTTGCACTGGCTGATGCACATCATCTTCCATCCCTGCAATTGTTCTTGTTTATGGTGGGGCAGAATTTATTGCACATGCAAATGTCATGCAAATGAGTAGCTGGGGAGGGTGTGGAATTAATGATCTTAATTCCAATCTTCCAGCTTCTCCTTATACTAACCATCAGAGTTTCTCCTCTGGAATGTGCTGAGCAAAAGGTCCCAGCATCCCCAAACCTCTGGGCTGGCATCTCCAAAAGCTGTTGCAGAGAAAGGAGAGGTGGAAAAGGTACCGCAGAGAAAGAAGAGTAGGCTGGGCCAGCAGGGACCCACTAAAATAATCCACACATCAGGTCATCTCCAGTATAACCGAAGAGCTTTTAATATATTAGAGCAGGGATTCAATTGATGATGAGACTCAAATGGCCTAATTATGAACAAGACTCACTTAGAAAAGGCAGAGGAAAAAAACAAGCGGCTGTTCAAGAGATATGACACCAAGTATCACCAGGGTTCGTTTAAAAGCATTTCCTCCACTCCTATAGACCGGAGGAGTTCATTATAAGACCATTTATAGCACTCTTAAAAGTGGGGGGGATTTCTGCTTTCTACTCTGCTGCTTTTAAAGACTCATCCTGCCAAAATCAACAGCTCCTAGTTTTCAGGCTCTTCAATCACCCTCAAGGTGCAATTGTAGCTGTGCAAATCTTGTCTTCCCATTTATTCTTCAATAAGGCACCTTTCTCCTCCCATTGCCCTGCAAGAGGTTTTACTGACTAGGCTTGCATATGGGATGGAGAGCACAACAGAGGTGCATAATGTATTTATTGGTCACCACTGCAGACAGGTATCTTCTGCTTCAGGTAAGATGGTTGTGGGCAGCCAGCCATGGGAGGGATGGTTTAATGCTGACACGCATCTCTGTTACCATCTTTAGTATAAGTTATATGCTCTCCCATCCCGCCTTGACTTCACTCCTAATTTCTGGTGGTGGCCTTGGCCAGAGGGTAAGCGCTATCATGTCTTGCTCTTGTGGCGTGGCTTCTGCTTGTCCAAAAAGCTCCTCTGTACATGCCTCTCCACCATGGGGGCTGTGGTGTGCTCTCCCCGAAGGCTGGACCACCTCTTTGGGTGCTGCTAAACCACCTTCCCTTCGTGCCCAGGAGCAGGTCAGGCTGTGAGCCAGCCAAGCCTGTTCTTCAGGTATGGCTGCGTACCTCCCTCTGACCAGTATTTCTGCTCCAGATCAAATATACATTGCTGTAAATTAAACCCAGCCTGTTACGGTCTGTAATTTCCATTGAAACGGTGCACGCTGCCCACTCCATCCCCTTTGGTCCTCATCCACCACCAGCCATGGAGAATGAATGGGGTTCCTAGGGGGTGGGTTTGGCATGTTGGTCTGCAACCCCAGGTCTGGCTCTGGTACTTGCAAGTCTGAAACCCTCCAGGAGCCCGGGGACTTCATGTTTGCTTCTGCAGGGGCTCGTGGTGTTCTGGTACTGGTGTGCAGCGAGTAAACTGGAGGTTGCATGGCTCCAGGAAGTTTGTGTTCAAGCTGTGTGAGGTTCTCAAGTAAACAGGGATCACCTTTCGCTCTCTTCCTAGTCCTGCTTGCGACAGCACTACCTGCAAAGCAAGAGACCCAGTGCATCTCCGGCGACAACCTTCAGGCCTGCGCCTTTTATGAGCTGAATGTAGGGCTCTGATCCTTCTTTTGCTCCTTCCTCTCTCTTGCAGAGCCTCCCCAGGTCTTCCCAACACAATGTGATTCTCTAAGTGTCTGTCCATCCTCACGTCCCATGGTTGTCCTAGGATCTTCACTGCTGCTGTGTCTGAAAAGACCAGAACTTCACTTGGATCACATCTTGCTTCCTACCTCTGCTGAGCCAGGGAGTCCCGAGATCCAGTCCTTTCTCCAGCTTCCAGTTTTATCCAACAGCAGAGGATTTCCCAGGCTGAGGGAAGCATATAGGCTTGCTATGGCTTCCCTGTTACTGCTGGATCCTATGAAGCTCCCAAAGAGTATGGATGGCAGCTGAGTCTTCTGGATCGACACCGTTGGAGCAAGCGAAATAACTTCTGACCTAGCAGGAACTAGATTCCTTGGAATTTCTAACCACACAGTTCACATTTTGCCAGCTCAAGATAGGAAAATGAATTCCTTGGCCCATCATTCCCCTGTGACTGGGGGTGTCTGGCTCCACGCTATGGGTGATTCAAGCAGGTCTGTGTAAAATGAAATGCTGATTGCAACAGAATTTCATTGAGGGAGGCTGCTTGGAAAGAAACTTTCCTTTAAGAAGTATCTGCTAGTCCAGCTTCAAATGTAGCAGGGACTGTCCTACTGTGCATGCACAGCACAGGGGGAAATCATCTTCCATGCTGGGATGCAGTGTCTCTTCATCTAATCTTCCCAGGGGCCAGAAAGATCTTCCCAGTTGAGTCTCAGTTGGATTTGATAATCCTTAAGGGTCCCTTCCAACTCCAGGTATTCTATGATTCAGTGTTGCTGGGTACATACTGCCTTTTAAAGCCCAAAGGCCATATCAACTTTGAGAAGAATAGGTTGGGGATACTGTGAAGGAAAACTGAGATGCTTCAGTACTTGACAGATGGAAACCAGGTGTTGAAGCAGAGCTAGCGTGGTCCTCACCTCATGAAAGCTTCAACCCACTGCTTGGTAGACAGGAGTAAGGAGGATGATGCAGGGAAAGAGAAGAGCTGTGGTCGTGTTGAAAGAGTTCGACCCAATCTCATCCCCAGAAGAAGAAAAGCGGCTTTTGAGGGTTCTGATGCCCTGCAAACAAGGTGGGCTTTGCCTGGCAGCAGAGGGACCTGCCGTAGTTCCTGCAGAGCTACACCAGTGTAAGTTTGGTCTGCTCATGGGAAATGTGCCTGGTGGGCAGATTTCAGTTGATGGTTTGTTTTGGATGAGGGGAGATGGCAGTGTACAGAATAAGCTGGTGGTGTACATGAACAGCTGCGGGCCTGATTCACCTTTGCTAGTTGAAGTAGCTGGTTCCCACTTAGCATCAACATGATCTTCTTCTTTCAGCCAATGTATTGTCCTGGGCAGTGTGGCTGCTGCAGGAGGAATGCATTCCAAAGGCTGGGAAAGAAATGCTGCCCCAGGAGCCACGTAAAATGAACCAAGCCCTGTCAACGTGTGATCTTTCCTGCCAGGCACTTAACATCAACCGTAACACACTAACAAAGCATCATGAGACGAATCTGAAACCAAACTCCCCTCCCCTTGTCAGCGCCGCCATAAATCACTTTCATCCTCTGCCCTTGTCTGCAGACCAAACTGTTCCGTGCTAAGGCTGTAACTCTGCGGGGATGAAAATGCAGTGGAGAGTCCTTAGAAAGAGGTAAGAGTCTGCTGTTTTCTTGTGTGCATCTCATTTTGTTACTCCTGTTCTACCACCCGTTTTCTAAGGTCTGTAATTTAAAAGCAATATTGGTAGAAGGAAGCTAGAGCTCAATTTGTGTCCAAGGGCTGGGATTGCAATTCCAGCAGGATAAAGGCTTGGGAGATGTCAGTAGTGCTCTCCAATAGTCCCATTGGCAAGCAGGGCAAAGGCTTATTGGGCATCACACCTCTTCCCTGGTACATTTTTCTGCATGGAGACAGATCTCTATTGAAAAGCTGAAACAGCTGCTGTGTGGAGGGGGCTGTTATAACAAAGTGCGCATCATGGATCTCTGCAGAATAAACTGAGAAGACAGGGCCATTAGTGAGTGGATCAGAAAATGAGCTCAGCAGCACATCAGGCTCATGGGGAGAACCAGAGGTGAGCAGAGGGCTTGTTGATTTGCTTGGGCTTTTCTATGGTGAGGCTGAAACTCTGTCTCTTGCCATTGAGTGGCAGGAAAAAGGGCTTGGCTAACCCTGACAGGGGAAAAGGCTCTCTTCACATCGTGTCCTGACCCTACATCTAGTGAATTTGGGGATGGAAGTGCAAAAAGATGGGAAAACAGGATGCCATTTTTTTTTCTTTTGCCACCCATAGGCCAGTGATACCCACCAGTCCCTGCAAGTGGTGCACCTGGGACAGGGTTCAGAAACAGGGAAGCTGACAAGCCCAAATTAGCTTTATATATCTTAGTGATGCTCGTTTTCCTGCTGCTTTCAAGCCCTGCGCCTGGTCAGACTGGTGCTGGAGCCCAAAGATCCTGAGCTGGGGGTCCTTCTCTCACAGGGTAGGGAGGAAGAGAGCCCCCATGGAACCTCTCCCACAGGTTCAATGCACCCTCTCGTGGCGAGCAGCCGTGGCAGGTGCCTGGGCAGGGTCTGGGTGTCTGTGGGTGCCCACTCTCTGGGGCTGGGCTCCTTGGCATCATACCGGGGCATGCATAGCGACCTGCCAGCCATCCCATGGGAATGGTTCAGGGAGCTGGTTTCTCTAGGCTCAAGACACCCCAAAGCGGGCTCCACCATTTCCCATGGGGTGCCCCCACCTCCCTCTCCCCCTGCTTTATGCCAGGAAAAGCAAGAATTCATGCAAAATACTCCAAGCGGGCTTCCCCTCAGCCGGGACCAACCTGCCCCTTTCCTGCCTGTGAGGAGCCTGCAAAACAAATCAGTGCTTTGCATAAGCGGAGCCCTGGGAAGGTATTGCTGAAAAAACAGTGCTCTGGAGCTTCACAGATGTGATATTTTCCATGAGAGAGAAGCAGAAGATTTTTTCTCTCCATAACCCTTTAACCCACGGAGGGATTTCTATGGCCACCCTGTTTCCCCCTCCCACCGCCTCGGAGCCAAATCTCAGCTTGCCGAAAGGTGCCTCCCCTTCCTCTCGCCCCTTCAGTACTAAACCCCCAGTTGTTTTCCCTGCGGGAGCACTGCACTGCCGGTGCCGGTGCCTTATCCAGCCTCGTCCTGCACCCTTGGGCAATGACCAGGGCAGAGGGGATCTGCGGGTCAGGGCGCTGGGTGTCCCTCAGGGGTGGGCACGCGTTGTCGCAGCGCCGTGGTCCCCATCCCGAAGGAGCCCTTGCTCCCACCTGCTCCGTGCACGCTGGCGTTGGCTTCCTGCGACTTTAAAGTTCCCTCGGTGCACAAAGGAAAAGAGGGAGGAGAAAGGGTTTCATCATCACTCCCGAGAGCGGACTTATAAAAACTTTGCGCTCACGCTGCCTGCCTCACTCACGGGCTCACAGGGTTTTCGGCACAGACCGTGTGGGCTGCGGGGAGCAGGACAGGCCAGAGAGGGACGGGAGCCCACGCACAGCGTTGCTATTTGGGGCTCCCCGGGAAGCCCCCATGATGGGAGTCCACCCCGAAGCCAGCAAGTCCCCGGTTGATGTCCCCAAAAGCTCTGGCACCTGCTCCCGGAGTATCTTCTGCAACATCAAGGTAAGCAGCAGTGCCGGGCAGGATGTGCCTGCTTCCCTGGTGGGGAGGGAGGAAAACACTTGCACTGAGAGCAACCCCAACCCATCCCACAGGTCCCCTCATTCCCAATACAAACCGCCAGGAAAACGAAGGGTGTTTGCTAGGATGCAGAATTTGGAAGTCAGCTCCTTGGGCAGCGCTGGATAACTTACACTGCTGAGGTGTGTTCTGCTCGGCACGGGAAGGGCTGGGGGGCCTGGCTGTGTTTTAGTGATGCCTAGCACGGCGTGCGGGTGTTGTGCCGCTTGGAAGTGGCGTGGGCAGCTCTCCGTGAGCCGTGGGGTTCACCCACAGTGTCCAGTACGCTGTGTGCTGCTGCTTAGGGAATGATTAACCACATCCTGGTGCAAAAAGAAAGCGCTGCCCTATCATAACGCTGACTTGCTTTAAAAACCTCAGTGAGGAGGGCTTTTGGAGTGACAGAAGCAAAATCTTGGCAGGCTGAAGTGGGTTTTCTGGCGTTGGCTGCCTGGTTACTCACCTGCCCCTATTAGCAAAGCAAGAGCTGTCATCCGAAAGCCGGTTCTTGCCTGAACTTCAGGCTCTTAAGCTCACTGCCTGCATGGGAAAACACCAGCCACCCTGGCCACCTCTTGTGTTTTAAACCCCGCTTTTACACCATCCCTTCGCTGTCTCTTTTTTTGACCCATGAAGTACATTTTGGCCCATTTTGGATGGGCACTGGGACTGCTGCATGTGCTGATTCCTGTCCCCGGGACATCCGCCTGCCAGCCAGGATTTCCCTGGGTGGGGGGGATGTTCGTGCCTCTCTTGGCAGCACCTCCGCACATCGGCATTCAAAGCGGCCGGGTGCAGGTTTGGGAATGTCAGCTCCCAGGGTTTTTGCAGCTTTGGGTACACGAGAGAGGAGACACCCTCTTCAGTACCCCTTCCTGTTGCTGCTGCCAATCGTGCCCAGGGCTGGGGTGCAGTTTCCCACTGGTTTTCTTGAATATGAGTGCGTTGTTTGCTGCGAGGAGGGGTTTGTCAGCACATCCCAGCTAACTGTGCTCCAAGGACTGCGCAGCCATGGGTAGGGCAATGTGGTCCGGGATGGGTTTGCGGTTTATTTGCCCCCCATCTTTCCTCACCTCGCATGAAGGATGGCACTGCCTGCTGCTCTTTGAGCTGTGCTTGTTTGTGGCCAGTTTCTGGGCAGCAAAACTGTCACCAAGTCATGGTGGGGGGAGCCAAACAGCCTTGTTGGGGTGCTGTGGGAATGCTGGAAGGTATCATGGGGCTGCTCTCAATGGGCTGCTCCTCCTCCTGTGGGCTCCCAGGCCTGGAGACATCAACCCAGATGATGTCTTCCAGCTCTACCTCCCACTGTGCTATTCCAGCAGGTGACTTGATGGCCCTTTTTGGCTGTGAGCTCCAGGAGGAAGAGCTACCCTGTGTAAATTAGGGCTGCCTCCAGCCTGCTCTGGAAGGGACTGGTGATCTGACCCCTCCTCTGCTGAAAGTGCAAAAGGTGGCCCTAAAGCCCACTGGCTGCTCCAGTAATTACCATGGCTTGGGGTGAGTAAAATCACCCCAAACCCGGGCCCTTCTTGCAGTTCATGCTGTTCCCTGGAAAGTTCACAGCTCCCTTCAGCTGCGTGCTTACAGGGCAGCGTGCAAAAATATCCTGGATCTGGACAAAACATCCCAAACTTGATGCCTTTTTCAGGACGAAAAACTTCAGGGTTTGAAAAAAAGCCCCAGCAAATACATGTTAATCCATTTCTGCATCCTATACGCAGGATGTGGGCTATGGGTGCCCCTAAGGGAAAGCCAGCATGTGAGGAAAACACCACTTCTGTTTTAGAAGGTCAACAGCCCAACACTAGCATTGTGTAAGTGTGTTAAGGAACAGTTTGAGCTCTATCAAAACATGCTTGTTGGCACCAGATGACATGTACCATCTGGAATGGTGGGGAATCAGGACATCCATCCCTTGGAGGAAAGTTCTTGCTTTTATGAGCAAATGTATATAATTGACAACCAGTGATATCTCCCACCCTTTCCTGACCTGTTCGTTCTTCCTCTGCTGTGACATTTGTGTTCAAAGTCTATATGCATTTAAAAAATGACTGCTTCAAGTTAGGAAAGCGCTGGCCTGTGTGCAGTTGTCAACCCATCCTCTCAGCCCCCCCACAGATTAATAGAAAATCTAAGTGTCACTAATGAATTTCCAGGTTTGGCAAGTTCTTTTGTTGTGAATGGGTCATCAGAGGACAAGGCATACAGTAAGTGTCTTTGTAGCTCTTGCTTGTTATGAGAAACCATTGGTGCTGCACATACCATATTATCTGAAGTCTTCATCCAGCACCTAATTGTGTGGAAATCTGCTGGCACCATCCCATACAGAGACAGGTACTCTATAAAGGAATTAAAATTAATAAAACACAGCATCCTCATATAAACAATAGCAGTTTCTGACAGAGACAGTGCTTCCAGCACAACAAAATCCCTCAGTTGTGGCAGGCTCCAAGTCTTGATCAAGAAGTTCATATTTAATCCATACAGCTCACATGCCAGGATCATTTTTGGAGTGCCTTTTGCATGGCTGGTGCCAAAAATAATGAATTGCTTTGTTGTGTTAACCGTCCTGCTCTCCTTTGCTCCCAGCGATGGGGACCACCACCTCCCTGCACTGTTTGCCATTGCTCTTGGGGTGTTCTTCAGCCCTGGTCCCATTGCTGCTGATATTCAGAGATGTGGGAGCATGAGGATGCTGGAGACTGGCATCAGAAAGGGAAAGGTCCTGGTGGAAAGCAGTGGAATTACAGAATCCTGTTTTGATTGGAAGGGACCTTCAAGTTCATTCAGTTTAACCCCTTGTCACAGGCCTTCCACCTTCCACTACACCAGATTGCTCCAAGCCCCATCCAACCTGGCTTTGAACACTACCAGGGATGGGGCAGCCACAGATTCTCTGGGCAAACTGTGCCAGTGCCTCAGTACCTCACAGGGAAGAGCAGGATGGGGATGGCAGCTCTGGGGATGGATGGTATGCAGGGGATTGCTGCTGGGGATGCAGGAGTGGTGCAGAAACAGGTGCTTGGGGAGCAGGAAATGTCCTGTGGATGTGGCCACTGGCTCACATCTGTGCTCTGACACAGCAGGCATTTACAGCTGATCTCTGTACCCTATGGGAATATGGTTGGTGGCAGTTCCTTGTTGCTGCTGTGGAAGTTACTCCCTGTTAAACATGGGTATCAATGACTGTAGCTAATACTGCAATTACTCCAAATGGCACCAAGGCTCTGTCTACGCTGATATTTAAGGGTTCCGCCTGTCTCAGCCAACAGAGTGTTCGCTGTCTGCACCTTATCTTGTATCTGGAATAAACCTGGTCATTGTGCTTACATTTTTGAGTGCTCTCTCAGATGTTGCTAGAACTCTGCTAGAAGCTGGCTGTTTATCTTGAATCACCTCAAAGAGAGAAAGCAGAATGTAAAAGGCCCTCAGATTTTGGAGCTGGGAGCTTGCTGCTGAGCTCTGTCCCCTAGAAGAAGTCTAGAGCATCCCAGTAATCAGTGGTGAACATGGGTGATGATGAGCAAGGACATCATCCTTTGAATTTTGAATTGAACAGAGAACTGAACTTTGAAGTTCATCAGAGCTTCCAGGCTTGTGTTGACTGGCACTGGGATTTTGGGAGGTTGCAGTTGTGCTGCTTGGCAAATGCAGGATGAAGCCAACCTTCGGGTGGATGCCAACACTGGTGGCTGGCACTGGGGACATTGAAAACCTCAGAGCCTAAAGGAGCCAAAGAGATTTGAAAGGTGATGAAGTGGATAGTTAGTCTTTTTCATACCCGTGCATGGCCCATCAATGTCCCTGGGTCCAGAGTCCTAACTGTTGTCTCCAATTATCATGTCCATGCCCATCTTGCCCTTTCAGGCATCCACTGAAAAAGGATTATATCAAAGCTGTTACCTATCTACAGCGCCCCAGATGTTTTGGCTTCTTCACCTTTATTGCCTCTCCCATGGTTTTGCGCTGTTTTTATTCATAGCAAATTGCTTGTTCAGGATCCCCAGAAACATGAAAAGGAGGAGAGCTTTATAAATATCTTGTTTCTTAGCTGAGTTGGACTGATTTCAGCTGGAAGCTGTTAGCTGGAGAGTGCAAGGGAGCAGTGTGAAGTGGTTGGGAGCACAGGCAGGGGGAGGCTTTTACCCTGTGACTGCCCAACATGGAAAAGGAAACAGGAGGATAACAGAAAGTTATTGTCACTTATGTCAGCTGGAGGGAGTCCAGGGAGAGATTTAAAAGCCTTAGGGCAGATTTAAATTGGGTGTTATATTGGGATAGGGAGAGGAATGGTATGGAAAAGTGTAGGGAGGAGGGACAGCAAGATCAGGAGGAAACTGTGGACTCTCGGAGTGTGTTAAGGCTTTAGATCATCCCAGGGTGAAGATGCTGGGGCATGTGGAGTGCAATGGCCAGGAGTGGGGAGCTCTCCTCTCACTGGGGAGGCTGAATGCCTTCTACAGAAGAAACAGGAGCCTTGCCTTGGGTTCTGAGGTCCCAACAGCACCAGGGCAAGTTTTTTGTCCCTTCCTTTAAAGGGACTAAAGGAATTTGCTGAGATGAGTGTACTTCAGAAGCCTGGAGATAGAGTAGTTGTGATCTCATGTCCTGTTGGAAAAGAGTGTGAATTGCTTTTCTTAGCTGTTGGCAAGAACACGAGAGTCATCATTGGTCTGAAGGCAGTATGGCTGTAGGCTTGGAGAGGGGAGCATCAAGAGGATAAAGTCATTGTTGATTTGGGCCACTGGCTAAAGCACAAAAATCAAAGACTATTCCAATACTGGGTGCTGTGCAAGGGAAGGTGGTAAGCTGGATGAGTATTTGTAAGTAGCAAAGAAGAAAGCTGGGTCAGAAGGACAAATGGGGTTGCACTGGGAGAAGGACCTGCTATGACCAGGGTCTTCCAGCATTCCTGGTGATGGTGCTGGCATCAGAAAGCAAAGGTTGGGTTTGGATGGATCTGTCTCTGTGTTTATGTCTGGTTTTGGTGGAACTGGGTTTCAAGGGGGAAGAACTGCTTGGCCTTCACCTGCAACCCCAGCAGCTGGATAAGGAAAAAGATGGGGAAGAGTCAGACAGTAAAACAGGTTGGAAAGTTTAGTGGGATCAAGGTCTAGGAGACATCAAACAAGATAATTTTATGAGGGGTGAGGTGGTTCAGTGCCCAAATACAACCAAGGAGTGGTCAGCGTAGATAAGATTACCATGAGCAAAACGGGAGAGGAGTGTTGCTGATAGTAAGCAGGAGGCACGGCCAGGGCTGCGGGTGTGAGGGAGGAGTGTTTGCATACGCTTGTGGGTCAGGGAAAACATAGTCGAGCTGAAGCTACCTTCAAGGAAATCACAGTTGGGTCCTGATGTACCATAAGGAAGAGAGAGCTTTGGGGAAAAGCTGAAAGAGCAAAGACCCAGCCACAGAACCAACCTGAGCGCTCGGTCTGGGGGCAGGAAGAAGGAAGGCTGCTTAACAATCTGCCTCGTAGATGGCAGGCAGGAGGGTTTTCTCATCAGCAGCTTGGGAAGCAACAAACCTTTGCGCCCCACATGCTGTGGGTCTGGTCTCAGCTGTCCTCCACAGCCAAACAATTCCGTTCTGTCTGACATGTGCGATGCACACCTGCATGTTAAGTCAGGGACATGTTCTTATGTCCTGGAGCACTCCCTCTACAACAGATGAGCAAAGCAGGGCTTGCACGGACCTCGCAAAGTCATCGAGATACAGCGTAGGGAAATCCCTTGTGTACATTTGTTGCAAAAAGAGCAAACATTGTCTTTGCATTTGTCAATTGAGGGTTGTAAAGCGTGGATTACTTGGCAGCAGTCAGTCATAATTGCAGCCCATAACCTGGGCAGTGGCATGCTTCAGGCAATCCCCAACCATTGTAACATTTTTATGCCTTCTTTTCTTTCTTTTTCCAGTAGAAATATAACTTAGGAGCCAACTCCCACCACTGGACCGTGTTCCAGGCTCGGGGATGTACTGTGCGGCAGAGGATTTGGTTACTTCTGTGGAAATGTTGGGGTTTTTCACATCTTTCACAGTGCTTTTTGATCTATAAATCCAGGCAGCTGCATGTGGAAAGAGACGCCAAGGAGGGTTGTGTTTCCCTATGCATGTGTGTATACTTTTCATTTCCAGCTGATACATTTCTTCTGGACTGAGTGATCTCAGCCATTCTCCTCCGGGAGGATCTCTTAGTGTAGAGAGTGTTGATCATATACAAGCTCTAAAATAAATAGCCTATCTTCCACTGATCATTAAGATTTTGGGGATATTCGTATTACTTCCCAAAGTTCCGCCCTCCTGTCTTTTTTCCCCCCCCTTGGAAGCTCAGGAAAGTAAAGTGGAAGAAGCCTTCAGAGGTGGGCAGGTTGGGGTCTCCTGCTTGGGGCCATGACTTTCCACTAAGGACGAACAATATTGCTTTGGCCCTCTGGAGCCCAAAACATAACTCTAACAGTACTGCGCGCAGAGGAAGAGCTAGCATAGTGACCTTACTCCTAGGCCTCTCCAAACATTTACTCCAGACAGATTCATTTTGCACCTTCCTGCAATGACTGCTCTTGGCCACATCCTGCCTCACTGTCATCAGTCACATAGGAGCAGTTTGACAGGTTCTGTGAGGATCTCCATTCCTCTTTACAGCTCCCCAGGCAGCTCTTGTGTCCCTCTAATGAATTAACCATAAGCAGACTGGTTTGGGTTGGAAGGAGCCTGAAAGCTCATCCAGTTCCAATCCTTGCCATGGGCAAGGACACCTTCCACTAGCTGTTGCCCCCACGGCTGGATGCAAGACTGCAGGTTTAATTAAGGACTCCAGGAATTAAGCCTTGTCTCTTTCCATCCCTGCCTTTCCATCCATCATAGCAGTGGTGCTGCTATGGGAAGGCTGTTGGGCACAGGGGTTAGCATAGATGCGTGTACATGAGAGCCAGAGCCAGGAGCTGCCAGTGCTTTCTGCTCACAGGTGAGCAGCACCATCAATATTTTCACTGTCTCTATCTCCAATCAGGGCTGCCAAGTAGAAGACATTGAAAAATGAGGTAGGGATGACTTTGGACAGGAATGCCAACACCACAGCATGAAGCTGTGGAAGCAGAGCAAGGAATTAATCCTTAAGGCACTCTGCCAGGTGGCAGAAAGGAAGGGAAAATGACCATATTGCACGTTGTAGCATCTTCCCAAGCCCCTGCTTCCTGCAGACCAAAGCTAGGCTCCCACCTAAAGGAGTCTCTGGATCCTGGAGGAGTCTCCTGGCAGCTCCATAGAGGCAATTCATTGCTTTGAAGTACAACCAAACCTGACTTTTTTTACCTGGCTTTGAGTCTGACCTGTGGCCAGCACATGCATGCTGGGGTTATCAAGCATTTCTTGTTTGTTTTGTGGGTTTCTTTCTTATTTAACCCAACTTGCCAAGCATTTTATTGGCTGACTCAGTGACCAAGGGGTGCTCCTCCAGCATGCCTCCCTAAAACCCTCTTTTGAAACACCCCACCTTTCGGAATAGGCTTTTCTGAAGTCCAGTCTCTGTGCACCTGTTTGGTATTGCCAGTGACAGTGCTGACAGTGCATTATCTCAAGTAAGCAATATGGAAAGAGAGAGACACAAGATAAGAGAATACAGCTCACTTGACCCAGTATATGATATGGGGTAGTGCAAGTGCCTGCTGCCTACCAGCACCGCCAGCAACAGTGCCTGCTCCCAGTGCATGCATCCAGCCCCTGGAGCAGCAGCCTCCCTCTGACCCTAAAAGCTTCTGATACCAAGAACACCCACCTCAAAGGTGGTTTACCCCCTGGCTCTGGCTTCCTCACCCTTGTCTGCTTTATAGGTTCAGCACAGGGTTGGGAGACCCCTTTTCTCCTCCCAGAGCCTTACTTTATTCCCTGCTAGCTTCAGGGAAGTGCAAAAGGTGCAAGTGGGTCTTTGAGGTGGATGCAAGGGCTGAAACATCATCTCAAGACATCTCCCTTGTGTGCACAGCTACTGTGGCCATATCTGGCATCTCACAGGGATGCCTTGTTGCCAGGGTAGGACCTCAGCCTTGCTGCTGCATCCTCATACCTGGGGGCTGCTGGCAGCCCAGCCTGCGCCCCTTTTAGGCCCACCAGGTCGAGTACTTGTTGAACATGTCTCCTCTGGAGGAGGTTTTGGTTGGGATTGACTGAATAGCTGCCAAATCTCTGCTTTGAACATTGAGAAGTATTGTCCAGACTGGAGGGGACAGTCCCCTCTCTTTCTTACCAAAAAGCATCGACCTGGGAGGTGCCCCATGAACTGTGTGTCTATGAGGGACCTTCCCCCATGTGTTTGCTTCCCTTTTAAATCAAGTACATCTTGGAAAGGAGTCAAGTGTCTTGTATAAACAGTGGAGTCCGGATCGGTTGGGCGCTCTGAAGGAAACGTGGGGATGATTAAGAGGGGATTTTGTATGCGTGCGTGTGTGCATGTGGGTGCACACCTCTGGTCTCTCTGTGCTGGTCCCTGTGATTGCTGCTTGCCTGCAGCTCCAAAAATGCACCAGGGTCTGATGAGGGCATCTCCTCTGGAGGGTTGGCACTTTGCATTTGTGGGAGCGTCCCTGACACCTTAACCTTTGTCTTCAGTGCAGTTATGTTGGCATTGTATCAGCAAAACCTCTCTTCACATGAGCTTGGTTCTTGTTTAAAAAACCCTTCTTCGTTAAGTGTTATGGAAGATGGATGATAGCAGCTCCATCCCCTCCTGGTGTTGCTCAGTGAGTGCATGCAGCCAGCACAGCACATCTGGTGCTCTCTGCAGCTGGAAGGGACCAGGTCGATGCTGCTTTCCATGTACCAACAGACTGTGGGTGGTCAGCATGAGCACAAGGGATGGAAATACATGGGAAGGGGGTCAGGAATGGGAGACAGACAGAGGAACACAGGAGAGTAGTGCCCTTCATCTCCACCAACCTCAGATATCTGCTCTTTGGCCAAAGCATCTTGGCCAGTGCTGAGGTCAGGCAGTGCAGGGGCTCCTTTTGGGGAGGCCTTCAATTAAGCCCCTCTCCCAGCTATTTGTACTCAGAGCCTCCAAGGTTTGGGCTGTTGGTGTTTTAATTAGAGTAGAACCTGCTGAATGCAGGGGAAGTCTGAGGTGAGGCACATCTCTCACCTCCAGACAGCCAAAGTACATCTGGAAAAGCCAAGCCCCAGTTGCACCGTCCTGCAGCAAAGTCACCCCACAAAGTCTTTCTCTCCCCACATCACCGCTCTCCAGCTGTGTTTCTCTCACAGCAGGCAGCCCCAGCTTGCTCCCAGGCATTTTGGAATCCATGGCCCTATTTTGTCCATCCCCAGGTTATCACCAATGTGTATCACTAGGCCATCTCCTGGCTTCTTTGACCACAGCTTGTCCTTCTCATCTCCTGTCCTCCATACTCTCACAAAGCACAGCCAGTGCTGGTTCCCAATGCTCCTTCAATGCCTCTACCTTCTCCCCATCCCCTGTCAACACCAGCATTTCAGGGAGTCAGGCTGCCCCTCCTCATCTTCCTTCCCTGCCAGCATACTCTCTCCCCCCAACACTTCTTGTCTCCCCATCTGCCCTGGGATTAGGCTGCCATTTGCTGCACTAAATTCAGTCTCAGTGATCCATCTCCTTCCCCTCCCGTTGGTGAACAGCTTTGCTTCTCCAGCTAATGCCTCATAATAGGAGAACTTTTCCTCCAGCTGCTCTGCATCTCTGGTGTCCTGGCTCCCCACTGTTTAGCCAGTGCGTCTTTATTTGAATGACTTAAATAGGGTCTGGCCAGAGATATAGCCTGGCTGGACATGGTGATCCCAGGTCAGGATAAAAGGAGAAGGTGGTGGATCCAGCTTACACCTGTAGGACTTTGTGCTAGGATGGGTATTTTTGATGTAGGAGTTGATAGCTGGAGGGTGTAGAGGTCATTCTGCTTCAAGAGTTTACTCTCAGATGTTTCACTTCCACTTTGTCCCAGTCTGGGAGAGTTTCCCATGTTACACTCCACGTCATTGCTCTGTGGCCTTTTACTGGGGCAAAGTCCTAGCCTGGGACTTTGTTCTCTCCTGCTCAGCTACTGTGGTGGCAGATGCCTGCCTGATGCTATCCTACCTGCTGACACCCCTCCAAAATGTGGCTGGGAAGCTCATGACGGCAGCTTGTCCCTGAGACCCTTCTTCCCTCTTATTTTGTCTCCAAGTTGTTCCCAGCCTGCCCTCACACTGCTAGGGCTCCATTTGCTCCTTCATCTCCATCCTCTTCTCTCCGACTGTCTGTCAGCATCTCCCATCTCTTATGCTTGTAGATACCTGTCTGTGTCTTCTGCCTGGTGCTGTCCTGCCTTACTGGAGAAGCTTCCCATAAGCTCTCTTATTCCCTGCCTTTGAACCAAATTCTCTTGCTATTGCTGGAGCTGGTTCCGCATCCTCTCTGCTCCCCAAAAAGACACTTCACCCACCTACAGCATTTGTGTCCCTTGTGTTGGATGGACAATTTAGTTCTTATTCTGGGTTGAGGATTTTTTTTCCATACAATGGATCATGGCTCTGAGCACTACCGCTGTTTCATATAAATACTAATACTGAGGACTGCTGCTCTCCTAGCCAAGGACATAAGGAATTTGTCAGCCCTGCAGTACCTTTGATCCCACATTCATCATCTTGGGCTTTCCGCCCTTATCTTTGCGGGACACGCTTCCGGTATTCAGCAAATATTTGATTTCCTGTGAATTTAAATTAAAAGACCTTCTTCCCCCCACCCCCCCTTTTTTAATGACTTTAAAATACCTTTGGCACCATGTGGATGTGTTCCATTCCAAGAAAAATAAAGGAAAACTGTTCTGGCTAAATATAGATCAAAAGACACTTGTGAACTGCCTCTTGCATCCCTGGCTGAGAGCACTTTCCTCTCCCAGGCCACCGGGGCTCTTTCGATCACTCTCCTGCCCTGCCCTATAAACTCTCTATTCTCTCCTCTGCTCCAGGGAGGCTCCAGCTTAGGTTCTGGCACAGCTCACAGCCTCACTCAAGGGAAAGATGCTGTTTTTAGACTACTACAGAGGTTTTCCAGTAGTGAGGCTGCGCTGTGCATATTTCATGCTTTCCCTCTGGGGCTTTTAAAGCCCCTTTTCAACTTTTTCTTGCAACACATCTTGGAGCAGGTTCTGTTAATTGGATTTACAGCAGAGTGGATCCAAGGGACCAACTGGAAATACTGGATCACAGGTAGTCTAAACCAGTACAGATCCCTTTCAGCTGACGCACAGCAGCCCCAGGCTTGGCTCTAACATGGAGCACAAACTGAGCCTATGCAAAGTCAAGCCTGTCTCATTTATCTTTGTACAACACAGGAGGGACATGGAGCTGTTGGAGTGAGTCCAGAGGAGGCCACAAAGATGCTCTCCTCTGCTATGGGAGCAGGCTGAAAGAGCTGGGCTTGTTCCGCCTGGAGAAGAAAAGGCTCTGGGGAGACCGTAGAGCAGTACAATGGGTCCTCCTTGGGCTCTTGAGGGTTGCACAACGGTTGCCACAGTGCAGATACCAACAAATGTTAATAACAGTAAAACAGAGGAAGCAAAACCGGAACTCATTGTCCTGTCTTCTGAACACTGCATCACTCACTTTGCAAAGCAAAGTGAAGCAGGGACTGAGCCCTTCAGTAGATCTGTTGCATGTCAGAGATGCAGCCACGTTGGTCAACTTGAGTCCAGCTGTGCATGACTGTCAAATCCCTCGCATGGGACATGGTCACCAGCAGTTGCACACCATCAGGGCACTATCCGTGTACTAACTGGAATGGGACTTTCCTTTGCCCGCAGGTGTTTGTGTTGTGCCACGGGCTTCTCCAGCTCTCCCAGCTCCTCTACAGTGCCAACTTCAAGAGCAGCCTCACCACCATCGAGAAGCGCTTTGGGCTCTCCAGTCTCTCTTCGGGTTTCATCTCTAGCCTGCATGAGGTAACTGAGTGAGAAGCCTGTGTGGGGGCCCTGACAGGTGGCCAGTACATGTTGGGGGGGACCTTCCCAGAATAGGGTCTTAGGGTTGTTCACACCTTGGCCATGCCTACATGTTCTGGATGAAGCAGCTATTTCTGTGCATTTGGACCCTTCTTTACATTTCACTTCTTCTGTACCATATGGTGCGAGGTTGAGCATAGGGTTAAGTGATGAGGACATGGCCTTGGAGAGCAGCAGCAGAGAGTAGGTTGCTCCTCTGAGAGGAGACCATTTCACATACATCTCCAGCAGAGACAAGACTGGGAGGCAGAATATACGCGATGTGATTCTTCTCCCTTGATTACATTTCTTACAGCTTTTGTGAAGAGCATTTTGGTGAGTAGCATCCACATAACTCTGTGAGCAATTTCAAGTGGAAGTATCAGTTTTCATAGGTTTCTCATTGGCTTTAGGAATGAACCTGGCCCGAGTCATTCCAAGCTTTCTCTAAAAGGAGAGCTGGTCCAGCAGCCTCTCCAAGATCTAGCCTTTTTCTCCAGTGCTCCCAGCCCCTTGATGGGCTTATGACAAAGGACTGACTTCCAGTGGCACATTGCTGAGCTGGCTGAGTATTTTCTCACAAGCACTTTCTAATCGCTTACTCCTCTTGAATAGGTTGTCTAGTTCACTTTGTCATGAATTGTGTCCTTTCTGGTAGCTCTCCAAGGCTGACTAGGAAAAGGCATGCTGGCAGAGTCTCTCTAGTGAGGGCACAGAGAAAGAAGTGCTGGTGGGCAGCTCACCTTCCATGCAGCTGGTCTTTCCACATGGGATCCTCCACCAAGAGGCTGACCACTGGGAATCCTCCCAGGTCCTTGGGGAAGTTGATGCACAGGTCTTACCGCAACCATTACCTACATCTGCGGTTTAAAAGACTGGTTCCAAGCCTACTGAGAACAGTGAAAGATTTCCCAGTGATTGTGACTAGGTCCAAACCATGCAATGAAAGGCACCCAGTATGGACAGTTGTAACATTGGTAACGATGAACTGGCATAATTAAGCCCTGCAGAGTGCTCCTTGTCCACTAGAAAACTTACATATACTGATAAGAATTAGTGCCTAGAGAAGTTATACCAGAGCAAACTTCATGTAGAACAGTCTGTTACTGTGAGAATATAAAGGGAACATGACTGGAATAGGACATATGCCATGCTGTTAAAGAATAACAGCTTGCAGACAACAAATACATCTTGATTTCTTTGCTTTATAAGAGAAATTTCTGTGCTTTACTCCAGCTCTGTGTAAGCTGCTCTGCCTGCCCAGGACCACAGTCTTTTTGCTTGATGGGTGCAGTTATTCCAAGAACAGGAACCACAGGCAGACAAACAAGGGAGCCCGTGTAAACATAAATTAAGAGTATTCTTAGCCATACATGTCGAGGTTAAAATAACGCCCAGCTTGTCCCAAGCTGTCTAAGCCCATGTAATGGTAATTTCATGCTGTCCATCCACTTGCCTGAGTAAGCTGCATGTTTTCGTAGCTTTTTAGCTGATCATATCTGCAGCTGAAAATGTCCAGAGTTACAAACATTTGCAATGAGCTGGACTTTGTAGCTGGGCTTGTGTCTGTTTAGAGTTATGGGAATAGAGGCAATACTCTTCATTTCTGACTCTGTCTGGGGGAATTATTAGTTTATACCACACGCTGGGGGGGGGCAGGTGTGGGTGCTGAAAAAGCCCCAACCAGATCACAAGGAGGATGTGTGGATGACTGCTAATGACAACAAAGAGTGCACACAGGTGACAGAAGCCAAAGAGCTGTCCCGCTGGCTTCTGATGAGAAGCAAGCACTGACTTGCTGTGAGTGTGCAGGGTGGGTATGCTCCTGTGGGGGTCAAACACCATGTGGGAAGAGAGCTCTTACACAGCAATGGCGGATCAGTTATAGGGTCTTGACCTCCTCCACGATGCCTTCTGACATCCTCCCTGTTTCACTGTGCCCGGTCCAGATCGGCAATGTGGTCCTCATCATCTTCGTCAGCTACTTCGGCAGCCGAGTTCATCGCCCGCGGGTGATCGGTGTTGGGGGGCTGCTGCTGGCACTGGGAGCGTTCCTGGTTACCCTGCCCCACTTCCTATCAGGCCCCTATGAATACACCACACTCAGCACCGGTAAGTGCCTCCCCCTTATCACCATGAGCTGTCCTAGCACACACCCATCTCAAGCTGTCTTGGGCTGGGTTACCCGTGCCTACCCAAAGAGGGTTGTATCCGCACAAGGTTTGGAGGGAACGACTTAGGGCAGAGATTTGCTATTTCATGCCTGTCTTCAGCATAGCTTTGCAACTCCTCCTGAATGCAATAACTGCATTTGGGATCCCTTCTGCCTCTTCTCGACGTGTTCCAGCCGCTGTTTCAGGTGATGAGAGCTGTAGTCCCGGTAACGTACTTAAATTCCCCATAGGTGCTCCTGGAGGCCTCCAGAGGGAGCAGCCTGTGTTTCAAGCTCAGCAGGCAGGATCTCCTCTCCGGGCCGCTCGAAGCTCTGTCTAGCCTGGCCTTAACACTGCCAGGGAAGGGGCATGATGACAGCACTGTCATTAATGATAAATGTCATTTAACTATCAAAACATAACAACCAGGGAGAGAATGTGAAAACAGCTGTGAGTAGAGAGTGCTGCTGATGGGGCAGCAGATTTGGGATACCCTGAAGGCCTCGGATGCAGGAGATGCTGGTTCCGCTGCTGATGCCCTATGTGACTGTGGACAAACAATTTCACTTCTGGCTTTTTTGGAGCACTGCTCCATTTCCTGAAGGGACTCAGAGGCTCTGTAGCACCTTGCTACTGAGGCTTTGTGGTTTTCTGAATGCTGAGTTGGATTCATACCCAAACAGTTGTTGCCGTATCAGTCTCGTTTGGGTGGCTCAAGAAGTTAATAGCTGTGGCACTGCAGATCAGTCACAGAGGTATTGCAGCAGGAGAAGTAAGGTCGTCTCCAGGCTGCTGAGCACTACATGGGTGATAGAGCAGAATTAGGATCTCCTGTCCCCAGGGCATGGTCTGTCTAGCCAGTACACCTTATGATCTATCCTAAGAAGGTTTTTACTGATGTAACTGAGCAGTCTTTGGGAACAAGCTAGTGTGTATGACAACAGCTCCAGTTTTCTGTGCAGAATGTAATATGCAGAAGAGCCTGCACCACATGCCACAAGGCTGGCTTTGGACTTCCAAAGCAACGTCAGCCCCTAAATCCTCAGGATGCCAATGCGTCAGGCTCCTAATGCCACAGGAGCCTTAGCCTCTTTGGGGATTGCCACCTCTGAAAACCCTAAAATATACTGGCTCTGCACCAAGTTGTTCCCCCCATGCCTGTGCCACTGAGGGGGATGAGAGTGGTCGCAGCTGTGCCAGCAGGGAAAGCCTTCCACTTCTAAGTTAGAAGCAGCTTTCTCCTCCTTTTGAACCTCATGCACTGCATCCTAGCTTGATACTCTGGGCTCAGGGAGCATCGGCTGAGCCAGGGAGCTGCGGGGTGGCCTTAGGCTAGTTTCTGCCTTTAGTTAGGTCCTGACTTTGATGCACCTCAGTAGAATGCAAACCCCAGTTACAGTGAGGACAGAGCTGTTCACAGGTCCCTGACAACCTCTGCTCCCACCAAAGGGTTAGAGATCCTCTGCTTTGCTCTCCCCCATCACCTCTGGGAAATCTGGTGCCACTGTGGCTGATGTGCAAGCCCAGACCCCATGAAATGCTATTAAAAACGATGGCCCAGCGTGGGGCTGAGAGTGTGCCAGCATTTACACAGAAATGTGAAGACCAGCTCTGCGCTGGCTCGCAGCCGCCTCTCTGCCACACAGCCTCATATGTCTCCATGTTTTCCAAGTCAGCCAGTTTGGAGAGTGGATCAGGCATCAGATGCCAAGTTTTCTGACAGCTTAAATTCATTTGCAGGGGTAGGAACTGGGCAGGATTCAGGCCAGGGGCTTCTCTTAGCACAAAGAAAACAAGTCAAAGGAGCAGGTATCATCCCGTTCCCTGCCCGGAGCCACAGGTGTCTTGGCCCCATATTTACAGCCCATGAAGATATTCCAGTCATGGTTAGAGTTTGGATGGAAGCCTTGAGCAGGGTGACATGTCTGAACAGTATGAAGATGTAAGGCCCTTACTTTGGAGATGGGCTACTGAATGGAGATTCAGGGGCAAGATGTCCTGCTCAGGGCAGCCAGGTTGCCCCAGAGAACATCACTCTCTGTTCCTGCCCAGGTACCACAAGGGACCAAAGACCAAAATCGGCCATGGGTTATTGGGTTTGTCCTCACTTAACAAAGAGCAGCCTTACCGTACAGCACACAACCTGGCGCTAGGCTTCTGCTTTGGCTGCAGTATAATCTTTATTAGAAAATGAGGCTTCTTCTGCCAGGCAATGTGAACCCTTTAGACGATGCAGCTCCGAATGGACTCACAAGGATTTTTGTGGGGCCCTGCTATTAGGAATGTGCTTCTGCACTATGCCAATGGAAACCCCTAATTACCTGAGAAATTTGTGTCTGTTTGCTCAGAAGTGTAGAAAATCCATAGTTATTACCTTAATAAGAAAAATGTGATAGGAATGATGAACTAATTACAAATAAGAGAAAAGCCAGAGTGGCAAGAGATAGCATCAAAAGTCCAGGACTTACTGCGTTTGCTCCATAATGCTTTCTTCTTGCATGAAAACCAGGTTTTTTTCATCCGTGAATATTTAGGCTTTCCCACTGGCCTTGATACCTTCCCAAAGGAAAGGAAAAGTGATAAGAACTGCTAAATAAAATGAGCAATCCATCTGGAATCCTTCAATGTGTTCCTACTCAGCAGCTGTGGGAGATCCCCAGTGCTTAGGGATTTATTGTGGGAGGAGGCGGGGGACATGCTCAGGGTTATAATGCTCACTCTTCTCCCTTTCAGGTAACAAAAGCCAGGTCCAAGCTGAACTCTGCTACGCAGAGAATAAGTTTGTGTGCCCGAACACCACCCAGGATCCCCAGAAGGAGGCCAACAGCATATGGGCAATGATGGTCATTGCCCAGCTGCTGGCTGGAATCGGGACAGTCCCCATCCAGCCCTTTGGGATATCCTATGTAGACGACTTTGCAGAAGCAAATAACTCCCCACTGTACGTTGGTAAGTGGAACCATTGCTGTATATTGTTTTGTTTCCACTGGACCTTAGAGGCGAGATGTGGAGGTGATAGGTAGGAATGCTTTTCTGGAGAGGAACCTGCAGGCAAGGGCTGAGCAGCCAGTGGGACTCAGATGAGATCCTCCCCATTAAAAGGTTGGGCTGTGTCCCCCTCCCCTTCATAGTCAGCTGTTTTCTGTAGGGTTGTATTTGTGGTGTGGATATTAGGAAGCTGAAGAATCAGGGCAAGGAGATGAGATGGATGCACTGAGGCTTCTGTGTTGTGTCTGTGAGAACTCATGTCATCCATGGGGGTAAAGAGTAGAAAGGAAACCTCCTTAGAGGCCATCTCCTGCTCTTACTGAGCATCAGTTGATCGTGGTTTAAGCAGAGGTATGACAGCCTGCAGAGGCCAATTAACCCAGCTTTTGCATCAAGGCTTTAAAATTGACATTTTTGCCATGGAATCAGTGCCTGCCTATGGGGCCTCCCAGGTTCAGGAGGACTTCCTGACTGCAGATGGGTGCTGGCTTCCACGTTAAATTGCTCTTTTTTCCCTGTGAATGGCAAAACCCATCTGTTGCTGGCCTGCCTATGTGAGTTTTGAGCTCAGTCCATCAGTTATTTAAAGCCCCAATTCCGCCTGGTGCCAAACAATGTCCTTAAAGCAGCCAAAGGCGTCAGAGTGATTTAGGAATTGAAAGCAAATGTTCCAGACTAAGGTAAGCGCTAAAGGAGAAGGAAAGCCTGTGGAATTAGACTCCCAAGGACAGGCTTTGGAAGTGCTTGGCAGGGTCTCCAGATCCACCCAGGCTTGCTGTGCTCCAGGCTCATGCTGGAAAGGGCTGCTGCTCCACGTAACAGCTCTACAGAAAGTCTCCCATGTGGGTAGTACTCGCTCCTATCAGCTCAAGTACAGTAGTCTGGGCTGGCAAAAGGAGGGACAGAGCATCCTTGTCTTCCCTCTGCAATGAGGGGTCTCTGTTCCCAGCACCTCTGAGTGCATTTTAGAATCCCAAACCTGCAGGTCCTGAAGATGAAGGAAAATGGAACTGGCTTGTTCTTTGCAATATAGAATGTTATATTATATATAAATACGTATATATGTTATATGTAAATTAATAAATACAAATTATGCATATAGAGATTTTTATACGCATATATATGAAGATATATGATTCTGTGATTCCAAATAGATAAGAATATATTTTATATATATTTATGCACATATTCCACAGCTGGGACTCTGGGAATGTCTGTGCCAGGTGATATGGCTGCTGAGTCTGAATTGCATCAGTCTTGTTTTGGTTTAGGTCTTAGCATCTTCCTATGAAAGGGAACACTACTCTCTGTGTATGAGGTTAAATACTCCTTCTCTAATGACCCTGTCCTTCAATATGTAGGTTTGTGTTGTAGAAACAAAAGTACTGTCTTGGCCAATTGGGCGGAAAAAATAAGAAAGCTTTTACACAGGTGCCCAGCGGGG
Source organism: Amazona ochrocephala (assembly GCA_039720435.1). NCBI lineage: Eukaryota > Metazoa > Chordata > Aves > Psittaciformes > Psittacidae > Amazona > Amazona ochrocephala. The sequence goes on along the minus strand of CM077884.1, from coordinate 24,393,039 downwards.
CATAGCAATGGGATCAGGTCTTTCACACCCAGCACGCTCAAAGGCTCCTGACCAGCAAAACGCACAGAAATGGTCAGTGCAGTTCAAGCAAACTGTCTGTCTTTGAACATCGTAAGAAGGTTGCGCGGAGTGTTTCTTTCAGGGAGGAAACTTTAATCTTTTCATTCCAAAGAAGCCAAAAGGAAATATTTCAGCCTTACAGGTTAGGTCCATGCCATCTGTTTTTTGACAGGGATAGTTCAGCTGAACCAAGGTGGATCTGCTGGCATTTCTGCTTGTCAGCATCTTCCACCGCCCCTGAAGTTTGCACCAAGAGTCTTTGCTTGGATCTAAGGACTGCGAAGGCTTTGTTTCCTTGGACTCCTGTAGGAGACAAAGGTCTCTGTCACCTGCTGGAGCCCAGGATACAAGCATCCTGCCGCTCTCTGTGGCTCCCCCTTTTGTCACAGTGAATCATGGATATTCACAGTGTAGCTGACAGCTTCTAGTACATCGGCAAAGCCTCGATTACAGCAGAGCAGAGGGGCTTCTCCTGCAAGCAGCTGGCTGCCCTTCTCCTAATCCTCTTAGATAAACACCATGTTCAGTATTTGAACAATGGGAATCTTCTCATCATCTGTCTCTTCATAAAAGATGTGTTTCTCTCCATGTTGTAACACCATTCACGCCTCACATGGGAAGACAAAAACCACATGGTTCTCTTCCCACAGTGGCTCTGCTCCCTCTTTTCAGCCATCCTCTTTGCCATTGCTGTGTTCGGCCCTGCTTTCGGATACTTGCTGGGATCAGTGGTGCTGCGGCTCTTTGTGGATATTGGGAGAGTTGACATTGGTGAGTATTTCTCAAGTAGTGATGGCCCTCCTAAAAGTCCTCTGTGGGCCAGAAGGTCACTCTGAGAGACAGCTTCAGCCACCAGTCCCATGACCCATGAAATGGCTCCCCTGGAAAGAGCCCTAGTACATTTCTCCACTCCATCTCCCCATGAGGAAGTCTATAGATGGTCCTAAAGCAGAGCCCTGTGATAGGGACATTTCAGTGTCCTACTCATGGGGCTGCACTGAAACACTGGTGGGCATTGCTGAGGTCTAACCACTGCCACCATTCTGAGGAAGTATCACACTACCCCAGCATGGTGGTGGAGAGGAGCAGGGACATCTGAAGCATTCAGGAATGGAGAAGGCAACCACAGGGCAACCATTATCCTGTGGGTGCACAGGAAGGCTCGAGTCTACTGGTCCTCCTCCCCACCAGCATCTGCAAAGAGAGGGATAAAGCCAACCCCACCACAAGGCTTATTTTCTGTATCTGTGGTGCGTCCTGATTATTTCTGGTAACTTAATCACTAAAGAATTCTCCCCAGCTCCATCGTTAACGTGGCTTTTTCCTGTGTTTCCTTAGAGAGATCAGAGCTCGCCTGACATTTTTGTCCGGTGCCTGATAAGAATAATAAATGAACCTGCAGCAGGAAACAGCAAAAAGCCTTGGCTCGCTCCCTGCGGCGGCAGATGGATTTAGCAGCCTCTGCCTGGTCGCTCCATGATGACGTCCGAGCTCCAGAGTGGAGTGGTCCTGTCTGGGGAAGCAGGGCGATTGTTTCAGTGGGGTGTGGGCTCCTCTCCTGCCGCACCCTGGCACAGGGCTCCCACCCAGAGGCTGCTGCTGGTTCCTTTCCCAGCCTTAACGTCCTGATGATGGGGAGATGCAGTCCCCATGCCAAGCCAAGCAATCCGTCAAGCTCCCGTGAGCATCACTTGGCCCAGCTGAAGGATGTCTGCACTGGAGACGGAGCGGCTCTCACCTTCTCCTCCTTTTTCCGGAGAAGGCGCCTAGAGTTTCATCCACTCGGAAACCAGGCTCATTAACAGCACTCTTCTGCCGGCACGGGTCTTTCCCTTGGTCTCTGCAAGCAGAGAGTGACCAAGCCTGGAACAATGGGAGTGCAGTTTGTTCCAGGAATGTAGCTGTGCCCTTTCCCGGTCACTGTCTCAGCTCAGCATCCCTGGCAAGGCAGCATGGTCAAAACCTGCCATAGGCCCCAGACAGAAGAGAATGGAATCAGGCTCCCATAGAAGGATCCTGGCCAGGGGAAAGGTGGCAAAACACAACCAGGGCTGGGCTTGCTACCAACGCTGGTGGGAGCTCCGACCTCCATCCATTTGCTCTTCCTTGCCACTGGACAGACCCTTAGACTTGTGCCCACATGGACTCTGCTCCACCAGTCCACATGTGCATGGATGTTTGCCCCTTTCACCTTTAGATGTGCAGGAGCAAAGGTCTTATGGTAGGTCCTTGTGTCTTGCAGCTACTGTGGCCCTGACACCAAGGGATCAGCGGTGGATTGGAGCCTGGTGGCTGGGACTGCTGATCTCCTCAGGCTGCTTGGTGCTCACATCAATTCCTTACTTCTTTTTCCCTCGGTACATGTTGAAAGGACAGGTGAGACCTCATCTCCAGAGGGTCAGAACATCTTGATGGCTGGGCTGTGCCCATGGACAGAATACCTGTCCCCAGAGGAGAAGGGTGGGAGGGAGAAAGAGAGCCTTCAGCCCTTCTCAGATGTGGTTACAAATTCTCACAAGGGAAAAGTCTGGTTCTGCTGGTGATGGCTGTATCCACTGCAACCCCCTTGGCAAGGTCATGCACCCCTGATGCCAGCATCATCATCATCAGTAACAGCCCCTGCTCATAGCAGAGCATCCTGAAGTGTGGCGTACATGAGAGCAGCATGGGATTAAAGCTGGGTGGAGAACTAGGGGGGGTGTGTGTGTGATAACTGGGATATTCCTTTGGGAACAAATTGCAGAAAAGGGACAAATTTCCCATTAAACCAAGTTTTAAAAGATGCAAAATTATTAAAATGTTTCATTTCAGTGTTTTCAAAGCCAAGTCCCAATGGTTTAGCTTCAAAATTGTTCTGTTTCAAAATTGTTTAATCATCAATTCTTTAAAGGTCAAAATCAAAGCCAAAATGTTTCAGGATTATAGCTAGAGGACTCTCCAGGCTTGAGCTGACCTGTGCCCAGCCTTCATCTTCAGGCTTTTTGCAGGTATCTCATCAGGGTTAAAGAGAGAAAAGCTTTCCAAGGCCTTAAAACGTGTTGGATCAGGACAAGCTTTTGCCTTGCAGCTCTGCTCAGGAGCCACAGTGATTTTTGAGCTAATTCACCACTTTGGTCTAATGGGCAGGAAAACGGTCAGGTTTGACTGGGGGTCAAATGCATCTGGGACAGACCCTGCTTCTCTTGAGCTTTGCCGCATGCCGGGATGGTGCCAGCCATGCATGTCTTCTCACCATGGGTTGCTGCTCTTTCCTCCCTCCCCAGGACTCGAACATGGAGGCCGGCATGCTCAGGAAGATGGAGAAGGGGATGGCTGAAGAAACCTCCCTGCTGGAGTTCATAAAAAGTAAAGGACTGGCACATAAAGGGGAGGGTGAACAGGGCCTCGGGCCATGCTGGGAGGGCGGAGATCACCGCACTGTTGTTTCAAGCTGAGGGTGCTTCTTGGGAGCCCTTGAGCCCATCCATCATGTCACGTGGAGATGCCAGGGCCAGCTCAGGCATGAGGAGGGCTGTAGAATTCCCTTTCATAAGGACTGCGGGAAGATGGACACGGCCTCCCTCTTGCCATAAGACTGTGGGGCCTGGATTGTTTCTGAAAATGGGTTTGAGGCTCTTAAAATGGCATGAAAACACGAGGTTTAACCCACAGCTCCAGGAGAGGGCATGGGACTGCCGGCACCACCAGCCGCTGCTTTGAGAAGGTCACTGCACTGCAGCTTACACTGGTTTGTTTATGCATAGCTGGAACAGGCTTGAGTAGGGATGTCACTAATGAGACCAGTTTAATGACTTTTTTTAGCTCCATGATTGTTTCTTTCCAGCTAAAGTCCCTCCCTTCTTCCCTCTGCATCCATATCCTGGAGCTGTCAGCTCCTCTGTCTCATTGGGCTTTGATGAACAAAGACGATCCCGTTTTTGCTAGAAGGGGAAGGCTAATTAGGGACCAAATAAACAGAGCTGCTCCTGGGGAGCCTGGAGTCAGCCTGCCTCTGCTGCAAGGGCAGGGGGACATGATGTCCCACCAGGAAAATACACTGTGTTCGTCAGCAGTAGCGCCGGACCTTGCCCTTACACAGCCAGCGGAGCTCTGCCAAAACCCCTGAGGCTTTGCCTGTTTGCACCACCCAAGGGTATGGGCCCTGCTCCAGACAAACAACTGCACTGTGGCTGCTAAGTACTCCAGATGCTCGTAAGTTTGGAAAGCATGGGAGGAAGGCAGTGGGCAGAGCTACTTTCCGCCTCACTTCTCAGGGCACTTTGGCCATGGGCTGGGCCACATCAGGATGGCCTTAGACATCCCTTGTCTAAATTCATCCCCATGAACTCACTGGGAGCAGTCTAAGGGTGTGTGTTTTTTTTCATAGTATGAATGGCTGATGTGAGGATCATATGGCTGAAATACATTTTTCCTGCTCATTTCCTGTAGGATTCCCAAAGATCTTTTTCAGGCTGCTCCTCAACCCCCTCTTCATCCTCCTGGTGCTGGCGCAGTGCAGCTTCTCCTCGGTCATCGCAGGTCTGGCCACCTTCCTCAACAAGTTCCTGGAGAAGCAGTACGGTGCCTCCTCCTCGTACGCCAACTTCCTCATTGGTGAGCAGCCACCGTAAGGTAGAGAACACCCATCAGCAGGGAGCCACCTTCCTGTATTCCCCAGGCTTATTATAACCCTGTGGGAGGAAGTCCCTGGAAGCTCATTTTCGGATGAGACCCAGGGATCGCCTCAAGGTGGTTGATGACTTTCCTGATCTGAGATGTCTGCAGAAGGCCAGGCTTTCTTGCAGCTCTCAAAGACTCTCCACAGTTGTAGTTCACGTGGTGAAGCAGCTCTGGATCACTCTGATGCTCAAAGATCCTATAATCATAGAATGATTTGGGTTGGAAGGGGACCATAAAGTTCCTCCAGTTCCAACCCCCTGCACAGGCAGGGACACCTTCCACTAGACCAGATTGCTGCAAGCCCCATCCAACCTGGCCTTGAACACTGCCAGGGATGGGGCAACCACAGCTTCTCTGGGCACCCTGTGCCAGCGCCTCAGCACCCTCGTAGGGAAAAGCTGCTTCTTCATATCTAACCTGAATCTCTCCTCTTTCAGTTTATAGCCATTGCCCCTTGTCTTGTCATGACAGGCCTTTGTGAAAGTCCCTCTCCAGACTTCTCATAGGCCCCCTTTAGGTATTGATGTTGCAAGAGCAAGCGATTATGCACCAAGCTTGATGGGCCAAATTCCTGAGGCTGAGGTTTCTCATAGGTACCAACTGCCTTGGGGTTTGACCTGCTGTGGGTAAAGGTGGGTCTGCGGGTTCTCCCAACCACCACGGTGTCCACAAAGCCACTGCTGCCACCCACTGCCCGCAGAGAGGTGCTTGGCAGGCAGCACCCTCAGCTAATGCCTTTGCTCTGCAGGAGCTGTGAACCTGCCAGCAGCAGCACTCGGGATGCTCTTAGGAGGAATCGTCATGAAGCGCTTTGCCTTCTCCCTCCGGGCCATTCCCCGGTTTGCTGTGGTGGTGCTTGTCTTCTCCATCCTCATCTGCCTGCCCATTTTCTTCATGGGCTGCTCCACAGGGCGCATCGATGGGATTTATCCCCCCAGGTAACTGCAGGTGATTCCGTAGTTCCCAGCTTATTGTTCCTCCAGCTCTTGACCCGTTTATCCATGGGTGGGATACGTGCAAGTGGACGGGAAGAAGCAGTTGACATCACCATGCTACTGCTTGCTCCTTGATTCCACTGCCTGGAGGAGATCTAAGTGCTATACAGCACTGAAATACTGGGAGGAAATTTATTCCTGATTTTCTGTACTGAACAAGCAGGGTTTATTTTTCGCTCTGTATTTCTAGGGAGAAATTAGTAGTAGTAGTGCTCATGTCCACATTGGCATCTCGTGCACCCCCTTTGTCCCAGCCGGACATCACCTTTCTCACCAGGGTGGAAACTTTTGGCTCTTACCATGTCTCTTTTGAAGATAAATATTGCATTTAGGCTCCAGCCCAGGATTAGACTCCACTCCACCAAGTGCATCATGCTGATTTCCCAATGCGCTGCCAGCAAGGGACTTTCGTACAGATGTTTCCCTTCGCCAGCAGTAAGCCTCCTGTCCCAGGGGCATGGTGGAGGGGTGAGGAATACAGCAGTCCGTGTGCTTCTCCCACTTAAAAACCACTGAAATAACCATGGTGAAGGAAAGCAAAGCACTCTGCAAATGCATACGTGCTCTGAGATCCGCACGGCACGCCCCACGGACTCAGGAGTGTATGGAAGCCCCTGAGGCACTGGTATCCCAAGCTTTCTGTGTGAGAGCAGGGCTTCAAACATGAGGAGACCCCTCAGCTCAAGATCAGGTGCCGCAGATGCTGACTTTTGGGAGGCATGTTGGCCTTGCAGTGTTCACTTCTTGCCACCAGTGTCAGCGTCTTAGTTTCTCTGGGACACACTTGTCTGAACAGGCTTTGCTGGTGTAACAAGGAGGCAATTGCATGGGAAAAGAGGTTGTTTCCTTATATTATTTTGGAAACCTCCCCCCTGCAATGGCAGCAGTGCATAAATGCCTTTTGCCTGGATCCCCAGGTAGCTGAGGACTACGTGGATGGGTTAACATGAGCTCTGCTCCATCCCTCCATGCCCAAGGGCAGGTCCCTGATGCCAGCTTCCTGTAGAAGACAAACTGTGCTGCTCCAGCGGATGCATTCCGTTAGCTAGTAAGGCAAGACAGGACAGATAATTCAGTTTGTCCTCTTGACTTTCACGCTGTTGTCGGGCTTGTTTGGAAGTGAGCCCGCTTCCAGTTTCTGTCTGAATGGTGTTTCCAGCTGGGGCTGCTTGCACATCTGTTTGTGCAGTTCTGGATGGAGCCCAGATGTATTTCTCCAGGCATTTGGCTGTTTGGTTTTCAGCTGGGAAGGGGGGAAATAAGAAGTGTGTGAGTACTTGCTTGCAGACATAACATAATTACTGCTAAGAAGTTCAATGTACACTTGCAGAGGTACCTGCAGGGGATCAGGGCCTGGCAGGCGGCCAGCCTGCTGCTGGCAGTGTCTCAGCGCAAATAGGAACAGGGAACCTGGTCAGCCAGTGAGAGGGATTTTACGTCCTCTATGTCCTATTTCTTCATTTTTGATGATTTTCTTTTTCTCCTCTTTTTTGGCAGTACATTGAGTTCCCAGCAGCAGGTTAAGACGCCAACGGGGTGCCACTGCTCTGAGCACATCTTTCACCCAGTGTGTGGAGAAAACAATGTGGAGTACATCTCCCCCTGCTTCGCTGGCTGCACAAACAGCACCACCGACTCCTCCACTCCCAAACAAGTGGTGAGTAAAATAAGTGGATTGCAAAGCAAAGTGCATCTTGCTCGCTGGTGACAACGGAGGCTGCAGCGATGCTGTAGGAACCTGACAAAAGCAGTAGCAGGGTAAAGCATAGTACGCAGGAAGGTCTACCAGAGCAGCTGAAATCCTGAGAAGGCACGATAGAGAATTGCTGTCATACCTTGGGATCCTGCTTGGAGAAACAGGGATGGAGACACATCCCATTGCAGGATGCCATGGCCATGCCTAGAAGTTGGATCTGATGCTCTCGTCAGTGTTCTGCAAAGTGATGGGCTCCGGTGTGGCACTAGAACTCTTGCTCTTGGCTTTGGGAGTTCTATGTTTTGTTTTTCCCAAATGTTTCCAACAGATCTACAGGAACTGTTCCCTGATCCCTGCAGGGAGTGGGCTGTCCTCTGCCAAGACAGGCTCCTGTCCGCTCAGCTGCTCTCACATGCTCCTTCCTGCTATATTCCTCATCTCCTTTGCTGCCCTGGTAGCCTGCCTGTCCCACAACCCCCTCTACATGATGGTTTTACGGTAAGCAATGGGCAGAGAAGGTCACAAGGCACAAGGGAACCCATGATGTAATGGGTTCCCCATGCTGGGATCAGTGGGGCCTTTTTAACATGCAACAAGCAAAGAAAGATGCTTCACTAAATGCAGAGCCACCGCCTGCTCTGACCTCCCATGGCTTCTCTCCTCCAGGGTGGTGAACCAGGATGAGAAGTCATTTGCCATTGGAGTCCAGTTCTTACTAATGAGACTGCTGGGTGAGTGTCCATAGCGTAAGGAGGCTGGGGGAAGGCAGCAGCATGCTCAGAGGCTTGCTTGAGCCCCAGGAGGTGTTGAACCCCCTTGGTGGCAGCAAGCAAAGCATGCAGGCAGGGGCAGCATGGGCAGCCTGACTCCATCCTCCCTTCTCCAAAGCCTGGCTGCCAGCTCCGGCCATGTTCGGTGCCCTCATCGACTCCTCCTGCATCTACTGGCAGAAGCAATGCACCCAGCGCCGGTTCTGTGCCTACTACAACAATGACTTCCTCCGCAACAGGTACCCCTGCCATGTGTCCCCAGCAGGGATGGCCATGGGGATGATCCCCAGCTCAGCCTGGTGCCAGCTGGGAGGTGCCACCTCCAGACATGGCGTCTCCCTGCTCTTCTTCCAACAGATACCTGGGCCTGCAGATAGGCTACAAGGTGGTGGGCACTATCCTCCTGGCCCTCATCAGCTGGAAGGTGAAGAGGAGTAAGGAGTACAACGTGCAGGAGAAGGCAGCAGGGCTGGTGTAACCCACCCGAGGACTGACTCCACACCCCCCATTACCCACTGCCAGTTGTTTGTCTCTTTTGGGTTTGTTTTTCCTCCTGAGGGAGCAACTTCACCTTAGCAGCTCTGAGCTCCTTTCCTGCAGCCCGTGACGGGGCCATCCTCCCAGCGAGGGATGCTCTATGCCAGCCCCATCCTGGGACCAGCTTCTCCCAGGCTCTCCAGCCGCACCTTGCCTATCACTTTGGAACAGGAGGCAGATGGGGACTGGAGCATAGCCTCATTCTATATACCCAGAGAAGTGCCTGCTGGGGGCGACCGTCCCCGCTCCGGTGTGATGTTTTCCAGACAGATAATGTCCTCCTGGCTGGGATGGGAGCAGGGGAGACAACTGCCAGCCCTGAGTCTGCCCTGTGTCCCTCCCTGCCCGCACCCCTCAAGGAGGTCAATGTGGACACTGCACATGTGAAGTTATCACCAGGGGTTTACGGGGGGGAGGGGGGGTTTGTTGCTCTTTATTGTTTTTTTTCTAAATAAAGGTCACTTTTCCAACTGTGGTGCTTTGCTGCTCACAACCCCATGCCCTGAGAGTTGTCCCCATTGGTGGGGGTGTCTGCTGGTCACATCCTGGCAGATGCTGAGTGCATTCCTCACTGGCCAAGGTGAAGAAACAATAGCAGATATGGCATGCGTTCCTCCACATAACTCCACAAGTGATGAGGGGCTGTACAGAGCAGGCAGGCTCTGCCAGCTCCCAGCCCTCTGCACCCTGCCTACACCATCCATTTGCAGGCATGACGGGACACGGGGAGCTTCTCCTCAACCCACACCCCCAAGTCCTTCTCCTCAGGGCTGCTCTACCCAGCCTGTGTTTGTGCTTGGGATTACCCTGACCCAGGTGCAGGACCTTACACTTGGCCTTGCTGAACTCCATGAGATTCACATGGTCCCACCTCTTCAGCTTGTCAATATCCCTCTGGATCCCATCCTTACCCTCCAGTGTGCTGACCGCACTACACAGATCAATTATCTAACATTCAGACTAAGGAGTAAATACACACCCCAAAACAAGACAAACCTAAAGCTCTGCGTGTGGAGAACACATTGCTTTTTGGTAACACAGACCAGGCTACCAAGCAGAAGGTTGATACCATCAATGTTAAGCAGAAGGAAAGCCCCAATCCATGCAGGTTGAACACAGCTGAGAAGAATCAAGGCAAATACAGACAAAAACAAGTCTTGAGAACAAACATTTCAGAAAAAAAGAAGTGTAAGGAATATTTTTAATCAGAATAACTTAAAACCAATCATGGCCTCATGCCGCCTTCCCACTTCACCCGAGCAGAGGCTGCTGCTTGGCCTCTGCTTTTCAAGGATGCTGGTCTTTGCAAGCGAAGTAACTACTCAAAGAAACAGCAATACTGTCACTTCAGCATTATGAATTCAAAGCAGGCAGTCCAAAAAGGATCTCCAGCTAAAGGAGTTCAAAGCACGACAAACATGTTCCAACAATATTCCGACTGCAGGAAATACAACACAGTTTGCAAATATAACCCTCCCCACCTCCTGCAAGGATAGTAGAAGAGTCACTGGGTTCAAAAGACTAGAAATGCTTTGTTACAAGCACAAGTCTTTGCTAAAGACTGTTTTTGCTCTTTCCAACACTATTAACACTTGGCAATGCTACAGGGAGGCAGAGAATGCCCCAGAAAGCAAATGAACACAATAGATCAGTTGAGTGATGAAGGGAACATCAAAACAGAGAGGAGCCTGCAAAGGACAAAAAAGAGTCTACCAGGAGCCAGCCGCTCTTACCTACCCTAAAACAAAAGGGGATGCATCAAAAACAAAGGGGATACATCAACGCCATAGGACCTCACAGTGTGGAGAGCAATCATCCTCACATAGGTGCAGCACAGAAATGACACCCCATCAGAGCAGAAAGCTCTATGAAGCTGCTGGGCAAGGCAACTGTGTTTTAAGGCTGATCAAGAAGGGGAAGCTGAATGCACAACACCAGGCTCTTGTCTCACACCTGACTACCACCAATGCTGTAGGAAGATCTCCCTTTGGATAGCCAATACTCCTTGCCAAAGCATGGGAAGCAGGAGTGCAAATGTCTCTTGGACAGTTCAGAAGCATGCCGAACGAGAGCCCTCCAAGGCTCCAAGTAGCCTCCAGAGCCATCAAGACAGCTACAGGCATTCCATGAATCTTCCCTGCAAGATTAACAGTTGAGATCACACATACAGCAGCCACTTCGGATTTAAACACCACAAATGAAAATTAATTAGGGAAAACATTTCTTTCTCCTCTATTAAGCATCTTCCTCAGGAGAAAGAATCACACTACCTTGCTAGCAGCTCCTTGACTTTCCCTCTCTTTGCCACGACTGCTTACTAATTGCACACAAAAAAGGATCTTGCTGCAGTCACCGGAGCAGCAGACAGGCAGGGGACTGCACAGCAAATGCCCGTCATGCCACATCTCACACATAATGTAGGTATGAATGTGAAAACTTGCCCACCTCATGATTACAAGCTAAGACCCTACTATAAACTCTGCCACTTGCAGCGTGTGCATACATGTCTGAGGTACGAGGAGCAGACGCAGAGTGAAACAAGCTTTTAGGACACAGCCCTCATTAAACAAAAACTGCCAAGAACTGTCCAACAGTGGAAATCACCTGAAGATACAGGCACCGCAGCTGGACATAGGCAGAGCACAGTGACAAAGGCAGAGCTGCCAGCCTCGCTGTGGTATCTGATAGGCCACTCCAGTCCCACAGAAATGGAACTGCGCCATTTTGGAACAACAGCAAGGTAGGAGACACAGAGGAAAACACCATTTTATCCTCAATGATTGCTTAACTGAGAGTCTGTGCACTTTGCCAGGACAGCATAGGTGATGTGAACAGTGCTCCTAAGCAGCGAGAGGCTGGGGAAGGAATTCTGAATCAGCAGGTGATCAGCAGCTCCGAGAGGCAGCAGGGTTGCAATGCTAAATCAAGGAAGAAGAAAATAAGCAGACTCCAATCTGTAAAACTCACCTGGCAATGCACTCCTTCCTAATTTGCTTGGCAACTACCAACTACCAACTGAAAGCTTAAAGATTAAGGAAACACAGACGCCCAGATGGATCCCAGAGTGAGACAAAGGAAGAGGGGAGAGAAAAAAACTGTTGCAGTATGGAGACAGAGGAAATCACACCAGCAATTGTGTCATGTTGCTCGCAAGCCCATGAGCAGCAGAGGAAGATACCACAATGCCGATTTCCAGGTTAAGTTTCCTCTTTCTAAAGCAAGAACAGATTTTGAGTGCTTCAGGCCCTCTTTTTCCTTTCAGTGCCCAAGTGTCCTGCCTCTCCAAGTCTCTCCCTCCAGCCTTGCTCTTCTCTGTTCAGGCGATCTTGGCCAGCCATTTCTCGAGACCCTCAAAGTCAGCATCTCCGTCCTCTCCCTTGCTGCCCCGAGCACTGCACTCTACGAATTCCACCTTCATGGGTAGCTGGGAGAAGTCGAAGTCCTTGCCCTTCTTCCCCAGCTGGGCAGGGCCCCCAATGGCTGAGCCATCCAGACTTGTGGGGGCTGCAGAGCGGGTCACTCGTAAGGTGTTGCTGCAAACAGAGAAGGGAAAGTGTCAAGAACTGTGAACCAGGGAAACATTACCTACATCATGGCTGCTGAGATGTTTTGTACCCAGCTCTGTCAGCAGGATACCAGCTACGCCAAGGGTAGAAGGTCTCATGGCCCTCTCCTGTGAGGCACAGGCAGGCACTTTGGCCACTTCTTTTAAGTACCTGCTAGAAGGTACAGCTGCAGAAAGGCAGCTTACAATATAGCACAGTCTGTAAGCCACTTTCTCCTCTTTCCACGTCCTCTTAGAACTTGAAATTTGCAATAGATCATATATCATTCTCCTTCCCAGGTTAACGTCCTTCCTAGGGGCGGATACAGAACCAACATGGGGTCTCAGACTCCTGCAATGCCTGTTAGAACAGGAAAACTAGAGGCTCTCTCCCCAGCTTTCTGCTTTTCACGCCAAGCCCTTTTGAGTCGGAGCAGCCCTGAAAAAATAACCAACCCATGCCAGTACAACTGAGCAGAGCTACTGGGATCTTCACACCACTCACAGAAAGTGTGACATCTAGAAGTCAACTCTGGCTGCACCTGAAAGAGGACAGCGCCCTAGGCAGGGAAGGTATCGCTGAATTAGGTATGGCAGCATTTAGGAAAAGACTGGGATGTTGTTTCCCCAGCCCACAGCTTCTAGGAGGCCATACACTGTCTACGGCTACTGCTTTTTTGCATGATTTAACAAGGAGCAATCTTCTCTCATCCTGGTCACACCTAAACAGACAAAACAGACTGCTCATTTTCTACAATGAACTTAGATGCAGCTTAAAGGGAGCCCACTGAGCGCTGAGGTAAGAAACAGAAAGAAGAGAGAAGCCCACATGGTTTAAGATCCAATTCCATACTTACAGCTCTTTTTCCAGCTGCTGTTGAATAAGTTTTGCTGATTTTGCCATTGTGACATCTAGACAGAAAAGAAAAGGAAATCAGCTCTTTGGTTTTAAATGTGAAATCAGAACCTGTTACCTCTTCCTAATGGCACATTAAGGCACACTTAGACCGTGCAGTCCTAAGAGCTACCAGGACAAAGACAGCTGTGTCTGCACTAGGATAAGGGATGCCGGAGCTTGGGTTTGCAGGTGTGAATAGGAGCAACACAGAATCCTGATAAAATGGAGGGCATTAGTTTCTTCTTGCTGGGCAGTAAGTTGATTCAAAGAAAGGATGGGGTCTGATCTCACAACGACAAGCCCAGCACTCTAACCTGTCCTGGCATTATAGAGCTCAACACAGCACTTTTTAACCTATGGAGTGTGTAGCCATGAAGGCCTCAGGAAACTTGTGAAGTAGTGCATGAAATAGCCAAGAAAACCGAACCTGATAGTGCCCAAAAGCTTCCGATTGTTACACAGGGATCCACATCTTCACTGTAAAAGTCGTAGGGATCTGAAAATCTAGTCCTTCCCAGTAACTGGATGTTCCTGATAGCCCAATCAAGAGAAAATATATAACCTCACCAGCTAAATGGCTGTATGATTTTAACACTGAAACTATGAAGTGTGTACAAATAATTCATTATGTGCAAATTGATCCCATTTTTGGCTGCTTGCTGTTTCAGGAAGACAGTAAGTTCTGAACAAGCAGAAAGCCATCTGCCTTATTTCAGCTCATCTAAAAAGCTGTAGCTCTCCCAAGTGGTGCTTTTCTGCAAAGCTACTAGATATACCTGGCCCAAGAATTCTTCCAGTGGCTGGCAGAAATGTTCCTGCTGAGTAGTCCAAGTTTAAAACTAAGTTCCAGCCTTCATTTTGCTGAAATCCCAACTTCTCAGAAATTCAGCATCTGTGGCATGAACCCCTATGGTTCATTCGATTCAAGGCCCGAATTCAACGCCCAGCCTACAAGGCAGCACACATACCTTGCTTATTACAAGCTATCAGGAGCGCGGGTGCATTTTTGAGCACAGTGCTATCAACCAGGACCTGGTACAGGAACTCTGCCACATCCTTCACCTCCCGCTGAAAGGCCACACTATCCACCACAAACACGATGGCTCTGAAGGAGAGGGAAGAACACATGCTGGGTGTGAAGTTCTGCAACCGTCTTCCCCTACAAGTATTCCAGCCTGAGCTAAGGTATTTGTTTCCACATATGATCTCATCCAACCCAAGAGCAGGTTAGCACGTGCTGTCTGAAATGTACCCCATGTCCAGCCCCAGCAGAAAATCTTCTCCTCTCTGCTCCAGGAATATATCACGTCTCCTAAATTCCCCACTGCAGTTGCTTTGCCTCTTGATGCACTACAGACACAGGTAAGTTGGAAAGCAGAACAATAACTAAGCCTTGCCACCCCATCACAAAGCTCTGTCCCTCAGGGCACCACCACACAGAGGGAATCCCAGCCAGCTCACAGCATCCCCTGCACCATCATTTTCCACCCCTTTCCAAAACATTGCCTGCCCCCTCCTTCCTCCTCCAAGTTACCTGGCTGCAGCCTTGAACCTCTCCAAGAACTGAAGCCGCAAACTCTCATGGCCTGGAAGGTCTATTAAGGTGACGTTAGCGCTCTGAGGGCAAAAGCAAGAAGGCATTAACAACACTTAATCTAGGGGCACCTCGATCCCCAGTGATCGCAGACTGGGGAAAACCAGTCTGATCCTGGATTCCAGTTAGCCTGGTGTTGAGGCAGCAGTGGGTGAGTGAATCTCTATACCAGGCAGAAGCACGTAACTCTCCCCAGTATGAACCCATGTATGGTTCACATACACACACAACCAGCCCGATTCTGATAGGCAAAAAAAACAACATTCACAACCAGGACTCAGGCAGGACCCTATGCCAGCAAACCATTCACCGTTGCTGAGAGGACAGAGTATGACGGCAGAGAAAAGAGAATGCTCAACCCCACTACAACTACAATGCACACAGTGCGAGTGACAAAGCTTCATCAGTACACCAGCAGGTTTACACCATCCCTGGAGTGACAGCACGTAGATCTCTGCACAGCAAAATCATGAATTCCTGTCCTCCAAGTCCCCAGTACAGAATACTCATCTTACAGCCTCTTAATCAAGTTATCTGTCCAGGCACGCCACCTACCCAAGTGCAAGTCTACCTAAACACACAAAACTTTACTGGGAATAACACAAAAATGCTCTTGCAAGAGACTTTTTAAATTGAAAGCTGCAAATGTTTCCCTTTCCACAGCATGTCAGCCACAGCAAGGACATTTAAGAGCACAAATGCCTCTCACACTCATCAAGATGGGGCCAAGGAGGATCATGTCACTATTCTCAAGAGGACGCTCACCATTCTCAAGAGGCGAAGTGAACACTATCCAAGAGCTCACCTACCCACTGCTCTCAGATTGTAATGGAAACCTTGTCTACTATTTAAAAAACACAACCAACCAGAAAAGCAGCAGTCCACCTTGCAGCATTCCTCTTCCTCTCCCCCTCTAAATACCTGTCTGCTCAATCTTAGAGACACAAAAATCACCCTATACTGCCCTTCACTAAATTTTTAGCCTCTGATTATTAACAGTTACTGAAGATCGCCATAGAGAAGCCACAAAAACACCCTCTACTTCAATTCCCCAGCACGTATTGTGCTGCCAGCTTGCTGCTTTCACTGCCACATGTGCATCCAGCACAAGAAAGAAACACTTCTGAAATGAAAGAAATAGCTATAAACTGAAATTGATTAGGTGTGTAGCAGTCCAGCACGTGAAATTTTGACACCACGTGAAGTTCAACTGTAAGGTTCTTCTTAAGCCCGCTTTTAATTTCTGATTTTCTTGGGAGAAACTGAAATGACTGCCAAGCAAACAAACCAAGTATGACAGAACAATGTTCCCTCACACATCTCCCTCCTGCACCAAACCACAGCACTGTCCCCACAGTGCTGTGTGTTTCATTCCACTTGTAAAAGTAGCTCCTTTCCCTCTTCTACAGGAAAAACCACCACACACGGCCCACCTTTCACAACGTGATACACAGACCTGGTTTTCAGTCAAATTTCACAATTTGACAAACAAATTAAAAAGCACCTGCAGAGCTGAGAAACCCCTAATACTTCCCAGTATTTTCCTGCCTTCTCAGCTCTGATTGCCCAGAAAAATCCTATCCTACACTCAAACCAAACTGGAGACTGATTTCAAGCTGAGAAGACTGAGCAGCACAAAAACCACCAAGCCAGGTTTAGCACAGAGACCAGAAAAAGGCAGACACCAGTTGCTGTAGCAACCCTTCACAAGTTACAGCCAGAAACCTGCCTGCTCACCTTGTCACTGCTGACTCTGTAAACGGCAGAGCTGTCGGTTATCGAAGTCTGGGTATCCCGGTATCTGCCTGTCAATAGCTGTGGGGAAAAAAGTCATTTTCAGGAGGAGGCCAGAGGAACGCTGGCACTGCATTCCATCCACTCAGAAACTGAAATGATCTGTAAGGGGACTTGAGTTATTCATTGGTATCTCAAGACCTGAGATACCCATTTCAATTTATGTGCATGAAACAGTTTCAGGTTTGGGTTGTTTGTTTTTTCCCCTAAAAAACACTCATTAAAAGAAAAACATAAAGTACATTGTGTGCAGTTCTGGTGTCCTCAACATAAAAAGGACATGGAACTGTTGGAACAAGTCCAGAGGACGGCCACAAGGATGATCAGGGGACTGGAGCACCTCCCATATGAAGACAGGATGAGAAAGTTGGGGCTGTTCAGCCTGGAGAAGGCTGTGTGGAGACCTCATAGCAGCCTTCCAGTACCTGAAGGGGGCCTATAGTGATGCTGGGGAGGGACTCTTCATGACGGACTGTAGTGATAGGGCAGGGGGTAACGGGTTCAAACTTCAACAGGGAAAGTTTAGATTGGATATAAGAAAGAAGTTCTTTACTGTAAGGGTGGTGAGGCACTGGACTGGGTTGCCCAAAGAAGTGTAAATGCTCCATCCCTGGCAGTGATCAAGGCTGGGCTGGACAGAGCCTTGGGTGGCATGGTTTAGTGTGAGGTGTCCTTGCCCATGGCAGGGGGTTGGAACTGGATGATCTTAAGGTCCTTTCCAATCCAAACCATTCTATGATTGCTAAGCCCAGAAGGAAGACAGTGTGCCTCCTAGTCTTTCACCTCCCCCTGCTCCAGGGGGGGCAGTTCCCCGCCTGGGGCTCCATCCGCAGCAGCTACCAGCACCCCATTCCCCGCTCACCCTGGCGAAAAGCAGCGTCTTCCCCGCGTCGCAGAGGCCCAGCAGCAGCACCGCCTTCCGGCTGCTCCTCCTGCCCTGCACCAGCCTCCAGATCACTGCAGGAGAGAGCACAGAGCACCTCAGACCGCCGCGGGCACCGCCGCCGCCGCCTCAGCGGGGTGCTCCCGGGCAGGCCCACAGGGCGCGATCAGCGCGGGGAGAGGGGTACGCAGACCCGCGGGGTCCGTAACTCACGGAGCGTGACGATAACGGCAATCAGCGCCAGGAGGACGGAGAGCACGGTGGGGTCGGGCGCCCGCAGCTCCCGCCGCAGCGCCTCCAGGTGCGGCTCCAGAGCCCCCGCCATGGCTCACACGTCGCCTTGGCCGCCCCGCTTCCGCTTCCCGCCCCGCGCGAGGGCTGCCGGGGGGCGCGCGGGCGCATGGGAGTTGTAATTCTGGGGGTATTGGGGGGCAGAAGGGGAGGGGGTGAGAAGTGGGAAGAGGGTTGGGAGCAGGCACTGGTCTGCGTGTGTCGGAGTGGCTCTGGAAGCCATGGAGCACGTTGCCTTTACAGCGTAAGGGGGGTTCATGCACGGGAAGGCGCTGAGCAGCAACATCCCGAGAACGTGGAGGTCGAGGAGGCAATTGCTCCCCTCGTCCTTGGTTTGAGACTTTGAGCGCCTTGAGGTGTTTGGCCGCATCTAGGTTCTCGGTGTGGTTTTGGGCTCCCTGTTTCAAGTTCAGAGCAAGCAAGACCGGCAGGGGGCTGGAGACTCGCGCTGTGGGTGATGCTGAAGAACCAGGGTGCGTTGAGATTGAAGAAGAAATGGCGAGGCAAGGCGGACCCCCGCGGACCTCACCCTCTGCGACACGCCGCCAACAAAAAGGGGGCTGCCATAGCCCGCAGGGTCCCCCCTATCGGCTGGGTAAAGCCTACGGCGCCCGGGATTCCCAGGCGGTCTCCCATCCAAGCACTAACCCAGCCCGACCCTGCTTGGCGTTTCCCCCCTTGCAAAGTTTCTAAAATCATTTCAGTACTTCCATTCTGACATGGAAATATTTATTTTTGTTAGTTGTTGGTGGGAATCGTTGTATGTTAGCGGGAGCCTTCGGGATGGATTGTTTGTTGTTTTGCCTGGCCACTGCTTGGACTCTCATTCCGTTAAATGCAGTGTTGCTCTTTGTTTGCTTTTTTAAACAATAGTTGATCAAGGTAATTATTTAAAATATCATCAGCATGGCTAATGCAGTGCTAATCACTGATTTTTATCCGTGAACTCCAATTCCATCCTAATCCCTTGAAGATTTTATCTCTCCAACTTTCTTGTATGTCTTATTGAAGCTTTTGAGTATTCTCTTCTACCTTTTCCGAGAAGTCTTAAGTCATGCTCTGCATCTTGAGTCATGTTTGGAATGTGTATACAACAGTGATCAATTCTATCTTTCAAGTAGCCACAAACCTCATGCTCTTTAAGTAAGAGCATATCCAAAGCCGTTGTGTTTTGTAAAGCCATCCTTGAAGTTGCCTGTAATTGTAAATTCAAGTCCTTAAATCCTTTACTGGTTGCATTTGCTAGCCTTTCTACTTGTCCTGTTAGTTGGCAGATGCATTCCCTGTTTTTCTATACTGCTGAAGGAGTCAACAAAGACTCCAAACCTCAACCAGCTTTCACTCCGGTTGAAGGTTCATTCCATTCTTCATCTATATCTGACCTCTTCACCTGTTCAAATTTTCAATTTTCTAATGCTCCTCTAAGAGGAGTACTTTTCCAGATTGGACATGGAGTCGGCATACCTCATGTTATTTGTCTTCCTTTACCATCTAGAGGGAAATGAGTTGTCCGGGTCCCATCACTCATTGTCCACACTAAGTGTCCTGGGCTCCGGAGTGCAGATTTCTTCGCAACTAAGTATTGCTCCTCTTTTGGGTATGTATGTCTCAGTCAATTTGAGGTCATTCCTAAGGTCCCTACACAAACATCCATATTTTGAAGCAGCAGCTAAAGGAGGACTAGCCTGGATTGCCATGTCAGTGCTGTTACAATTACATGCTTTTTTACACGTCCACCAGGACACTCAGTTTTCCTTCTCTCATCATGAGCTAGTCCTATCCTTTACATTTGGCCAGGTTGCAAAAGTCATTCCACCCTGAATAAAACACCAAGGTGCCTTAGCCATGTATTCAAATGGAGATAAAATGGCCATAGTGCACCAAACAGAGTGCCAGTTTGCCTCGTTCTTTTGTGTCTGACTTGTCTCATTGTACTTCCATTCCATGATCATTTGACTCACATTTTTCTTTCTTTGTTCATCATAGGAACACCATCCTTCAGTCTTAGATCTCCCTGTTTTGGTAAAAACATAATTTAACAATTTCTCAGAGTCAGCCCCACTACCTGGGGATTTCCATTGTTTCCGAATAGTTTCTGTTTGGTTTTGCCATTGAGCATTGAGTTTTTGTTCACAAGATGTGATTTCATTTTTTCTTTAACTTGTCAGATTTGTAGTTAAAATTCCCCACGGGAGTGACTGACCCACTGCTCTTGGAACTGGTAAACAAGCAGTCGTTTGTGACACGTTTTGCAAATTAGCAAACTCTTTCATTAATCCTGACATCAAATTTCACCCTGGGTTTTTCTTGGCGAATAGATCAATTGGTCTGTTTCTATTTGCTTTTTATTTCTTATTTCTTTTCTCCCCATCTTTTTCGTGGTTCACTTGCCATCTCATCGGGATCGAGGTCTGGAATTGGAGTAGGATGCCATCCCAATTTCAATAGATGTCCATGTGTTGCTGATTCTCCCTCTGGTTTAGCTTTTATCACAAAATTGGCTCCTACTAACATCCAAATCAATATCTTTTCTCCCCAGATTTGAAAAGGATACACAAAATTAGACATATTTCAGAGTCCATTTTGAGGTCTTATCGTATCCCTATTGACAATTTTCCACGATGGTGGGGCTTTCTGATAACTTACACTTTATGCAAGACACAGAGGGTTCACGCTTGTCTCTGTGATGCCATGTAGCCTTCTGACAAAGTGCATAAAACTAGTAATGTGTTCTAAAGTAAAATTACCTGTAAACGTGGGTGGAGCAAGAACATTTGATGCTGCCTTCTCTCTTGTTCTATGAAAAGACAATAAAACTATTTCTGTAAGGGAACATTGGGCAAAAATAAAGTGCTGTGCAAAAGTCAGGCATGGACTGCAAGTCATTGAATCACAGTATCATAGAATCACAGGCTGGTTTGTGTTGGAAGGGACCTTAAAGCTCACCTAGTTCCAACCCCCTGCTGCTCTCCTAAGGGCTGCTCTCCATCCGTTCTCTGCCCAGCCTGCGTTTGTGCTTGAGATTGCCCCAACCCAATCTTTTAGATTTATCTTTTATGTTAATTAAGAAAGCATCTGTAGAAAGGACAACTTCCCACTTCCTTCAGGTAAGGTCAGAACAGACAGATGTTTTCCAGATCAAAATCAGCCTGGGCTGAGGCTGGATATGGAAGGAGGGCTCTGGATGTATTTGCCATTTAGGAGCTTTAGCAGAGCTCAGGTCACAGGCAGCTGCTGTAACACTCGGTCTCCACATCTCTTTCTGAAGATCCTGATGCAGCATGACACACAGCTAAATGGGGAGAAATAGCTGCTTTTTGTCACTGGGCTGAGCACTGACATAAAGCTGGAGGGGTGCTTCTGATGGTGCATGCTCTAGCAGCACAATGCATCCTTCTCAGGTAAACCTACAGCACCATGTATTACTGTCTTTTATTTGTAAGTATTTTATCCTTTCCTCAAACAATAAAAGCTTGCATTTTTCAGCCTGATGCTGCCAGGGAGTGGCTTCACTGTTAAGCAAGGAGACTGCTGTCTGGCTTTGTTTGATGTTCAAAACTCGGGTCAGGACACCTCTGGGCACACACAATACACCTGGGTGTTGCTTGGAAAGGTGCTTAAATTGACCTCAGGTGTATCCTGTGCACAAAACAGGTTGCTAGGGGAGTCTGATGAGTGAGGCTAGGAGCCTCAGAGCCCATGAGACCTTGTGGCACAAGAATACCCTCCCTCTGCAAGCATGGGCTCGCTTGGCAAAGGCTGAACACAAAGAAGTGGAAGCCCAGCAGGAAGCTTCAAACAGTGAGTCAGGAGGGTGCTTGCAGTAAGAAGTTTGCCTTGGAAGCTGTTGCTGGGGCTTAATGAGGATTTCCTCGAAGCTCTGAAGCAGTGGGCGGAGAGGCAGTGGCTGGTTTAACAGGAGCTCATGGTCTGTCCTAGTAATAAACAAGAGTTGGGATTGGAGAGGAAATACTGATGTTTGTCAAGGAAAATAAATGCCTGATGCTGCCGTCCAGAAACGTTGCAAGGTCAAGTTACATTTTAAGGAAGTTTTCTGTACCCCTTCTAAAATGACCCTTAGAATTATGCTTAAAAGCTTCTCACTGCAGTCATAAAACCCAGAACATGTTCTCTGTTTTCATAACAGAAATGTTTTCATTTAATCTCAATTAAGAGCTTAGGCTTCCTTAAAGCCCCCATGCATTCAGTGCCTTGGCATGGAAACAAGAGTGAGAAAAGCAAGTTGCCAGCTCTGTTCCATTTTGGTTTAATGCTCGTCCATGAGAGGAGCGCAGCTTTCTCACAGCAGATCTGGTGCTTTTGTTCCACAAATCAGGTTCTTTACACCAGTGTAAGAGTCTTGAGCCCAGCAGGTCCGAATGCAGCACAGCATGGGGAGAGGTGGTGAAGAGCAAAGCTGGAGACAGGGCTTAAAATGACTCGAGGGGAAAAAAGCTGCACTGATGCTGGTTTGTCACATGCGAACTTCTGCCTTGCGGGTTTCCTGGTGTGCTGTTACCTGATCTGGATCTAGTAAATTAGGATTTGCCGAGGCTTAGAAGTGTCATTGTCCAGGCCACAAAATGCCCAAGTCCTTCATCTGAGTCCAAGACAAACCTTTTGTAGTGCCCTTGTGCAATGCTGATTAAGCAAGGTCCCTGCTGCCTGGGTTTGTTAGGGTCCAGGTCTTCCCTATGTGCAAGAGGGCAATTACTAAGTGCCTCCAAGATTTCTGTATCTGCATAACTTTATATCTGTATCCCAAATCTGCTTTTGGTGAAACTGGGAGGCTCTTCTGTCTCCTGCTGCAGCCCAAGCAAAGCTGAGCCAGCAGTGGGGAGCAGAGACAGGAACTGACTTCAGATAGCTGGTGTTAGTGTCAGGAGCACAAACGCGCTTGTTCCTGAGGCTGGGAAACCTTCCTGAGGATTTCCAGGGAGGAAGCAAACATGTCTGCAGGTGGTGCATGGAGGGCTGAGGAGTCTCACAGTAGCAATGGCACATATGTTCCATGACCACAGCATTCTTGGCACCTGGTTTCTTGCCTGGGACTAAGTGTAATTTTATGGCTAATGGAACGCCTTATGCACAGGGAGGAATAAAACATCCATAAGAAATGGCTTTTGCCTCCAACCGCTAATTAACTGCAACCAGAATTCCATCCTCCTGCAGAAGAGAGGTAGCTGGAGGGAGCTGAGCCTCATGTTTGGATTCACGTAGGAGATGCTCTGCTTTTACTGCGCAAGGTTTTGGGTCCCAGCTACACTGTCCCCCTGCTCGCTTCTTGTCCAGGCAGAGATTCAGAAGCAAATGTCTATGGATTACACAGCTGAGAGATGGAACTCTTTCTTCTCAGGGTACATGAAAATGCAATGAAGTCTTCAATGACGTTAATACTTTTTATTATTGAAGCTTGGAAAGAGTCCACCCAAGTGATGTCTTTTTCTAGCCAGGTGTTTCCTTTTCCCCAGCCTTTCCCCTGTGCTGTTTCACCTTTCAGTCCCTCAGTTACTGAGGGACAGTTTGGGCTGACATGGAGTGCTGTAGAGACTTCCATCTCACTTGGCTGTGCTACAGGATAAGGGAACCAGACAACAAATGTTAGAACCATTCATGATGTGCAGAACATCTTCTGTTCCTGTGTCCCATGAATGCTTATGCATTGAATTGTATTCAAAACCACACAGCTTCAGCCCTAAGAGCAGGGTATGATCATATGCCTTAATGAGTTGGGTTCACACCAGCGTTATCCCAAGGTTGCCTGTTCATACAGAGGGGACACTAACAGTCCCTTCTGACAGGTCCAAATAAAATGTTGGACCCTTGGGCTGTGCCCTTGGTTCTGCCCAGCTCTAAGAGTTGGGTGAAGATTTGCCTCTGCAAATCATCTCTTGGTTTCCAACAAATGAAGGCTGTGAAAAATCACAGAGTCCCAGACTGGTTTGGGTTGGAAGGGACCTTAAAGCTCATCCAGTTCCAACCCCCTGCCACAGCAGGGACACCTTCCACTAGAGCAGGGTGCTCCAAGCCCTGTCCAACCTGGCCTTGGACACTGGCAGGGACGGGGCAGGCACAGCTTCTCTGAGCAACCTGTGCCAGGGCCTCAGCACCCTCATAGTAAAGAACTTCTGCCTAATATCTAATGTAAATTTCCCCTTTGTTATCTCAAAGCCATTAAAGCCATCTCCCATGGTAAGTGTATTAACAAGAATGATACTGTGGAAATTTGACCAAAGCACTTAAAGCTGGCTGTAACCAGACGAAGGTGGCCTTGGGCTGTGTCCCATTGGAAGGAGACCACACAGCGCCTGCGGGGACCTTCATTGCTTGGGCAGAGGGACCAGGCCACGCTGTTACTGACTGCTTTCTGGAAGCTGTGGTTTCCAATATTAACACAGACCTCTGCCAAAGCATATAGGGAGGCAAGAGGGGAGAGAAGAAAAAAACCCACTTCCACCTGCTGTGCTGATGTCTTTCCCCTCTGCTATACTAATTGTTCTCATCTCTGAGAGGGTTTGGAAGGTGCCAAATGGGTAATAGCAAGGGCCTTGTGCTGCGCAAGGGAGAGAGCGCTGTGGCTCGAATGTGCCCTCAAAGTTCTCGCAGCATCCTCTCACACTCATCTCTGTCCTCACGAGGGTGGACCACATGATTCAAGATTGAAGTTTAAATTCAGTTCTTCACTTGCCTTTACAAACATAGAGGGCTCCATCACTGTAAGGAGTGGTCTTGTAATCACTAAAGGGGGTTAATGATTAATTTTAAATATCAGGATATTAAAATTCATTGTGGCTGTTGTTTGCAAAAGCTCGAGGAACAAGTGTGGGTATGAGCAACACCTCTGCAGCATTGGTTCATGTCTGCAGCAAGGCTGGATTCACACAGGGTGGCCTGGGCATCATTAATTATATTCACTTTCCTCTTCTCTGGTCTCTTGGAGTCTCCTTTCTTACAGTCTCTTCCTTTAGATTCTTTCTCTTCGTTAGATTCTTTCCCTTCCCTTAGGTTCTCTTAGATTCTTTTCCTTTAGATTCTCCTAGATTCTCTTCCCTTAGATTCTCTTATAGTCTGTTCTCTTAGATTTGCTTCCCTCAGATTCTTAGATCCTCTTATCTTCTGTTATCTTCCCTTAGATTCTCTCCTATTTTCGTTTCTTAGCTTCTCATCCCTTAGATTCTGTTAGATTCTCTTGGAATCTCTTCACTTATATTATCTTACATTCTCTTCTCTTAGAATCTGTTAGAATCCCTTAGAATATGTTAGAATCTCTTAGAAGCTCTTAAAATCTTTTAAAATCTAAGAATCTCTCAGAATCTCTTATTTTGTATTATCTTATATTCTCTTCTCTTAGGTTCTGTTAGAATCTCTAAGAATCTGTCAGAACCTCTTCTCTTATATTACCTTACATTCTCTTCTCTCAGTATCTCTCAGAATCTCTTAGAATATCTTAGAAGCTCTCAGAATATCTTAGAATTTCTTCTCTTGTATTATCTTACATTCTCTTCTCTCAGAATCTCTTCTTTTGTATTATCTTACATTTCATATCATCTTACATTCTATTCTCTTAGAATCTCTCAGAATCTCTTCTCTTGTGTTCTCTTACATTTTTTTTTTCTAGGAATCTCTCAGAATCTCCTAGAATCTCTTAGAATCTCTTTTATTATCTTACATTCCCTTCTCTTAGAATCTCTTAGCATCACTTAGAATATGTTAGAATCTCTAAGAATCTCTCAAAATCTCTCCTCTTGTATTATCTTATATTCTCTTCTCTTAGAATCCCTTAGAATCCCTTAGAATCTCTCGGAATCTTAAAATCTCTTCTATTATCTAATATTCTGTTATCTCAGAATCTCTCAGTCTTTTAGACTCTCTTCTCTTATATTGTCTTACATTCCCTTCCCTTAGATTCTCTTAGTTTCTCTTAGATTCTAATTGATGCTCTTCTCTGTTAGTATCTTACATTCTCTCTTCTTAAAATCTCTTAGACCCTATTCTCTTGTATTCTCTTAGATTCTCTTAGAATATCTTCTCTTGTTTTATCTTTCTTACATTCTCTTATCTTAGATTCTCTGTAATTGTCTTAGCTTCCCTTAGAATCTCTTAGATTCTCTTAGACTCTCTTCTCTTGTATTCTTACATTCTCTTCTCTTAGATGCTCTTGTATTCTTTGGTATTCTCTTCACTTATATTCTGTTACAAGAGAATGTAAGAAAATACAAGAGAGATTATAAGGGAAGAGAATGTAAGAAAATGTAAGACAAGACAATATCAGAGAACATAATAGAAGAGAATATTAAGAGAACAAGAAAGAGACTCTAAGAGTATACAAGAAAAGACAATCTAAGAAGAAAATGTGAGATAATACAAAAGAAGAGAATCTAAGAGAAGAGAATATAAGAGAGTCTAAGAGATAAGACTAGAGAAGAGAATGTAAGAAAACATAAGATAATGTAAGTGAAAATAATGCAAGAGAAGAAAAGAGAAGAGAATGTAAGATAAGAGAAGGGAAGGGAATATAGAAGAAGGGAAGAGACTCTACAAGAAGAGGCTTTACGAGACTAGAAGAGAAGAGAATGTAAGAGAGGAGAAGGGAATATAAGAGAAGAAAAGAGAAGAGACTTAAAGAGAGGGGCCTCTAACAGAACATAAGGAGAATACAGGAGAATGTAAGAGAAGAGAAGAGAGAATGTAAAAGAAAAGAGGAGACAGTGGAAGAGAAGACAATGTAAGAGAAGAAAAGCGAAGGAAATATAAAAGAAGAAAGGGGAAGAGACTTTAAGAGAATAGAAGCAAATAGAAGAGAAAAGAATGTAAAAGAGAAGAGAATGTAAAAGAGGAGAAGAGAATGTAAAAGAGAGGAGAATGTAAAAGAGGAGAAGAGAATGTAAAAGAGAAGAGAATGTAAAAGAGGAGAAGAGAATGTAAAAGAGGGAGGGAATATAAAAGAAGAAAAGGACAGAGACTGTAAGAGAACATAAGAGAGGAGGAGAGAATGTAAGAGGAGAGGAGAGAATGTAAGAGGAGAGAAGAGGAGATAATGTAAGAGAAAAAAAAGGAAGGGAATATAGGAGAAGAAAAGGGAAGAGACTGAGAAAATATAAGAGAATATAGGGGAATATAAAAGAAGAAAAGTGGAGAGACTAGGAGAATATGAGGAAATATAAGCGAAAAGGGAAGAGACTAAGAATACAGGGGAATATAAGGGAAGAAAAGTGAAGAAACTAAGAGAATGTAAGAGAATACACGAGAAGAGAATATAGGAGAATATAAGAGAAGGGAAGAAAATGTCGGAGAAAAGAGGGGAAGAGAATCTGAAGAGAAGTGAAGAAACAATAAGAGATTATAGGAGAATGTAAGGGAAGAGAATATTAGAGAATATAAGAGAATATAGGAGACAGGAAGGAAAGAGCATATAAGAAAAGGGAAGAGATTCTAAGGGAAGGGAAGGGACTAAAAGAAAATAGAAGGGAAGAGAATCTAAGACTAAGAGAATATATGAGAAGAGAATACATGAGAAGAGAATATAAGAGAAGGGGAGAGATTTTAAGAGAAGGGAAGAGACTATAAGGGAATATAAAAATATTAGAGAATGTAAGAGACTGTAAGAGAGTATAAGAGAATATAAAAGAAGAGGCAACAAGAGAAGAGACTATAAAAGAATATTAGAGAAGACAAAAGAAATGTGGTCCTGCCATAATAACATCTTGATTTTTTCATGACAACTGTTTAATTTCATTAAAAGCAGGACTCTTCTCTGTAAAAATATATAAACTTTTCTGTCATGGAGCCCCAAAACTTTGCAGCAGTCATTAAACTGCAAGAGGCAACTGCTCGAAGTGAATCCTTTCTCCAAGGCGAGCAGCTGAGCAGTGATCTGTTATAGCCACCCATCAATATTAGCTATGCAGTGACATTCATGCCATCAACAAGGTAGATAAACTCTGTCAGCAGCCACCGAATAGGAGGGGATGCTGTTGTGTGCAGGGAATGCAGAGGCAGATTCTCAAAGTGCTTGCTGGGTGTACACTAAGTAGCAATTACAAGAGTTTTCCATTCACATCCCCAGCAGCCTTACCTCTTCCTCCCATGCTGCTTTGCTGTGCTTCACTGCAGGATCCAAGGACCTTGTCCCTATGTCTGGGTTCATCAGCGCACTGTGTGCTGGGCAGCATGCATCATCTGCAAGGCTGGGCTTCCTAGAGGCTCCGTGATCACCAGGGTGTGACAGAGGCATCAGTAGAGAGGGGTCTCTGGAAACATGCTCTTTGCCTGCACGGACTGTTCTGTTATGGTATTTTCTTGACATCAGGGGGTTAAATACACATCTCTGCCCCTGTGAGTGGTACCCCAGGCTGCCAGGACAGTGAGTCTGTGTAATAGACTGTGTGTGTTATGGTCTATAAGCCCCCCATCAGATATGGTACATTTGAAGTCTTGTCGCTGTAAAATATTTAGCAGATAATACCGTTTACCGAACTAGAAACCTGCACTAGTGCTGCATGCCTGGCAGGCTCGGAGAGGTGGATGAATTTGGGGTTACACACATGAAAGCTCTATACCCAGCTGTGGTTCAGGTGTCATTTTTCTCATAGGTAAATGGCAGAGCAGCCTCAGGCCTCCTGCTGAGCTCAGGGGTCCATCAGCTGCACCAGAGGAGCTTTGCTTTCAAGATGTGACACTTGCTACTCTGATAAATGACCAGCTCAAACAGGTTGAAATGAAAGCCAGTTTCCTCAGAGCTGGGTGTTGCTCACACACGGTACGTGTGGTAGCAAGCGTACAATGTGAACCACATGACAAACGACCTTAGTATCTCAGAGAAGTCAGTTTTCTCTCCCTGGCTGCATTAAAGTGTGCTCCCCCAGATGAATTTAACCTCATGTCAGCAAAGCACTTCAGCTCCAGGTACTGAAGACGAGCTTCAGCAAGGGCACAGTCCCACCAGAAACACCAAAGAGTGTGAGGGCAAGAAGCCCTTCCCATAAGATATGAGGATAATTGTGGCTTTGGGGGTTTTCTACAAAGAGCTGAAGAGACCCTCAGCAGCTGTAGGGAAATGCCTGCACTCAGTGGGGTTCTGATCATAGAATCACCGAATAGTTTGTGTCGGAAGGGACCTTCACAGCTCATTGAGTCCAACCCCCTGCAATGAGCAGGGAGGTCTTCAGCTAGGTCAGGTTGCTCAGAACCACATCCAGCCTGGCCTTGAATGTCTCCACCACCTCTCTGTGCAGCCTGTGCCAGGGTTTCACCACCCTCATTGCAAACAATAATGCAGCAGACCTGCAGCTTCTGGTTCTCCTCCCTCCAGCCTTTGTCTTCTCCTCAGCAGCGCAGCCAGAATCTGGCTCCCATCAGCTGGCTCCTATAGGTAGGACAGACACTCTATGATTCTCTAATGAGGTTCCTTTTTTCCGTGCCTTCTATTCATGTTGCAAGACGTTACATCTAATACAGACTACAGATGATGCAGCTTTTCTTGGGGCAAGTTTTCTAGCTGCAGCCAGTTAGTCGCACAAGTAGGCTCTCAGAGGCACTGGATTTTGTGCTAGTTAAGAAAAGCCATTTGTCTAGTGTGCTTCATCCTACATAAACGTGGGGAGCTAAATTTCATCGCTCCCCATCTACTTTTCTGTCTTCCAAGACAATCTCAGTCAGGCTAGTGGACTTCTCACAGCACATACCATATGCATCCACAAATCATCACTGTGGGCCCATCAACATTCAGTCCCTCAAAAAAGCCAGCAGCTCTTCCATGCCTGCCTTCACAAAACTGTTGGGATTACCCCAGACTCTGTTCCTCTGAAGCAGAGAGCCTCAGCAGACCTTTTTGTCTTGCCTTTTTATTTTCACTGTGGATCAGAGCCAGGCTGCCCACCTACATGTTTGTTTCCAGGTCAGCAGCACATCAGGCGGAATACCAAAGCACACATTCCTAAGTCAGATCCCAGATCAGATCCTGGAGTCTCCCAGTCCATGTACTTAGAATGTGT
Source organism: Amazona ochrocephala (assembly GCA_039720435.1). Classification (NCBI taxonomy): domain Eukaryota; kingdom Metazoa; phylum Chordata; class Aves; order Psittaciformes; family Psittacidae; genus Amazona; species Amazona ochrocephala. The sequence continues at coordinate 24,363,325 of CM077884.1, read as the reverse complement.
TTTAAGAGTAAGCATCAGTCATTGCCTGATGCGCATGACTGGGATCCAGCCAGATGAGGTATGAGACAGTGATTTCTGTTCACACCTTCCGTCTTACAACCGCTGTCTTTGGTTGGTTAAACTTTTTCACCCTTCAGCTTCCCTGACGTAAACATTCTCCCTCTTCCAGTGTCCCGACTACATGGGACAACTATCATCTGCTGGGGAGAGAATGGGATAACCTGGGTGAAGCAAAAGCACGGAGAGTGCAAAACAGCTGTTAATTAGGCTTTAGGGCATATTTAATCCGTTTTGCTTTGGCAAACATTGAAACGAATTTCTCTAGTGGGCAGCAATAGCCTTAAGTGGCAATAGCCATGTTGGCATCTGGTATTGTCCTACGGCAAGAGGTACTGGGGAAGGAATGGTCTTAAGTATTGAAAAATCTCGGGAAACTTGGTTAGATTTGAGGGTTTATTTTTTGCTGTGATGGCAGCAGGGAACAGTATAGTCTCAAACAGCCACTTTTAGAGTGATGAGGAAGGAGGGAGAAAGCAGAGAAGGTAAAGAGCCCTCTGCAGGTCAGTGTTTGGTGCTGAGGGCACAAGAGGAGTCATTGCTTGAAGTTTCCTCCCTCTCCAGCAAGAGTCCTTCCCAGCTCACTATTTGTCCTCAAGGAAGGTGCACACCTGGAGGAGATCTGAAAAGGGAAAGGACAGGGAGAAGTTCACATCCTGCTTTTAAACTCCCTCATACCAACAGCCCACACCCAGCCATGCCAACATCATCATTGCCACATCCAGTGTCCCACAAAAAACCCCACACGTATTAACCACAGGTAGTACTGAACACACACTGATGGGATGGGGTGGGTTCTTTTTGTCATCTCTCAAAATGTCTATTTTCTAAAGGTGAGTGAAAGTATTTGATCCCTGTTGATGCCAGAGCAGCGGACTCTAAGACTGTTTACATATCAGTCAAGAAACTTTGGATAAAGTATACTGGCATCTTCATGAGTTATCCCCATTTTGCTTTATAAAATTAAATGGACAGCTGCAGAATGAACTCTTCATGCCTGCAAGGCTAAGAACTGCAGTTCTTCCTGAGGCTGTTACAGTTACCTGATGGATTGCAGGTATTGAGGCTAGAAACTGAAGCGTAGTACTGGTCTCCGAGGAATTCCTTGTACGTTGTGCCGTCACGGAGTTTGACCAGACACTTGGTCAAGTCTTTAAACAGAAGGTCCTTGGTTTGAGACTGAAACATACTGAACCTTTCTTTCTCAATTCCTTTTGTTCCAAACAGTTTCTGAAACAAAGGCACAAAGAGGTAAGTATATGTAAAACATAGAAAGCTGGCAAGATCCAGCTCGTACAAGCCTAGCTCTTAGTCCTAGTTCTCCACCATCACCCTGGGGAGCCCCCAGCCAAGCTCCAGAGGTTTAGGATTGAATACTCTGTCCGTGTGGTTAGGTGAGGGACCTCAGTGGTAGGCACAGTTGTGGCACAACTGTCAAAGCTAATTTTTTCCATTTGAACAGGCCACTACATTCAGAACTCATCAGCAGATGCTGCCGGTGAGTTCTGCGCCTTAGCCATAAGCTGGAAGCAAAAGAAGCTGACTTCTCAAGTGCCTCTAAGCAGACCCTGATGGTGGAGGAAGTACTAAGGTTTTTAGTGTAAAATCAGAGCTGGTTCATCCTGGTTACATTTACAGCAGTAGCTGAAAGGCTCTATGTGTGCAGGAAGGCTTCTGTCTTCCTCAGGGCTCTGCCTGGCCCAGCTGGTTTAGGGACCTCAGAGGAGTTTCTGAAACATACCTGCAAGAGCACATCTTGAGAAGAAGGTGATAACCTCATGACACAAGTATAGCATGGCACAGCAACCACCATCATATGGCTGTTACCTGCATGCATATTTACTGAGGTGGGAGAGGAGACAGTGGTTTGGAAGGGGTGAAGGAAGGGGGAGGCTGGGAGACAAGGCTGTCACCTTGTATCAGTAAGTTAAAGTCTTCCCCTTGCACTGACTCGGGGAACCTCAGGGCATCGTTTCTCTAAAAGCGCAAACATGCCGCATAAAAACAACCCCAGAACGTTTCCACCACTGCCAGTACTACTGACCTCTTGTCTCTCCAGCAGCTCACGCACTTTCCTAGCTTTCTCGGGACGCGTGACCACACCATGGGTAGGAACCCTGGCCAGGTGGCAGTCCCTGTAATCCATGATATTTGCCCGTCGCCCATCAGTGCACAGCAACTCAAATTGGTCCATTTTCAGATTTTTGGCCCAGTCTTCTTTATTTTTGCCTTTAAAGAGAGTTGGTTTGGAGATTCAAAGATCTTGTGTAGCAGAAGAACATCAGCCTCGCAGCACCTAAGCAAAGCATTTGTTCCTGCTGGAGCTCTGCTCAAAGGTATCAAGGCAGGAACCTGTGGTTATCATTCAGGACCACCTGAATAACTGCACAGCTGAAATTAAATGATAGCTAGCAGGAAATGTCCCTGCAGAAATGCCTGGGAAAAGCCACCACAGGCAGGCAGCTCCTGCTGACACCTGAATTCTGCCTCTCCTGCGGGAAGGGTGAGGTTGACAAGACAAGCAGGTAAAGCTTCCTACTATGTTCTGCACTGGGAGCAAACAGAACACAAGCAGGGGAAGGCAGCCCTGCCGAGACACGTTCAACAGAATAACCACGTACCGTCAGTGTTTTCCTCGACAATTGAATGCTTAATAAAGGCCACATTCCCCTCCTCGACCAGACACCTGGGAAGTACAAAGAAGAGCAAGTGATGTTGGTGCTTGAATCCCGGCCCTTTCCTGACAGATTTTGTTCTGGCTTATGTCTTATTTTGTAAAATTAATCTCCAAAGACAGGTCTCTAAGGAGCCGTGCCATGGATATTTTCAGGCTATGGAAAACAGAGTCTTGGAACACATTCTGGAGAAAAACATGCATCCTCCTGACATCATAAGTAGCCAATTTATTTTATTGTCAGAAAGGAGCAGTTTGGCCATGTTCAGATTTCGCTTTGCCTTCTGCAATGCTGCCTGAATGTGTTAATTCCTTTGTAAAACCACTATCTTGCCCCCAAAGGACTGCAAATCCTGAAGCAGGGTCTCTTTGCTATTAGATGTAAATGAAACAAGATTAATTCTCTTTTTAAATTCATGCCCCACATGAATTCCTTAGACTTGACCTGACCCTGAGCGGCTATGTAGGAGATGGGGCTGACCTCTGGTCTCTGCACTCTTTAGAGGACGGCTCATTTTAACTAAGCCAAGCAGTGTTGTAAACAGAGAAGGGTCTACAGGCAGCACTGTTTTGGTATCCCCATCTTTTACGCTCCTTATTTGCGTTAAAAGTGTAGCGCTGCTGCCACTGTAGGAGGTCTGGCCAAAACGCTTGTGTCTCTCCAGGTTTGCGTGGAGACACCAGGAGGTTGGTTTTATAGAATGGGAACATTTTATATAAATATGCATGAAGCTGTATAAACAAAAAAACCCCATATAGCAGATGTGTAACATTACAGACATATGTACCTTCAGCAGTGGAATGGAGGAAAAAAAGAGGTCACCAAACTAGCGTAAGGCTGTACCCTGTATGTGATTCACACATAACTTCTGTCATTAACCCTACGGTACTTGGGAGCAGCCTGAATGTTTCCACCACCTACCGGAAAGCTCCAGTATATCCATAGTATTTCTCATGGGTGCTGGCGACGCACTTCTCCGGTGGAACCCCCCCTGAGCCCTTGCAGAGCCGGCAGAGGCGGGAGTTAGGAGGGGACCCAGGAGCACAGCCCTCGCTGAAGTATTCATCTGAAAGCAGAAATAGGAAAAACATTGACTTTCTCTTGCATTGAAAAACTGAGTTTTCTTTTAATGATATCTTCTTGTGCTGAATTTGTATTACTGGTCACTGGGAGCTGCAAACAGGCTGTAAGAAGGAGCATGATTCAGTGGGCAGCAAATCGCATGCATCCAGTTTTCATTATGAAAATTGTGTCATTATTATTGACAATGAAATGGGGCCTAAAGCTCAATTGCAACAGCCACTATCTTGGCAGAAGAAGAATGTTTTTGCTGCAAACCATTCTCAGCTCACCCGGAGCCAGCCCAAGCCTCCACAGCCTTTATGGGTTATCAGAGGCTCATTTTGCAGCATTTGCCAGACCTCTGGGAGAAGAAGGGACAGTGGGAAAGCCAGGCAGGAGGATGGAGAGGCTGAGTCTAAAACTCACTAACACCACTATCTTCTTGCAGTTAGAAATTTCCTTTTAATAATGGTATGATTGATTTGCCTTGGTTGATAATATTTCCATCTTATTTCTGTTGGACTCCCTGTAAATCTCACTGATTGAAAGGCTGATGTAGAAGTTGATCTTGTGAACAATTTCTGAGATCCCAGAGTAAATGCAGACTTTTACTCCCTTATTCTTAGGCAGTCAGAGCAGATCCTTTATGTTTCTCAAACAAAGATCAGCCTTTGTCCCCTATTCTCAGCCCTTGCCCTCCCTTCTGACCTTGATAAACCTATCCTTCACCCCCACTCCACACCCTGCACAAGGACCAGGACCCCCCTACCTGGGGCAGCCCTATTCCCTTTCTGGGAGTACCTTCTGGGCTGCTGCAGAGGGAAGGGGAAAGATGTGAAATCTTATTCCAGAGCAGTTACCAACAGCCTAAACCTTTGCTCGGTGAAACCTTAAATAACAAAGTCTTCTCCATTTCCCACCTCCAGGTGGGAATCTTTGAGGCATAAGAAACTTTGAAGTTCAGCTGAAGGATGTGAAAACATTTTTGCAAGCAAATCCCCAGCTTGAAGGAATGGATGCAAAACTCAACTCACCAAAATTGCAGCTCCCAGTCCTGTTGTGAATCAAGCCCATGGGGATGTTCCAGCCAGCAGTTCTCCCGACAGCAGTGTGGCACGACTTCTTACCCTGCAGATTGTTCCATGTGATATCACTGTCAGATTTCTTCACAACAGCCACAGCAAAGTAGGATGCTTTCAGAAGATAAAATAAAGGAGAATTAAGGACTGAACCGAGGGTCCCACTATGCTCCCTTAGGAAAGCATTGGCTCCACTTGGGAGAGGGGACCTACACGTACATAGTGGCTGTTTGTGTGGAGACTGGACATTTATTCTCTACTCATGACTGCAAATATACTTTTCTACTTATACCCATCAGGACTGTTTTCTGTCCCTCTGCTGGCAGTAATTACCTGGTTCTCCTTCTGCTTTGTTGCACTGACTGTCATCTGATGGAGGGAAAAAAGAAGATAGTAGATAAAAGATACAGCAAATCAAAAAAACAGAACAAAAGCAGTGCTTTTGCACCAGCCCATTCCCCAGCACCATGACCCAGAGGGGCAGCCTGGCCGTGCTTACCCTCGTAGACTTCTCCCATCACTGGCACCAAGCCACACACACCAGCAGTGTAGACAAAACCTCCGTCTAAGCTGATAGCATCTGCTTCACCTTTCTGCAATGAAAATGGCGCAGCAGTCAAACAACCCTCTATGTCCCCAGAAATCAGATTGTAAAAGCAGCACTCAATGTAAAGGAGAAGGGCTTGGGGCTATGGTGACATGAGAGGCCATCCCTTAGCTTATGGACAGGCAAGGTCTCACTAATGCAGAGGGAGTTCTGGTACTCCCTTGTGCTCATAACCACCTACAGCAGCAGCTCGCTTCCCCAGACATTCACAGGCTTACCTGTGTGTGTCTCCTAGCACGCTTCCCTGCCAAACAGATCTCCTCATCTCACCTGTCTTTTCAAGTTCACATTTTGTGCCAACTTCACAGTACCAACCCAGTGCCCTGAGCTGCCACCAGCATCCTTGTCTGTGCTATGGAATCACTCCTCTTTTTCAACATTTGTATTTCACTTTCCTTTTCCTAGTAAAAAGTTGCTTCACAGCAGAAAATTGATTTTTATTTAGGAAACCTCAAGAAAGAACACTGTTCAATAGTTTATTTTCTTTTTAAGAATGTTAATTGGTGAAAAACTAGCCAGCCCCATTCCCTGTGATGAGGCTGGTTTCTATCCACTGGTTTTTCTCACAAAGCTCCTACTATTTTCTTTTATAATCTAGCCCTGTCTCCACCCCATCCGTTCCCAGGCTGAAGGAAGCAATGCTGCTCTCCATCTGGGAGGCTCACACGGAGAAGAAAAAAAGCCATACCATGATCTTAATGATGCAGTCCCTGGTGTTGTCTGCCACGATGCACTCCACATCCCCGTTGCTCACCACACTCCAGAGGTCACACTTGCTCTTCTCATTCTTGCCTACTGCGCACCACCGTGTTTTGTTTTCTCTGCGGTTGGGGTTCAGCTGATCTGTAAAACCAGCAGAGGAAAACCAAGGATAAGCCTAGAGCCCTGGTGAACAATAAGGCTACAAACAGGCTACTTTCTATTTCTTTTACTGAGCATGAAACCATCTGTACACACCAGCCTGCTGCTGCTGCTCACTGCAAGAGGTTCTTGCTTAATAAGCCCTGGGCTGGTGTGAATAGAATGGATGATTCTTGAACTGAAGGATGCTCAAAACTCAATATACGGATCAGAAAGGAGAACTTCTGCATAATACAAACCACTCATGCAGGTTCATGTCAGCTGAAACATCACAACCACTAGGATACCATGCATTAATAGCACTTGGTATTGCTGCCTATAAGATATTTCACTTTTCTCCAGACCTCACAGCCCAGACAACCGTGAGACTTAGACCAGACTGAGCTGGAAAAGTTCAACCTATGTATGTTTACATGGAGTGGCATCTGAATAACCTGTTTTGATGCTACAAAGTCATCAAAAATCTGTTTTGATGCTACGAAGTCCATGCACCCCCTTCCATAAAAGCCACAGTGGCTGAGCCTGCCACGGAGATCTCTGAGCAACTCTACATTTTAAGTGGGTTTTGGAGGTCACTTGTGAGATGTTTGACTTCCAGAAGTCCAGGTAGGACATCAATAAGAGCTTGATGAGTCTAGATGGAAATAAAGCGCACTGTTTCCCTCAAGTGGCCAATACTGGACCTGGTGTCCTGGGATGTTCCTTCCTCTTCCATCTCAGAAGCAGCTCTTCTAAGCAGCAGTTTTGACTATGCCAAATCTCTATCACCAGCTGAATAACCATGGTCAATTTTTATAATCGTACTGAAGGGACAAGAGGTGGAGTGAGTGTAAATTCTCCACCTTTGTTGGTGCAATGATGATGTTACTTTGATTTTGGAATCAACAAATTCCTTTTGTTAATGTAAGTGAAGTTTGTGAAGATGGTGTGATTTTAATGCTAATACCTTTCACAGGATATCTGCAGAGGATACTATCTGTCTTTGAAATAAATGTGTTCCTTTTGCCCAGATGTATTTGCTGATGCCATCTCTTCAACACAGCTCACACTGACATGACATTAGTGTTTTATGTCCTGCCTACCTTTCTGAATGCTCTGGATGGCAGTGTAGTACTCAAAGCCCAGGTAGAGCTGTGAATCCATCAGTGCTGGGATACGCTTCAGTTGGATGGCAGAGTCTTTGAAAAGCAAGTCTTTGAGGGCTGGGTCCTTCTTGCCAGGTGGCCCAAAGAGGTGGAAGGAGCTGCTTGTGCCCACACCAAACCTTTCCTGTATTGAGGGAAAATAATCTGCAAATGACTGTACCAAAGCTCGTGGAAAGCTGAAGAGAGCAAGCACAGTCAGAGGACAGAAGCAGGGATTCTAGGGGGAGGAAAAGGGAGCTTGACAATACCTGAGCCTTTGAGAGGAAGCTCCAGATGTCATCAACCTTGCTATCATCTCGAGCCACAACAGCGTGAGCAGGAACCTTGGCCCAGTGACAGGCTTTGTAGTTGTCCACAGGCTGACGGCTGCCATCCAGACACAGAAGCTCATACTCATCCTTCTCATCTGGGGCATTTTCTGGAGGAAGAGAGGTATTGTGAGTTGTATCACCACGAAAACAGATAGAAAAGCCAGTCTGGGCAGCTTTGTAATGCTACCAGGCTGCTTTAGATAGATCTTGAAAACCGTCAAGAACAGAGAATGCATAGCTGTCCTGGGTAACCTGCCCCACTATTTGATCGTCCTCAAGGGGAAAACATTTCCCCTTCTATCTGGTCCAAACCTCTCTTGCTTCCATTTATGATTATTGTCTCTCATCTTTCCATTGTCCACCTCCATAAAGGTCGTGGCTCCACCTTCTTGCTAGCCTCCTTATGAGTACAGGCTTATAAGGACAGGCAGGCTGCTCTGAGGTCCCCCCAAAACCACCTCTTCCCCAGGCTGGTCAAGCTCACCACACTGAGCATCTCCTCGCAGGACGAGTGCGCCTTCCCCATGACCATCTTGGTGGTTCACTGAGCTCACTGCAGGTCCTGGGCATGCCAGGCCATCTTCCATCTCCAGCAAGTTAGTGAACTCTTGCTGTGGGCTGAATTCCCTCCAAATTCCCTCCCAGAGTTATGGGTGAGTATAACTGCCTACACCTCTTATCCTGCATTTGCTGTGATAACAGTACAGCTGGCCCTGAGATGTGTTACTGATGATACTAGCATTGAACTTAAGCAGATTTTCCTTCTTCAAAGAAGAAACCTCAAGAAGAAAAAGTGGATCCCACCATCATCATATTTCTCACTAACAAGGATGAGTCAGTCCACAGTGTGCAAAACATGTTTTTAAAGATGAAAGGAGAAGAGGTTTAGGGCAAACCTGGAGAAGAATGAAAGCTTGCACCATGTAAACTAATTGCAGGATAGAGTAGCAGCAAGAGGCTGGACTACAAAGGAGAGAAACAAGTGATCTTGCAGGCCTACCTTGAACAGTTGTGTGTTTCACAAAAGCCACATCTCCTTTTCCATCTTTCAGACAGCTGCAGGTGGGAATAACAGAAGAGATGTTAAAAGCCAGACACTGTAACTCCCTATCTGCTGTTTCTGCAAATTACTTCAGCACAAACTGCAACTACAGAGCAGTGGGTTTCCTCTCAAAATGCTATGCTGGCAGGGAAGAAAATGTAATGGCAAAGTAGTAATGCCTTAGTAGAAGCAGAAGAAAGTAGAAGCGTTGTTAGACTTAGCATGATGGTTCATGCTGTGCATTCTTAAGTCTGTGCACAACCACACAAGGCAGCTGCATCTGTCATCTCCCACTAGCTGCCTGCCAGTTATTACTAATTGGATCTTTAATTGCCAGCACTCCCAGTTGTGCTATAAATTCAGTTTCCTCAGGACCCCAGATTACAACACAGCCCTCCCTAGTATGACCAAAGCTGGTATGAATAACAAAACCAGGGCTAGAATATTTCCCCAAAGCAAAAATATCTTTCACTCACTGAAAAGCTCCAGAATATCCAGAATAAGGTGCTGTGCGGGAGCATTTGGTCTTGGAGTCCCCCTTGCACTGACGGCATAGTTTTTGTTCAGTGGTGACACCAGGCACACAGCTGGCAGAGAAGAAATTGGCCACCGCTATGGATGAGAAGGAAGCAATGGTTAGTCTATGATCCAGTTGTACAAGGACCTGGAAGGGAAGGGATGCACAAAGCACGCCAATGACTCTATTCCTCCGTGAGCCATCTCTGGACCTCTACAGAAGGTCAGGCAAAATGTTTTCACTGTACCACCAGCTTAACTCCAGCCCATTTATCTCACTGTTTCCCACCTCACCTTGCTCGATGGAGCCTGAGTCTTTGCCTTCCCATTTGATGTCTCCCCGGCGGAGGAGTGTCCCAATTGGGATGTTCCAGCCAGCAGACCTGCCCAAGCCTGTGTGGCATGAGGTCTTGCCCTGCAAGTCGTTTATTGTGAAGCCTGTTCCTTTCTTCACGACTGCCACAGCGTAGTAGCTGGTTGTAGAGGCTGCAGTGTAGGAAAAACCAGGAAAGCAAGGAAATAGTGGGATTCAGGAATATTTCAAATCCTGCCAAACCCCCAGTTTCAGAGACTGAAGTGCTATGCTTCCAAATAATCAGCAATACAGTCTTCCCATTTTCTTAGGGGCGAACTACTCTACCGATATCAAACCAACACTGCACCTCACAATTTGCAATGATAAGTGACCTGGAAATACTATCACACACAAAATGCTTCGCCACTGGGCAGACATTAGACATGCCCGTAGTTTTGTAAAGGTGCTTCAACAAGTCTTTTTGGCTAATCTTCTTTGGCAAGTCTTTTCTCCAATGCTGTTGCCCACTGAAGTGTACATGTAAGACTTGTAACACCAAAATTCCACATTTAGTCATCAAAATTATACACAGTCCATCACATGCTGCATAGGAATAAAATTACTGAGTTTTAGGGGCAGTAGAGACCACATCTTTTGATTTAGTGTCAGTAATTTCTTAGCTACCAGGTTGGGAATGACTCTTCCACATTGCTTTGATCCTGAATATTGTGTAGAAACAGGTTGAGCTCCAGGGCAGGGGTCAAAATTGGCTTCAGTGTCCTTCACTGCAGCTAACATCAAAAATGGGGCACCCTCCCCCCCTTTTCCCTCTGGGATCTGGGAGCCAGGGGCAATATCTTGGGTACCCAACGCAAATAACATGAGAGCTCTGCGTGGAAAGGATGGCCCTTGAACTATCAGTTTGTTACCACCACTTGGATTAAAAACACTGCATGAAAATGTACCTCCATTTTGTGCGTAGACCTCAGCAACAATGGGCTTCAGCTTGTAGGGGGCAAGGCCTGCCTCAAACACTTGACCGCCGTCCAAGCTGATGGCATCTGCTTCATTGTTCTAAACAAGAAGAACATTTCAGTCAATAAACAAAGAGCAGGGACACATGAGGGAAAAACACTTCCCAGAGTCTCCCTTGGATGCTTGTGGGCGAGACCTTCTCTACAGGGGGATCACAAGTAACAACCAGTGACACAAAGGAAACTCCAACCTTCTCCACGTGTAACAGGCTGCTGAAATATCCTCACAGTGCCCAGCACAGATGCTGCCCACTCACCGAAATGGCTTTTATGCAGTCAAGGTACGTTGCTTTCTGCAGGCAACTCAATGCAATGTTGTCTTGTAGTATGTAGTCCCTTAGGCTATTGCATTTGTTCTCTTCAGCTGAGGATATTGTGCACCATCTGATGCTGGGCTTTGGGGGAGCAGCAAAGCACAGGGCTGTAGAAAGAGCCAGAAATAAATAGTCTCAGAGAGGTAGAACGACATCAATTGGAGAGAAACAGCATCTCTGTGAACACAAGATCTCTGCTTCCCTGCAATCATGGCCTTGAGTGGTGGCCGGATGCGGGATCTCCCTTGCATGTCTCCTGGGTCATTTTCTGTGTGCACCTTCAAGAACACCTGGGAGAAGCATTCCTGTCTCTATGTAATGGATGTCCTACACAGAATAATGATTCAAGCAGCTTGGGCTCAAAACAGCATCCACAGGAGTAGGAGAACAAATCCACACACTTCAACAGCAATCAAACTCAAGACTTTGCAAAAACAGAGGAAAAAAAGTTGTGCACTGAAGCAGTGTCTTTACAAATAACCCCAAAGCGAGAACAACTCTGACCTGGCCAGGCTATATTCAGTACATCACCAACTTAGTATATCACAACTCAGTACATCACTAAGTGACCTTGGAAGCTGGATGATCCAATATGTTTAACTGTCTCTTTTTATTTCACCTCCTCCACTACACTTAATGACAGAGATGCCATACCACCACCACAGTCCTCTCTTCTAAGAGTCCCCCAGCCAGTAAATGCAACTGACTGGCTGCTCTAGGAGACCGAAGCATAGCGAAGACCTCAGGTGGAGGTCTCACACCTCCTTCAGTTGCAGTTAAAGCATGTGGCCAGCCTGTGCTGCACATTTCACTCTAGCTCTGTCCCTTTCTGGCAGGACTGTGCACACCAGGAGGTGTCTGCACAGCTCACTCTCTCCAAACCCTTGATGGCACTTTTCATTCAAACATCTCCATATTAACCTGTGCCACAGAGCTTTTGGGCAACCTCTGCACTCACTCTATGCAATGGAGGAGGAGGGATTCTTCACTATTAATAAGACATTGCATGCTAGTACTCAGCAAAGGTGCTCGAGGACTTCCTTGTACCAGCAGCACAGGGAGCACTTCCCATCAGAGGACATTTATCACCACCACACTTTTTGGGGGATGCCTACACCAAGAAGGGAGCCGCTCTTTCTAGGAGTGGTCCCCAGGTCAGGTGTAGATGGCAGCAATCTCCTTGCCATGTCTACCTGCCCATTGCCTGCCAAAGCTGTAAGCAGAAAGAGAAAAGAAAGAATGGCTTCAAGCAGAGCCCGCTCTGCAGCAGCACAATTTAGGCATGAGATACAGGGGATCCCGAGCAAAGTGCAGCCGCGGCAGCAGGACAGAGGTCATAGATGCCAAGCATCCCTTCTCCTTGCCAGCTGGGTGCTCAGCAGCTTGCTGTGGGGAGCTGCAGACCTCTATGGGCTGGCCCACGAAAAAAGCTGGCTGTCCCACGAAAAAAGCTGGCTGTCATTAATGCCCAAAATACCATCCTTGTTGACAGAGAACCACAGCTGCTGAAGCAAGCGTCGCCTTACATCCTGGCTTATACTTAACAGCTGCCTGGGTCTGGCACATGCTGCAGCTCTGAAACAGCCTCATCCAGGGGAGATGCCTGGGTCCCGGGAGGTTTTGACTCTTCCTTTCCCCCAAAAATGCTTTCAGCAGGCACTTACCCACTATCCCGAAGGACAGCACAGTGGAGAGTATGAGTTTCATACTTAGGCAGGGAGTCAGGTGCCGAAGAGGGGATGCAGTATCCTTGGTCACAGACTGTCCCCTCCAAGTCTGTGATGGCTCTGGAGCTGCTTTCTCCTCCTTTTATAGAAGAACAGCCCTGGCTGTGTTTGCAGAAGCAATGACCTAACACTGTTTGTTCTTCCTTGTTTCTCAATAGCTCCTAAATCGCCCCCCTCCCTGGATCAGCCCATTTTATGAAGCCTTTCAATTTGGCACTGAACCCTTCTGCATGTGGGAGTCAGAGCAGGGCAAGGTGCTTTTCATTTCCCAAGGGGCTTCAGATGGAAAATTCCCAAGTTGTGACATCAGAATTCCCCTGCAGGCTGAAACGCTGCAGGAGAGGCTCTTTTTGTACTGGCCACCCCCTGCCTTGCACAGCCGGATCTCTCAAAAAGTCCCTGCTGGATCCAGCCCTGAGTTTTTCATGCTTGCCAGTAACTGCTGCTGTTGTGCCTGTCACTCTTTGCCTTGCAGCACACCGAGTGCATTGGCAATGGGGTTGAAAGGCAGTAAATGATCCACATGATCTGGCAAGCTCATTGCACAGACAAGGAGGGTCAATGGCAGTGAGCAGCCAGCTCAATAAATGCCCTGAAGCCAGGAGGAAACATCACACTGCACCTTTGTTAATTTCTGGGGATGAACCTGGGAAGAAATGCTGAGATTAGCAGTACTTTCCTCTCCTTTCCTCTGCAAAACCTCTCCACCTAATTGTACCACTCGTGATTTATCTCCCTGCAGCCAGGACCAGTGGGGCATGGCTTGGTTTACAAAGGTCTGCCTTTGTGATGCTGTTCCAGTCTCAAATCTGTCTCGAAAAGGCTGTCCTGACCTTTGCTGCAGGCTACAAGAGCAGATTCTGGTTGACTTTGGCACATGCACACTAAATAAGTGTCTCTGCACCACATCAGTTAACCCACAAGTTCTAGCAGCATCCCTAGAGAGCGCTGGGGGCTAGTCCACCCACCATAAGCTATGAGGGTGTTGTAGGAAGCCCAGCAGTGAAGTCCAGCTCCCAGCTTGGCTTTCAAGAGCACCAGCCTCCATTTGTGATCTTCTGGATCTCCTGCACAGGTCCATCCTCTCCCGTAGCCCGCACCCTCCATGCAGCAGATCCATGGGCTTGCCCATACCAGGCTCTTGGCTAAGGTTGGCTGGAGGCACCCTGGACTGTGTTAGAAAATGCACTTCTACTCACACAGCAGGTCCTCTCTCTCACTAAATACACACACATGCTTCTACAAGTTCTAGCTAGAACCATACCTCATCACCTGGGTGCATGGTTTTGTGCAAAAAAGATAGCTCCTTCCATGACCAAATGCATGTATGTGGCTAAGCTGAGATTCAACAGCAAGGGCCAATTCTTACTAATGATGGACATTCTTGTTGTCTTTCAAAGTAAGACATCAATGCCCTGGCTCATGCAAGCTGGAGCAGCTTTACCAGAAAGGACAGAACTAAGCCAGTGCCCCTCAGGCTTTGCCCTTCTTATCCAGAAAGCATCAAGACTTCTATAGCACATCTTCGTGAAACAAGCTGAACTATTATTACACATCACAAGTTTGTTGTATTGCAACACTTTGGATCCTGGCTGTTCTGTTTTCAGAAAGAGGATGCTGCTAAAAATGACACAGTTGATGAAGAAATACAAATTAGCACACCCTCTGGCCAAGCATGGGTCATTGGTGATGGTGATAAACACATCCAAACCCCCAGGAAACAACAGGGCTCAGCCCCACGCTAAGTAAAATAGAAGGCAAAATAATACTGCTTGTTTCTACATCTCCCTTATTACTGCAACCACTTATGTGTATACTGTGGTTTGTGGTTGAGACAAGGCTGGACTGGAGTTTTGGTTGTGTCCTAAGGAAAGGACATTTGTTGTAATCGGGCTGGGATAAAGTTAGAGGTGGCACAACAAGCCATCTGGGAGAGGGCTTGGCTTTATCATGGTGTTGGCTGTTCCCCATGCAGAGCTCATTCTGGAGTCAACGCAGCTGAAAGGAGGCTGGACCCAAGCTCTATTTGTGTCTGCATGTAGGGAAAACATTAACTGAGGAGAGATAAAGCTTTAGCCAAGGCACCACATTGACACAAGCATCTCACCTGGCTCTTTGGGGCAGTTATTTCTGTAGAGGTGCTCCTATCCAGCAGCAGAGGCCTTTGGAGATAATGCTGATGTTCCCAGATGTCACCAGGCCGGCAGACGTGTGATGAGACCCAGCTCACCTTGAGGTATTAAGGATAAAAAGCACTGAAAATGGAAGAAAAGGATAAAAGTATCAATTGAACCTTGAGGAGGGATAAGCTGCGGGCAGAAGACAATATACACCCCCTGGGACTTTGGGCTTGTCTATAAGGTTGACTTGTTTCCCTCTGGAAATAGGAATTTCGAAGTCTGTGGCTTGCAGGAGGCTGGAGCCTGCCCACAAGGACATAAGTATGGGCAACCACAAGAGTTGGGATCAATTTCTTGTCCTGTCCTGGCCCTACAGGTCACATTGCAGCAGGTGAAGGCAAGAAGAGCAGCCTGATGGGAACCCATTTTCCTAGGTCATCTTCCCTCCTCCTCCGTCAATAGCCGAGGGTGGGACACAGGGCTGAGACTAGCACTGAACTGCTAGTCATGCCCATCTCAAGAGATGGGAGAGTATGATGCTGGGTGGTGAATGGATGGAGAGCAGTGCAGCAGAGAAGGATCTGGGGATACTGATGGATGACAAACTGGACATAAGCTGGCACTGTGCAATTGTGTAGTCCAGAGAACCGAGTGTATCCTGGGCTGCATCCAAAGCAGCATGGCCAGCAGGTCACAGAAGGTGATGAGGTGATTCTGCCCCTCTACTCTGCTCTGGTGAGACCCACCTGCAGTCCTGCATCCAGCTCTGGGGCCCCCAGTAGAAGAAAGGCACGGACCTGTTGCAGCCAGTCCAGAGGAAAACCGCAAAGATGGTCAGAGGGCTCAAAACCTCTGCTATGGAGAGAGGCTGAGAGAGCTGGGGTCATTCAGCCAGGAGAAGAGAAGGTTTCAGGGAAACCGTACTGTGGCCTTTCATAAAAGGGGCCTTTAGAAAAGATGGAGAGAGATCATTTACCAAGGCTTGCAGTGACAGGACAAGGGGCAACAGCTTTAAAATTGAAGAGGGTAGGTTTAGACTGGACACAAGGAAGAAGTTCTTCCCTGTGAGGGTCGTGAGGCACTGGCACAGGGTGCCCAGAGAAGCTGTGGCTGCCCCATTCCTGGCAGTGTTCAAGGCCAGGTTGGATGGGGCTTGGAGCAAACCTGGTCTAGTGGAAGGTGCCCCTGCCTTCCAGGCAGGGGGTTGGAACAGGATGAGCTTTAAAAGTGCTCTCCAACCCAAACCATTCTGTGATTCTCAGGTTCAGGTACCTGAGAGGGATAGGGAGAAGTCAGGGGGCTTCTGCAGGGTTGGCTTACCTGGTAAGTATAAGGATCTAAGGGAATTCCCAGCCCAGTGCTGGCTCTCTCCTGGAAGAGGGGGTCATTGTCCTCTGGAGCCTGGGTTGGCACGGGGCTTGCAGCAGCTGTTAGATGCATCATGGGAGTCCAGCTCTGCAACCACATCCATGGCTGATGGAGGAACTGGGACCAGCTCTGCATTCCCCATGGTTTCCTAGGGCCTGAGAGATACCTGGAGAGCTGTTCCGGTCCTTCCAAAAACATGCTTTCAGCCCCTGATTGCACCTACGGGTCAATTTTGAGGCTGTGCTCTAACTCCAGAGTCATTGAGGTTAGTTTATTTTTTCAAGGGATGCCATAAACCAGTTTCCCGGCTGGTTAAGGGAAATACTTGGTGTCAGGTTTTGACTGTGTTGCAATACACTGTGTTCTACCTGAGATGAGCTGAACTGGCCACTGGAGAGTGGGAGCTGATCTTGTTTGAACCAATATTTGCTCCGAAGTATTGCTTAATTTCTAAACTGCACACAGCAAACAAAGAGCTCTCTGTCCATTTTAAGGAGCTCTTCCCGGCATGGAGCACTAAGCCCAGCTGCACACTGTAGCCCCTTGTCCAGAGCTGCTTACCATGTCATGCTATTAAAGGATTGCATTTTTAGGTTGGAAACCAAGGTCAGTTCGAAAGCCAAGTACCAGCAGCTCAACCCTTTCTGCCTTGCACAGCATCTCTGCAGGACAGTAACACTGCCCTGCGTCTTCTCCATGCACATCCCCCCTCCAGCAAACACCAACCGGTCCAGCACTGATGAAGAAGCAGGTTTTCTTGCCCTCCTCTCTCAAGCAAATCACCATGAACTCCCCAGCCCCACTGCTGAAGTCAGCAGTGGTTTCTGCTCTGACAGCCAGTGGTCCATTCAAAACTCACCCTCTGGGATATGCAATTAGTGCCGTTCCTAATGAAGGATTCCTGTTTGCTTAATTAACCTGAAGGTTAACAGGATTACAGCAACTCTGTGCAGCCTTGGAATCTGTGATATTCTTGAAGGGCTAGAGGAAGGGAAGGCAGAAAGACATATGTTAATCATTCCTTCTGAAGACACACTTGCAAACAGAGCGGCTGATAACATTCACCCTGCTTCCCATGTGTTTTCCAGAGATCTGTGGGAACAAACCAGTAAATATTGATACCCAGGAAAGAAAGGGCAGGAGTACCAGAATCCCTGCATGGCCACAGTGCCCTTGGCTCCTCTCCCACAGGACCTCCAGGTGCCGTGCCAGGGCACACACCAAGTAGTTGCGCAAGTCTTCTGCCCATAAAATGGTTGTGTCCAGCTCCATGGGACATGCCAGACAGCTTTTATGAGAGCATGCACTCACAACAAGATGCCGGACCATCCAAGAGGATGTGGCTGGGTGGGAATAGGAGAACAAGTGGCTTATTTCCAGAGGAGACGGGAGCTATAGCTCACATGAGCCCCCATGCACACATCCAGGGAAAAGGGAGGAGGGGTGTGAGCGGTGATGTTCCACTGCTGTCACAGAGCCCGGGTCACCAGGATGGGGACAGAGACAAGACAGTGGCAGAGCTGGTCAAGAAGACCCCATGGTGAGAAGGAAGCAAGGGTGAAGAAGGTGAGCCTGGAGCGAGCCAAAGCCATTCCACCCCAAGAGCTCACCAAACTGGGTCCTGCATCTTTGGCTGTCAAAGGAGCAGGGGGATATCACTGAAGCAGGCAAAAGAAAGTGCCTCTCAGATGCAGCCAGCCTTGCACATGATGCAGAAAGATGCTGGTGATTTGGGTGGTCCAAGAGTGACTTTGCATGAGCTGCAGGCACAGAGCTGGCAGTGGGGACAGGCAGAAGGACACAGAAAGAGAAAGCAAGGGGAAACACCAAGGGAAGACTTGTGAACCAGCTTCGTGGAGCAGCATCGGCAACATGAGCCCTGGGGCTCACAGCACTGGCTGGCTGCTGGAGCAGCTCTCGCTGCTGGATGTGGCCCAAGGAGCAGGGGCTGAACCTCTTTTCGTCCTCTGCAGCCCATGGGCAGCCCAGCTGGGCTGGCGCAGCCTCGCACTGCAGTGCCCAAACATTGCATTCAGCTCTTGGATAGCCACGCTGGCCAGAAATGAGATTTGGACATTAAATGAATGGGAATAGGGTCAGCTCACCAGTGGGTCAAGCTGAACTCTGCCACTTGCTGCTCAACCCCTTTCCAGTTAGTTGTTTCATGGTAATTATTAATACCAAGCCTCTGTCTATATGTGGGGCCTCACAATAGCTAATGTTGAAACTGTCACCACTGTTACACACTGTTACCTGTGTCCTGGTTGAAGCCACCTTCCCATTCAAATACTCTTGAGGCCAATACATTTCCTTGTGGATTAATAGTGGTTGCTTTGAAACCACAAAATAATCTGTTGGCCAGCATTCCTGTCCACTTCATAGTTTTAAAGCAGCATTAAAGGGAATTAATGAAAATAAGGCTTCAGAATAACAGAGAGGCTTAATCTTCACTGGAGACCCTTTGAACTCTCGTTAAATTAATTTTCCTCCTGCTCTCGAGATTTTCGACCATAGATCTGGCAGTTCAGCACTCGTGAACCATGCAAACATCTCATCCTTCTCAGGTCAATAGCTAAACTACGACACCAGTGACGAAGCATCAGGCGCAGGACCCGGCACGACATCTCTTCCCTACCAGCGTTGGTGACCACCATACCACCAGTGAAAGACCTCCCCTGCCCGCAAGATCCCTGAGGACCCCACAAGCAGGGCTGACCTTTCAGTTCCCCCTCTGCCTCCCAAGTGGTAGAGGTATTTGTTTCCTGGTCACTGGTTAAGATGTTCTCATAGCGATAAAATCCAGAGAGGAAAGGCCCCTCCCATCCTCACTGTTCCACTCCCTGGTCACCTGGGGCTGGAAGGCACCACTGGACCCTGGCTCTCAAATCACCTTGTCCTTTCCAGTAATTACTGTTTTGCAATGTACAAAGTAATAAAAGTCTTAGGACTAAAAAGAGCTCTGGGAGGAGCAGAGAGCGGGGAGCAAAAGACCAAAAGCTGAGCAGATTTCAAACCTCCTCCTGAGGGCTTTTAGACTCTTATGGCATTTTAATCCTCTTGGAATTTCCAGCTACAGGGATAAAGGAGCAGAAATCATAGGCAGAGGTATGGGGGGGCTTTAGGGCACATGTCTGGCTAGGGCTTGTCCAGCTGGGGTGGTCAGCAGGATGCAGCAGTCGTCTCCCACAGCCCTGCCCCAGAATCAGCCACCAGCCCCTGGCCCACACACTCTCCTCATGTGGATACCTTAGTGCTGGGAAAACGATGGCAAAGTCCAGCTGAAGGGTGACGTGGCCCTAACAGATCCTGAAAGCTGTTGCAAGACTAAGGAAGGAACCAGGAAAACTTCTTGTTTCAGAGGCTTTGCTGAAAGTTGCATAATGTGGGGAAACACGGCTGTGCCCTGGAGGTGGGATGATTGGTTATGTTATATAGGAAGGGTGCTGTATGGAGAAACAGCTTCATGACACTGACCTTCGAATCACAGTGGAAAAGAGAACAAACTCCTGAGGATTCTGGTCACTGGTAGTGACTGAGGGTCTCAGCATGGCCATGTCTATAGCCTTGCAAAATGTGAGATCTGTTGTCCTCCACTCCATCAGAGGTGGTGATCAGTCCTCTGATTACCAGCACCCTTCTCCCAACATCCGTGCCTGCCAGAGGCATCCACTGCAGGCAGAAAGCCCTGCCATGGGAAACCTGGAGTAACACCACTGCCAGGGTGCACCAGGACCACATGCCGAGAGCAGAAAGAGAGAACAAGCCTTGGAGAAACACTGGTCAGCTGTGCAGTGCTGCAGGAGACACCCCTTACCAAAAGGCATCACCAGCTCTTACATCTTCCCAGATTTTCAGCATCACCAGGAGCCTCCAGCAAGAATCTTCCAGGATACTCAACACATCAGTCCCTGTCCAAGCAATGCTGGAGGAGCACTGGTCCCCAGCTCCACCATGGCTCTGCCCCTGCCGGGCCATGGCCCTGTTGGTCCAGACCCCAACCCACAGGCAGACATCCCAGCCACACGCTGGACACGCCTATTGGTCCCCAGGTTCTGTCCCATGCTGCTACTGTCTCCAGACCTGATCCCAGACTCAGACCTGCCTCTTCACCACCTGCTTCCCAGGGGATCTGGACTCTGGGAAGATTCCAGCTGCTGTCCCAAGGCCCATCCTGCTCACCTTGTATGGAGACGGTGATGGACAGGTCCCTCCATCTGCGCCATCATGTTGGGCTCCCCATCCTTTTGGGGACAGTCAGCTCTTGTGGTACCCTGGCATGTAGGAGAGAAGACAAAGCTATGTGCAGTTTAGACTGGGGGATGACAAACAAGATCCTGATTTTCTTGTAGGGCTTTGATCCCATACTTCAATCCATTTGCAGCCTACTTGATCCTGGCCAATTGTTTTTATATGCAGCAGTAAAGATTTTTCCACCAAACCAAGCACTTCTACTGCGTACTGGCTCTTGAAGGATTCCACAGCCCTGAGCTGTCTTCTATAAACATGCCATAAAGAAATAACATGAACAAACAGAATGAAAGGCATTAAGAAGATGTTATTACAAAGAAGATATTTGTTCCCCTTGTAGTGGGAAATCCCCAGGAAAAGACCAGGCTGGCCTTTAGTCAAAGGACATCAGACTTGCAAAACAGCAGCGAGCTCTAGGGAAGCTGGAGCTACCAACCGGCATCTCCTTGTCTGCCATGGAGGATGCTAGCATAAGATCACAGCAGCAAACAGTATTTCAGGGGAAAGCTTTACACCAGAAGAACAATCAGCTTTTTATTCATTTATGTTATATCTAATAGTAACACTTGCAGGCTCTGTCTTACTTGGTCTTTGTCTGAACTCTGTCAAGCTCCTTAAGACAAAGGGCTTAATAAATTGGAGAAGCCAAAAGAAGGGACCATCTTGGTCTGGTTTAGCCCTCTGCAAGTTAAATCTCAGGGTAGAGATCTTCAGAGGCCAATTCACGCCACTATAGCAGAGGTAGCATGAAACATCTCATGGACACAGTATTGGACATGTTGGCTTGGGGAGGTTATTCCCACCTTCAGCAATCAAAGCTGAATTCAAGGGTTGACTGACTGCAAGTCAAGCTTTCCTGACACACAGGTGCCTGAAACAGTTCAGGGTTAAACCTACTGTACTCACAAATGTCCAAGTACACGTTGCTCTTTTATCCATGGTGCAATGCCCCCTGGAATGTCTCTTTCTGAGCTCAGGGCTGTGACCAGCTCCTTTCCCAGCTTATGCACTGCAAGCACACGGGGCCTTGGCTTGAGGGTACAAGCCAGACAGCAGTATCCCACCCCAAACCTTGGAAGTAATCATCTCCTGGAGGTGTTCAGCAGCGTGCTGAATCTGCTAAACTCACCTTCCTGCATCTGCAATCTGCAGCAGCAGGGTGCTGAGCCAAGAAGCAAACTTGGGCATGAGACACAGCCCTCCTCTCCATGACCAGCAGTTCTTTCTGCTCATACAACTTGGCTTGGGACTGCTTTTTGACATCTAACACATGGCAAGACCAGTTGCCACTTTGAGGAAAGATCCCACTGTTTTGGTGTATTTTTTTTGTTAACTCAACCCTCTCCCAGCTCACGGCTGTCAAACTCTCTCATTCATGCATCTCTTGCTCGGAGACTTGGATGGTGAAAGAGAAAGCAAGGGATATCTACAAGATCATGATCTGTACGGTTAGCTAAGGGTAAGGAGCAATGTAAAGATAGAGAAAGGCTTTGTGTACGGTCTCCTGGTGCTGATCCATCCAAAGGAAAATAATGGTCCCACACTGGCTGAGGAATATCTGGAAAGAGACATATCCTGCACCAACAGAAAGACAATGGTGCAAAGGTCTCTGAACACTAATTTCCATTCCCTGGGGCACAGGGGCTGTTGTGAAGGGGCACCATGCCAACCCCCCCCTAGAGCTACCATGCATGGGAACACATAGACCACCCCCCAGGGATGGTCTTCACACTCTCCAAGGCTGCTGGAAGCCACTGCAGCTACACAGACATCATCAGAGCTTTTCCATTCCTTGTGTTCTGACCTCATGTCTGTAGTTAGTCCTAGGCCACTTCAAGCCGTATCTATGGCTTCTCCCTTTTAGCATCAAAAGGGCAATGCTGAACAGCCCAGAATGCTCCAGTATCTCTTCCTGAGGCTCAGTTCCTCATCTCTTAACTTCTTCCCAGCCTGAACCTGCATTCTCCTTATTCTGGAATTGCCTTTTTGAAGATGTGATCAGCAGATGTGAAGATGGCTCTTCCTGGGATGTGATGTCCATCCAGAAGCCCCTCCAAGGTGTCCTGCTGGCTGCCCTGGGTCAGTGTATTGCAGAAAATAGAGAGGATAAGCATGAGGAAGAACCATAAAGCAGCAAACATAGAAATAAATGGCCGCAAGGAAGGTCGTTCTTTTGGCCCACGGTAGAGAACAGGATCCAAAGCCAAGACAGTGGAGGTAAGAGGGGCACAAGTTATAATACGTGAGCCTCAGAACAAAGTTCAATCAAACTGTAGCCTAATGAATCCCCTCTGTGCAAACAGCAGCTGCTTGCTCAGCAAACACACCTACCCCAGCCCTGGCTGCTGCAGCTTCGGACTGGAGTTTTGGAGGAGGTGTTTGAAGATCTCCAAAGAACTGGTATTTGGACCACTTACGCTACTGCTGTGTGTTGGTGGGATAGAGTTTACATGCAGCCACAGTGCACCCCATTCTCCTCGCTGAACTGCCATCATCAGTCTTCAGAGGTGCAACCAGAAATGCCATTGCTCTACTGGAAGTAGTAGAGTCTACCAAAAGGATTTGGTAAACACCCATGTCCAAATCCAGAGCACACAAGGGGCTCCACCCCCACCTTCAGCTCCTTGGCTTTCTGTAGCATGATGTGTGCACAGCAGTGTTTGTTCCTCTGGGATAAATGTGCCCTCAGACCCCATGAAAGAGAGTGAGGTCTCCAGGACCTAGGTTCTCCTAGGAGCAAGAAAGCAAGGACATCAGAGTCATCAGGACAGGAATAAGGAAAGAAGGCCAAGAAGACTGTGCAGGGGCAGAGTGATTGTGCTCAACTGTGCGGGAAGGAAGTGAGCTGATTGTGCTCCTCTTCCTCACCACATCCCCAGGACTGCTGCATCCACCTCAATCTTCTTTTCTCCTCCTGCCCCACAGGTCTACACAGAGCACCCCCTCTGGCTCCTGAGATCACAGCACGGTTCCCTCAGCCCCCGACCCTATCAATATCTGATGAGTCACAGCTCTCCTCACACATAGACTCTGGACCCCAGTCTGTCCCTTTGAACCTCCGACCTGCCACTGCCAACAAGAAATGGCAACAGCAGCCTTGGCCCGGCACGTAGTGCTGTTTGCATAGCCCTTGCTCAAACACAATGGCCAGAGCTGGCTCTGCACAGGGCTCTGCACCTCCCCACCATCAGTGCTGTGATCTCCCTCTCACCACGACCTGCTGCCTTAGCAGGATTACAGTGCCACACTGTGCACCTCCATCTCTGCTTCAGCGCCTGCAGGAGCTCACAAGCAGAAGTTCATGGTTCAGCTGTGGACATTGAAGGCTCACACTTCATCTGTGACTCACCTCGTCACTCCTCAACTCACCCGCAGTGTCTCAAGAGGGCACCAACACCCAAATAAAGTTAATTACTGTGGTTTCATGTGATAAGCATAAACATGAGGCAGCACTGTACAGTGGGGCATTGTTGGTCTTGGAGAAGACAACAGTAACTTGGCCAGTGTTCAAGCCCCGCATTACTTCTGTCAACACTATCCTGAAGGCAAGAAGCGATGGGAATGTGGTTTATCTCCACCTTGGTGCCAACCATGGCAGAACCAAGCAGAGAGCTTGAGAGCCCCAGGAGGAACCTGACCTACCGCTGCTGCCCTAAGCAAACGCTCCCCATTTACACCTTCAGCTGTGAGCCCCACAAAGCAGCACCACCGCCTGCAAAAGCAGCAAAAACAAATAAATGAATGAGTAAATAAATAGATCCATCAGCAGGCACTGGGTCCCCAGAAGGAGCAACTCCCCTTGCAGAATATCTTCAAGTTCAGAGTCCTCCTGGCCAAAGGGAGAAGTGGCAGACCCCTACCTGTTGTGTACATTAAGCATACAGCAGAGGAGATAGGAACAGAACATCAGCTCTCAGCTTTTCATTCCTAGCTGAAGGTGTCATACACTTGCTAGTGGAAGCTCCAGGGACCAGACCAAGAAGCTGGTCTGAATGTCTTTCTGTGGGGATCTCATTTACATCCCAGAATGGTTTGGGTTGGAAGGGACCTTAAAGATCACCCAGTTCCAACCCCACCCTGAAAAACATTCTGGACATGTCAACAGAATGTTCTTGCACAACCAGGGACAGAAAATGCAAATCTCGGGGCTTTTTTCCCTACAAAAAGTAGCTCTGATCAGGAAATACCTTACTGTCTCTGTTCTGTGGGCAGCTACCTGCGACTGCCGTGCCGCTTTGATGACCCCTGCAGGGACAAGCAGTAAAAAGCCCGAGTTTTTAATCCCTTCCTCACCTCGAAGAGCTGTGCTGTGGACACGGGCACTGCAGTTTTTGTAGGGGACAGTCAGTTCCTCCCCGGGGGGAAGCAAAGATTTAACACTCACGGGAAGCTCCCAGATTTTGAGGTCCTGGGAATGACGACTCTCAGTAGCATCCAGCTGCAGTTGCGTGCGAATGAAGGAACCAGATACAGCATCTGCTGCATGGAAATTGCTGCAAAAGAGACAAATATGAGTGCACACACATTGCTGACAGCACAGAGTGATGCTGGGCATTTCCCAGGACATCTCCTGATGTTTTCCATCTTTCCCTTGCTTTTGACACTCAGAGGTTCTCCATCCCACCCAAAATTCCCAGATCTCTGTATGGCTGTTTTCAAGCTCATCTTTCTACATAGCCACATAGACAGTTCTTTTTCCCATTCCCTGGTGGGCACCCTATCTTCACCAAGTCCCTCAAGGACATTAGCACTAGCTCTTTTTTTCTCCTTCCTGATGGGAATCCATGATCAAATTCCCAACAGATCTGACATAGCCTCATAAAAGAACTAATACTCTTGGTATGTGGGGAGAAGTAGGCAGCTCTGCTGTCATGATTGAAAGGAAAATACAACTCCATGACCTCAGCACCCTCCCTTTTACTGAGCTGATTCTTGCTTGTGCGCAGCTGGGACTTGGAGAGAGCGGAACAAACTGTCATGTCCCTCCTTGAAGACATGAAGATGGAAAGATCTGATTTAAGTGTGGACACCTCCTCCAACACTAACTGACTATGGCCCACACAGTAATTACATTTTGTCATGGCTGCTAGTATCTTGAATGTGAACTGAACCGGTGTTTTAAGAGATCTCAGACAAAAGGCTGTTAAATGAGTACCAAATGGCACACACCCTGCTCTGATGCCCTCCTCGCAGGGAGCTCACAGGAACGCTCTGCGGTATCTCTCCATGCACCATCCACCACTGACAACATTTTCCTTCTCCTGTTCTCATTGTCAAAGGCAGAAGGCCGGACACTGGCTGTGGCATAACCCTGCAAAGACATCTCCACCAGCAGGACAGGTATGTCAGGGATACTCCCCTTGGAGACCCAGCAGAGCAGCCCATCTTGGCCATCATCTTCAGATGATGACCCTCAGCTTCCCTCCATAACCCAAGGAAGACCCCTTAGTGAGATCTGAGGCCAGGGTAACCAGCACATCTCCACCTTTGGGGCAACTGTTTGGTACTTAATATCAATGCTGTAGCGTTCCTAGAAACCATGAAATCTCTCCTGCCTTTTCTCCCGTTTGTTTGTTTGGGTTTTTTTCACCGGATGAAGCATGGTCATTTATCTGGGTGCCCTGTCATGCTTTTCATAAATAGGAGGTGGCATCAGACCATGAGGTCCCCACCCTGTTTGCCTGATGATTTGTTCCAAAAGGCATTTGCTCTGTAAACAGCTGCTCCACCTGGTTTCCCTTGGTCAACATGGTTTTTCTAGCCAGGCTCCATCTGAAAACCATTTCCACTATTCTGTTGCAAGAACCAGACTTCTGTTGCAGAGCCAGGACTGGACACAGCATTGACCCACTCTTCCAGATCAGATGCTGCTGCACAGGACTCTCGCCATGGAGAGTCCGAAAGACATCTTTGGCCATCCCCAGGTTAAACACAGCTTCCCGAGCCCCCGCAGCCTCCTTTCCCACTCTGCTCAGTACTGGTGAGGCCACATTTGCAGTGCTGGATCCAGCTCTGGGTTCCCCAGTACAAGAGAGAGATGCACTACTGCAGCCAGTGCAATGTAAGGCCACAAAGGTAATGAAGGGTCGGAAGCATCCTTCACACAAGGAGAGGCTAAGTGAGCTGAGGCTGTTCGGCCCTCAGAAGAGTAGTCTCAAGTGGATGTACATCTCATAGATGTATATAAATATATCAGAGGAGGTAATGAAGATGAGGGATCCGGGCTCTTCTCAGAGGTGCCCAGTGACAGAACAAGAGGTAATGAGAGCAAACTAAAACACACGTGATTCACCCACAGTGGCTGCATCTCTGCACCTCTGCTGAGGGGAGCCCATAGCACCATACACTTGGGATGCCCACTTTCATTTCTGCTTCCAGACACTTGCAATCAGATCAGCAAGTCCTCCCAGTAACATGTGACCTGATGTCTTTGGTGAATACGACATGGACAGCCATCAGGAATTGTTTGGAATACCCTGGATCCTTCAAAGCCCTGAGGGATCTGGTCTAAGGTCAAAGCCACTGTAATACATACAGGTCTTCCAGTGCCAAAGCACTGCCAGCACCGCGGGCTTCAGAGACTTCAAGACAAAGTCCTGGTTTGTGAGGGATCACTCTAATCTCTCAGAGGTCTCTGGCAAAGAAACAAAACCAACCGGGAAGAAATGGCAAAGCCTGTTCCCCTGGTGCGTGGAGATGTATTTGGTTGTTCAAAGGCTTCTGATAAGGTGACCGAGATTAAAGAACAAGTAAGTGTATGGTTAGGGCCAAAGTCCCAATGCAAGCCAGAAAGCACACAAAACCAGAAGCAAAGAGGTACTTCTCGCCTGAACGTGAGCACATCCAGCTGTTCTTCAGCCTTCATGCTTCAGACGAGCTCTGCCTGGTCCCCTCTGGCACATGATCCCCATGCAGGTGGAATTCCAGCAGCTGCAGCATGTCAGTACTGGTCTCACTGTCTTTGCTTTGCTCCCAGCTTCCCAGCCTGACACATTCGCTCCCATTGGCCTTGAGCATCCTTTGAGAGGGAGCTGCTTCAGATGGGCAGGTCATCGCAGAGCAGGCTGACTTCCATGTCCCAGGAGAGCTGTGGAAGTTATTAGAAATGAATTTAATGGACATGCCTCACTGGCTCCAAAGTGGCACATTAACCACATATCAGTTCAGGCAGGCACTAATGGGCCGGTGGCTGCCCAGCAGCGGAAGGGGAGGCCCAGTGTGTGATAGATTTCAAAATGACTTGGAAAGCAAACTCTGGCCTTGCTGATAATGTGGTGCGCTGGATTTCCTGGAGAAAATATTGTGGGTCGTTTTATGAATAGGTCTGTCTGGAAACTGGTCTGAAAAGCAAACAGCAAAGCGGCACAAAGCGTTCTCTGGGGGTGGGCAGGAAAGCTTGTCCCTCTCTGGATTTTCACATCACCAGATCCCAGCAGGAACAGACAACTTTGCCTTTTGAGTTTCTCTTCCAGAGGTGCACCAGGTCATGCCCAAGAAAATACAGGAGACCCTGACCAGGATTACGTGCCACAACTGGGCCTCCTGTGAGGTCCCCGTGGACAAACAGGCTTGTCCTTAGGAGAGCAGGTGAGCTGAGCAGCGGCAAATCCCACAAGTGACGATCAAGCAAAAGGAAACAACTGAAGAGGAGCAAGGTCAAGCCTGCCTGGGCACGTTGAAGAGTCTCTGGATGCTCGCAGGCAAGGGTGGCCCATGCCCTGCAGCAATGGGATGTCCCCTGAGCCCTCAGCCACCTACTCCACATCACTGTGCCCTCCCCAGGTTGCATGTGCCATGGTTGTCCTGAGAGAAGAAGGAAGAAGCACCAACCATCAGTCCCAACAGCAGAGAGGGATTTGGCACCTCTCGTATGAAGATAGGCTGAGAAAGTTGGGGCTGTTCAGCCTGGAGAAGAGAAGGCTGCGTGGAGACCTCATAGCAGCCTTCCAATACCTGAAGCGGGCCTATAGGGATGCTGGGGAGGGACTCTTCATTAGGGACTGTGGTGAGAGGACAGGGGGTAATGGGTTTAAACTTAAACAGGGGAAGTTTAGATTGGATCTGAGGAAGCAATTCTTTACTGTGAGGGTGGTGGGGCCCTGGAATGGGTTGCCCAGGGAAGTTGTGAATGCTTCATCCCCAGCGGCTTTCAAGGTGGTTTTGGACATAGCCTTGGATGGCATGGTTTAGTGGGAGGTGTCCCTGCCCATGGCGGGGGGGTTGAAACTCGATGATCTTGAGGTCCTTTCCAGCCCTTACTATTCTGTGATTCTGTGATCCCTGCAAACAAGGAGCTCACCCATGGCTGTCACCCAGCCCCGGGCTCCCAGATCAACTGCCACCGAGGCAGATAGCAGGGATTCAGGATGGGTGGAGAACAGCACAGCCCCACAGCAAACTTGTGGTTTTGATGAGGTGGACGGGGAGAGGCAGCGCTTGCCTGTGCCAGGGTGAGAGGAACGGCTGCCTGCCTGCCTGCAAGGTCAGGGCCAGGAGGAAGCTGGGCCCTTTTGTCCCTCAAGAAAGCCAAGGTCTGGGCTGGAAGTGACTTGTCTGCCTGGTGTGCATTTCCTGAGACCCATGGGCACGGGTGAAGGGAAAGCAGCATCACCAGGGTCTTCTCCACCGATGCCAGGAGACGTGGGAAGTCTGGTGCTGCCAAATTGAAGTACTGCTGCACAGCTGAAGCCACTGGTCCTCATGGCACATGTCACAACCACACGTACCATGTCTATGCCGCTGCCCCAGGAGTCTGGTGCCCACGCATGAGCAGGACCAACCATGGCTGGGATGAGCCTCAAAGGGAAGGGATGTGGAGGAAAAGCCGGGTCAAAAGGCTGGCTGCAGACCTGGAGCAGCAAGTATGGTGAGGGGGGATATAGGAGGGTGCTGGGGATTGCTGTAACCTCAACCCAGGGTTGATGGAGCCACGCTGCATTGGACAGGATTATCTCCATGGCATGCAGGTATGACCCAGACTACACAGGGGCCCAGCAGCACAGACCTACAGACTATCAACACAGAGATTATCAAGAGCTAAACACTCATGACCAAACCATCTCTGACCTCAGCCTTATGAAGGTGTAAAAGCAGGATGCAGAAGGGAAAAGAAGGGACAACCACAAAGAGCAGAGCAGGAGGACAGCAGGGGTCAAAGCGGAACATCAGCAGCCATGGGTGATAGCAAGGAGTAAGGCAGGGATGCAGATATCGGTGTCACGGCCACACTGCAGTGCCCGCAGCCTGCCCACAGCTCTGCATGATGTGGCAGATATTTTGGAGGAGGCAGCTTGCTGCCAACAGCCCTTGAGGCCAGGGCCATGTAACTGTGCCATTCACTGGAGCGGAGGCTGGTCGGTCACTCCCTGGGGCAGGCACCAGGGCGCAGGGCACCGGTGGGAAGGTCCTCTCTGGGGAGGGGCTACAGGCCACAGGCACACAAGCCAGGCTCCGGGTGTTTGCTTTCCATTCTCCCGGTGTGCCGATAACCACCCGCTCCTCAGCCGGGGCTCCAGCTCACCATGCTCAAATTCAGGAGGTACTTGACCACGTAAGTGGATTTTTAACTTATTTATCTGTTTAAGTAAAACACTACTTCAGTAAGTAAAATTGTATTTCCATCCTACCCAGGGGTCATCTCCTTGTATGTTCCTCTGTGCTGGGAAATGGTTGGAGATTGAAGTGATGATGGCAATGGGCAGAGGAGTGCTTCTGCTCCGCATAAAAGCTGGGAGGTCTGGGTTGACGGGGGCTATCTCTTCTTGTGAAGCTCCAGGGGCAGCACTGCTTCCCTTCTTGCTAGGCAGGAAAATGACATAGGGTCACAGAATGGTTTGGGTTGGAAGGGATCTTAAAGCTTCCAACTCCCTGCCATGGGCAGGGACACCTTCCACTAGACCAGGTTGCTCCAAGCCCCATCCAACCTGGCCTTGAACACTGCTGGGGATGGGGCAGCCTCAGCTTCTCCGGGCACCCTGTGCCAGTGCCTCAGCACCCTCATGGGGAACAATTTTCTTCTAATATCTAATCTAAACCTCACCTTTTTGTAAGGCCTGAAACCACAGAGGAAGAATAACACAAAGGCCTGGGCAGGGCAAGTGGGATGCTGATCCCTCCTGCCTTGGGTCAGGCGAGGGCCCACCGCTCTCAGCTCTGCACACTCACCTGCAGAGTAGATGAGTCCAACCAATGAATGCATCTTACACTCTTCCACAGCCTCTGTTTTGGAGAGGGTGGGCAAGGAGCGGAGAGGGCCAACGCTCAGCCTTTTGCTGGGTTTTTGCATTTCAGGGCAGGACAGCTCTTCCACACATCGTATCTGTAGCCACAGCTGGAGCAGGTGGCAATCGCCTCCAATGGCAGGCAGCGGAGAGCAGGGAAAACAAAGATTCACTGTCTTTGTTTATAAGAATACAGTGCCAACACTTCCAGGCCAGGCAGGGCAGGGAAAATGCAAGCAGTGCCTGATCCTGCGGCCAAAGAGGGAGCTGAGGCTGCTCCGGCAAGGCGTTCCTGAGCAGCCAAGGCCCTGTGAGGTTATCGCTGTTTGCCTTGCAGTGTGATATTCGTGTCCCAGCTGGGAATTTCCACTAGACTACACTGCTCGAGCACAGCTCTGAGGTGCATTGGTTATCACTGCCCGTGCGCCTCTGCCACCCATGGAAACACCACCTTACCTTGAAAAGCAATGCAATTAAAAAGCCTCAAGGCGTCTTTCTGCTCTGCCTCACATTTGTCCTACCTACTACCGGCCTGCAATGTCTGTTTCCTTGCAGGAAGCTGAAAGCAATATACAGGTGCCAGCCAGGTGGACTCTGGGTCTTCTTCAGCCTCCTCATCCTCTTCTTGGTCATGTTTCAGGTTGCGGAGAAGCTGCAGCCTGCCAGGTAGGTCACAAGCAGGACTGCAGACCTGCACCTCGTCCTCCAGCCGTGCACTGACCGCTGATGCGGGCTCAAAGCTTCCCTCTTTCCATCCTCTGCATCTCAGACTTGTGCCCTCCCTGTTACAGAAGCTGCCAGTGCGAGCTGGAGCGTGCCCTGCAGCAGACCGCAGACCATGGCCAGAAGCGGCTGAGGGATGCCCTCCAGACCCCCGACCTGCTGTGGGAGGATGATTCCCTGTCCTGGCAGAGAAAACCCCTGCCCGACACCACTCTGACTGAGGGCACGCAAGACATTCTTGAGACGCAACCATACCTCAGCCAGGAGAGCCCACTGGAAACCAGCCCAGGCAGCCAAGAGGAGCACTGGACTTTGCCGCCTGTGGAGAGCAGCAAGAAGGAGAAAGCCCAGCTGTCACCCACGAGGCCGAAATCCCAGCTTCCTGGCCTGAGAAAAGCAACCAGACAGGGCTCTTCTCCAGGTCTTCCTGGGGGAACCTCCACTGTTTTGGGAGATGCTGGTGCTGTCACCAGCAAGTTCATAATCTTTGCGAACAGGATGACCACAGAGATGCACAGGAGAACGTCACCACCAGGAGCGACACAGGTGGTGGTACAGAGCCAGCCTCAGCCTCAAGCCATAGATTCCCCCCAAGACCAGCGGGACAGCTCACTTAAATACACCATGCCAAATCCTGCTCAGCCTCCACAGGCAGGGGACTTGCACAAGACACACACGGAGAGGGGATTATTCCCAAGCCACACTAAAGTCCCTAAGGCTGAGGAGGTGACACGTGGAGACCAGCAGGGCAGAGGAGTCTCCTCTCAAGGGAAGAGATGCGAGCCCAAGACTGACATTGTTTTCCTGAAGGTCCACAAGAGCGCCAGCAGCACGGTCATGAACATCCTCTTCCGCTTCGGCGAGACGCACAACCTCACCTTTGCTTTCCCCAACGGAGGGGGCAACCAGCTCTTCTACCCGCGCCACTTCTTGGCCAGCTTCGTGCAGGGCTTCTCCCCCTGGAGCCCGCAGCGGTTCAACATCCTCTGCCACCACATGCGGTTCCTGCAGCCAGAGGTATGGGCAAAGCCATTGATGCCTTGGGAGGGGGGAATGGCGAAGGGAGAGAGAAGCTGGCAGGGAGCAAGGTGGGACACCCATAGGGCATGTAGACTTTTCAGGGATGAAGCTAAAGAGAGGCAGAATTGTACCTTGTCTGTTATGGGCATCTCTGGAGACCTTCTGTAATTAGGTCTGATGATCATTGTGCTGTGACCCAAGAAAAGCCAGGAGACAGCAACTATAGCAGTCAGCAACTATCATCTCGTTCTTGTCCGGTGGGCCCTTGGAGATAGCGTACCTCACAGATCCGAGGAAAGGCAAGGAGTTAGAACATAACTCGAGCCCCGCAGTTCACCCAGCTGTGGAAGCACGTAGTAGGGAGCTGTAGTCACTACACTCCCTGTGTACCTCTTCTGGGGCTCCCATAACTGGCACAAATGCTCCCTCAGTGAGCTGCACCCTGAAACCCTCCCCAGCACCCCTCATCTCCAACCTTACCAAGCGTTTCTGCTTTCAGAGCGGAGGACCATGAGCAAGCAGGTCCCTTCTCCCTGCCCCCCCTTTAAAACCTCCTTTCTCCCCTCTGCAGGTGCAGAAAGTGGTGTCCAGCTCAGCTGTCTATTTCTCCATCCTGAGGAACCCTGTGCAGCTCATGGAGTCCTCGTTTGTGTACTACAAGGGCACGTCAGCTTTCTCCCGCGCCCGCAGCCTGGAGGAGTTCCTCAGCCAGCCCTACCATTACTACAACCCTGCAAACAGTGACAGCCACTATGCCAAGAACCTCATGACGTTTGACTTTGGGTTCAACCCCGATGGAGAGGTCACTGCTGAGCGGGTGCAACTCATGCTGAACATCATTGAGGCATCCTTTGACTTGCTCCTTATCTCCGAGTACTTTGATGAGTCCATGGTGCTGCTGAAGGAGATGTTGTGCTGGGACCTGGACAGCGTTGTCTCCTTCCCACTCAACATCAGGGACAGCAGCACCAAGTCGCCCCTGCCAGACACCATTGTGGAGAAGATAAAGGACTGGAATAGGCTGGACTGGGAAATCTACATCTACTTCAACAGGACCTTCTGGGAAAGGATTGACAGGGACATTGGCAGGGAACGCATGCAGCAGGAAGTAAAGGCACTTCGGGACAGGCAGGCAGAGCTGGCGAGGACCTGCCTACAAGGGACAGGCAGCGTAGCCCCAAAGGACATCAAAGACTCTTCCCTGCTCCCGCTGCAGCACGGCAATGCAAAGATCTTGGGCTACAACCTCAAGCAGGGCTTGCATAAGGAGATGGAGCACACGTGCCGGCGGCTGGTGACCCCAGAGCTGCAGTACAGCAGCATCCTTTACAAGAAGCAGTTTGCCCAGAAGCAGCCCCAGACCCACCAGCCCAGTCCCCCCCAGCAGGACAATGCCCTGCGGAACAAGCTGGAGGGCACCCAAAACTGAGCCTCCTTGTCCCTTCCAGGCATGGTTCTCCAGCTGTCTTCATCAAGGACAGCGAGGCGCCTGCCCATCAGAGCCCCTGCACACCTCTGTCCGTGCAAGGCTGTGCATTAGCTCTTGGGTGCTACCACTGTGAAGCAGGACGGGCTGCAGCAGGGCGTCCCAGGGGTGCAACGTGACACAACTCTTCCATGGTAGGCCCTGAGCAAACAGGGCAAACCCCCTATGGGCAGCTGAGCCCTTAGAGGAGGCGATGCAAGGCATTGTGCTGCAGAGCACTCACTCCAGTTGTAAGGAGCAGAACCAAGAGGGCAACCCAAGCTCTCAGCCCTGTCTGGAGATCGCAGCAGTGCAGGACCAAGCTGTAAATTAGAGCTGCGGAGCTTGATTTACAGCTTGGGAACAAGTTTGTCTGCCCTGCCGCAGCTCTCCTCCACTGCGCCTTAAGGCCACTGCTGTGGAAAAGCAGCCTCTTAATTAAAAATAACAATGCTCAGCATCACTCCTATGGAGTTCCCTGCAATTACACCAGTCTGCCCAGCAGCCCAAGAAACAGGCCTCAGGCATCTGAAAATGTCCTAGGGAAAAAGAAGATTAACAACCAGCATTTTCTTCCTGGCTCTGTGATTCACACTGCCTTCAGATGCTGCACTCCTACACTGCATTTGTAGGCTCAGCACCCTACCCTGGAGCTGATGCCAAGTCTGCAGTGTCAGACTGCAAGTTAAATACCCCTGTATCTGGGAGATGCCTCGTGGACATCTCTGCAGCCAGACGTCCTGACCGACCACTCTGGAGACGCTATTCTGCAGGAATATTCTGTTCTGTGCCAAGGGCACTATACAAAAATGGGCTGTGGTGGACCTGTTAGCCATGCTTTTCACATCCTACACTTACCCTTGAATCAAAAGCAGAGCCAGCAAATGAGTTTGGATAAACAGGAGCCCAAGGTCAGGATCTTCAGCATGCTTCCCAATCCAGAAGAGGTTCAGTAAAAACCTACAGGAGGATCTGAGCATCCCAGGCTCTCCCTTGGCCAGCATCAGAGCATCAAAGGCTTCAGTTTCCACCCAAAGGCGCTTTGTCTCCTGCTCACAGCTTAACCAGGGCCAAGAAACAGACCATGCTCCCACTGCTCTTCCCCAGGAGTGACTGGGCAGTGCTGAGCATCCACCCCGACATTGTTTGGGGGATGTTTGCCAAATGGGGTTTTGGTGTTGTTTGTTCCATAAAGTTTCATGTCTGAGGTATATCCACAGATCACTGCGTTGTGGTCCCTTCCCTCATTTCTCCTTCTGGGACATAGTATGGTCGCGTAGTTTGCAGAGGCCCAGCTCCCCTTTGGGTTCCTTGGTGATCTGCAGTTCACCCCAGAGGACAATCCCACATGTAAGCAAGGGAGATGAGCAGCCCACAGTCAGCATAGCCAGTCCGTCCCACCCAAACCCCACAGAAGATATAAGCAGGGCTGCAGGGAAGAGCACAGCTGACACCAGGTATCAAACCTGCATCTGACACCTTCACTCTGGCTTTTAATAAGGTGCCACTTTGCTATTCACTGCTTGCACCTCAGTAAATAGAAGCAGATCTTCCCTGCTTGAATGCCTGCTAACGTGACCCATGGCAGGGACCATCCGCACTCACATGAAAAATACACACTGCCCAAAAAAGCCGCGATGCACCAACCATATGTATTACATTCAAGCTCAGGAACTTCCTGCCCAGAGAGATCCTGCAAAACTGACTGCTTTCTGCAAAATGCAGGAGCTTTTGACCAATCCAGGTCATTTTTGACCAGCTCTTCCCTGGAGAGAAGATTTTGACCAAAATCCCTGTGGAGAGAAGCCCAGGCTTAGGTTAGATATTAGGAAGAAGTTTTCCCTCTGAGGGTGGTGAGGCACTGGCACAGGGTGCCCAGAGGAGCTGAGGCTGCCCCATCCCTGGCAGTGCTCAAGGCCAGCTTGGATGGGGCTTGGAGCAACCTGGTCTAGTGGAAGGTGTCCCTGCATGTAGGAGGGGGTTGGAACTGGGTGAGCTTTAAGGTCCCTGGCAGTGTTCAATGCCAGATTGGACATAGCCTTGGATGTCATGGTTTAGTGGGAGGTATCCCTGCCCATGGCAGGGGGGTTGGAACTCGATGATCTTAAGGTCCTTTCCAACCCTAACTATTCTGTGATTCTGTTTCTATGAGTCCCTTCCAACCCAAACCAGTCTGGGATTCTATGATTCTTGACAGTGTCTCAGATGGTATCAGATGTGCTCACCACCCCCCACATTGCTCAGAGCAGTGACATCACTCACCCAAATACCAATCACATTTATTTTTATTGCGATTTCCATGAACTGTAATTTCACCCTCAAGAATACTCCATGTGGACACAGAAAGGAGCCAGGGATGCACTTGCTCACCCGCACCACTGCGTACTGGGTGCCCAGGTCTCGTTTTTAACTGCACACGCTTTTTGCACTGTATCTTGATGCCTTACAGCACATGAATCTCAGGCTAAGCACCATGTCCACAGAGGAACAAGGTCTCCTCCAGCCAGTGAGCTCCCTTGCCCTGAAGCAGTTTAAATTCCTCTCTAAGAACTGCCAGATTCAGCCTGTTCAATTCAATGATCCCAGTTTAACTCAAAGAACACCAATTTTTGACCAATATCCATTTAGTAACTTGAAAGATCAAGCCCGCTTCTTCCTCATCCTAACTTTCCAAGGCAGTTACTGGTCTACGCTTGTGTTTTTATGGCTGCAAGCTGGGTTATTTCAAGCACTCCACAATGCAATAACTCAGGAGTTGCTCAAGCCTACCCACGGCATGGTCCTGACTTTCTGTAAGCTTCCTGGCAATACAAGACAACCAGCAATTTATGCTAAAGTAATTAGGGTTTTTTTCCCCCCACCAAACTAGTCATGCAGCCTTGAAACATTCGGGGCTCTCCAGGGAGACTTTTGAGTTATTCCCAAAGGAGCTCAGGGATTCTGATGTCCTGCAACGCCAGCTTGGCGGATTCCTTTGAGATGCTTTCCAAGTATCTCACCCCGAGGCAGGGAATGAATGGGCAGGATGGTTGATAGGCGGGACAAGAAACCTGCTCCCAGGAGAGGGCCTGCAGGGACCTCTTTGGCCCCCACGCGTGGCTCAGGCACAGGGCTTGGAGTTGCTCTTCTCCCCTTTCCCCTTCCGCTGCGGTTCGTCACCCTCCACATGCGCCACCACCTTTGCCTTGGGTACCTTGTACTTGCTCTTCTGTCTGTAAAGGAGATTTTTCTGGAAGAGTCGTGGGATGTTGCCTTGGAATAGCAAGAGGGCAGTGAGCATCCCTGAAACAAGAGCATGGACATCTGCTGTGTGCTGCACCAAGCACCTCCACCCTCCCCACGGCTCAGCAGGGATTTTCAGGTCCTTCCCCACAACCTTCATCATGACCAAAAAGTAGCCCAGCACCACTGGAGTCCCCACTGACATCTGAAAAACCCTTGCTAAATTACTTTAAGGAGAACTTAACCATTGTGTCCTTAATGTAACACGCAAGGCTTGTTTTGACCAAAAGATAGAGCTGTAAACCACACGAGCAGTCTTCTGTCTCAGCTCTCTGCAATCAAAGCAACACTCACCCAGCTCCCTGGGGTCATCTGGAAGCTGTGGACAACCTCCACAGCACAGCTCAGCCTATTGTTGCCCTAAAACATCTTCGCTTCATCTCCCCCAAACTTTTGGAGTCTTCCTATCTCCCGGGTAGAAACTTCCAAACTGGAGAGCAGAGATGACTCAAGTGACAGGAAAGGACAGAGAAGGACACTTGCAAATCGCAAGACCCGAGTTCAATGCTTTGCCAGGAATACCTTGTGTTACACTCAGCATTTCTGCCTTGCACACTGATCCCCATCCCTGCTCCGTGGCACCCCCCCAGCAGATCTCACCTGTGAGGGGCCCCAGCCAGTACACCCGGATGTAGTCCCAAAAGCTGCTCCCAGAGCAGTGAAAGGTGGTGGCGGTGGCCAGGGCAGGGTTGAAGAAGGCCCCTGTGTATGGTCCAGCTACATGGAAAGAGAAGCATGGCCAGCAGTGTCAATTGCATGCTTTGAAGGACTGACACATAGCTGGGCCAGGAGACCCACGACCTCTGCTGCCTGCCAGTAGCTGCATCTCTTGTACCATGTAAGAGCAGCACATGGGGAAATCCCACCCTTGTCACCCAGAGCTCTGTAGAAAGAGCTCAATACAGGATCATTTGAGGAAAGTAGTCCCAGTCTTGGGACAAGCTATGGCTTCTCAAGCGCTAGCGTTTCACCTGCTGCCTAATGCATATTCCCCAAAATGAGTAGAAAACAAACATCTGGATAATTGTTACCTATCAAGAGGTAACAATTTCACCTGAAGATCAAAAAGGAACAGATGTATTTGTAAATGACAGAAAGGCCAGTGCTGCTCACCTGTGTAGCTCAGGAAGGTGACAGTCGCTGCCAGTGCAGGGACCTGGTACACTGGGTGACTCTGTCGCAGCTTGAGAAGGACAAGGTGGAAAAGGAAAGAGCAGCTGCCTTCCACAAAGGCAGCGTGGTGCAGAGCAGTGCGGATGGCGGAGCTGCACTCTGGCGCTATCAGGTTCTGGATGAGGTGGAATTGTGTCAGCTCCCAGGACCAGTAGATCTTGGTGACAGCCCAGCCCATGCCCATGCCGGCACCCTGGGCCAGCAGCTTGGTAGCAGTTGCTGCTAGGCTGGACTCAAGGAGGAGGAACTCCTGAAGAGAGATGGTCGGGTTGGCGGATGCTCCATCAAAAGAGGCACCATGAACAGCGAAGAGGAGGAAGAGCAGCGTAAGGACCACGTCTGGACCAAAGCCACCACCCCACGGGCCGATCTCCACCAGCATCCTCAGCTCAAGGAAGCTCATGCACAGCTGTAACGAGCCAGCAAATTCTCTGGCAAGGCAGCCATATGCTCCAGGAGACAGAAGCCTCTTGGAAAGCTGCCTGAGCACCTGGCACACCGCAACCACCAGGAAAAAGAAAGCAATGGAGACATTCAGGCCAGCCATAGCAAAGGCTGTTCTGGGGGAAAAGACTGGACCAAACCCCAGGAGGGAGCAGGGAAAGCTTCTGCACCTCCTCCTTATAAAGCCACATGTAAGTGAACGTGGCACAGCCTGACAGGCTTGGGAAGCACTGCAGATGCTGCCCAGGGCAGTGCCTGCTGCCACGGGGAGCTGAGGGACTCACCCCTAGCTGGATCAGCCGCAAGTGTCCCAGCAAGTGTGGGATGGTGTGGGAAATGTCGTGTTATCAGGAACTCCCGGCTAACAGAGCATAAACCATTCATGTATCTCCTCGGTCGCCAGCAGTGCCGGCAGGTTACACAGGCCCCTCTCACTGCCCCCATCACAGGCAAGGAGACAACAGCTTCTGTTAATGCTGTTTTATTTCCAACACCTAGCCATTTATAGAACAAACAGTCAGGAGACACAGGATTGAAGCACGCAGAACCATAGAATAGTTTGGGTTGGAAAGTACCTTAAAGATCACCTAATTCTATGATGAAAAGTTCATTCTCATCCCCTTCCTTCAAACACAGCTGTGACACGGAAAACATTGTGGCATCCATGGTAAAACTGTGGAAAAGAGAAAAAGCCCAACATCTCTTCCTTCCCACAGAACAGGTTTTTTCCCTTCTCCTTCTCAAGCATTCTAAGAGTTGGACCTCAGGAAGTAAATGTTCAGAAGTCTCCAAAACCTATTTCCTGTCCGTTGCCTGTAATTCTGCCCACGGCACATCCTGCCATTGTGGGACACTTATCCTAGGCTGGAGAGAGGAGCGGGAAGCTGCTGTTTATGAGGGTAATTTTATGGGATTAAATAATACCAGTGACAGGTACACAAGCAGCTCATTTCCTATCTCTCTTCAGTGCTGACAGCAGAAGGGGGGATGCTGCGAGCTCTGCTGTGGAGCACTGCAAAGGCAAAACCCCTTCAAGAGTCCACGCAGCTTTGCACAGCTGCTCTTCCAGAAACAAGATGATCTAAAAACTCAGATACTCCCACTGAAAACCACTGTTCCACGGCTGCAACATCAACGCCTCTTCGGAACCGAACTTTGCTTTCAGGGCTGTCAAGAACAACAACAGCTTAAAATGCAAGTATTTTAAAGGGGCTTTGGGTTTTAGCCGTGGGGTAGGAACAAGCTGGCATTTCCACAGCTAAGTAAACACACACTCTCCAGAAACACTGGAGGGTAACAAAAGCTGAACAGAACCAAACTGGCTCCCTCACACCACACTGCTCTCACCCACAAAGAGGTCACAGCCACAGCTGAATAGAGCTGTAAGGTTATTTGAGGAGAGTTTTACTGTGCAGGGGGGTGGACGAGAGCTTTCCAAAGCAGCCACCTGTTATCAGCTGCTGCGGAAACCCAGCAGCAGGTTTCCTCCCACAGGCAGCAGGATGAAAGGGCTCAAGGAGGGCCACAAGTTAATTGTGCTTCATGAGAAAACCTGAGTCCATGGAACAAGCATGCACTGGGAGGCAAAACTAATAAAGAATCATCATCCTCGGCTATACCTTGAATCCAAGGGACACATCTGATCCTGGGAAGGTCACCCCTGAACCTGGAATTGGGGGAAAAAAAGGCACCTAGCTGCTCCCCCTCAAGAACATTCTGTGGAGGTGCCTGGAGTCACATCAGCACCTTCTCTGTTGATCCACATTTAAACCGAGCCGGATTCGTTACCACAAACCCTTCAGGAAACACCAGAAACTGGAACCTGCACATTGAGAAACATCCGTGCGTTGAGGCTCATCTGTGCATTAAGACATACTGCCTCCTATTCCAGTCCCATCCTCCTTTCTTCTGACCTAATACATCTTCTCCAAAGCAAAAAGCCAGTGGCCCTTTAGTGTCCAAAAGAGAATGAGCAACCATTAACTTCCCAGTAGGCAAATCCCACTAAAACCAAAAATAAACAAATTACTCCCTACATGGTGTTTCAATAATCAGGTCAATAAGCAAATGGGATTTGAAATGAAGTTACAACGTGCTGGAAGATATACCCCCCCCCCCCCCCCCCGGCTCATTGGTGGACAGGAATGGGAAAAAGCAGTATCTCCATTGAACAAAGGGAACACCAGCATGAGAAGCTGCATCAGCACTGCCCTCCTCCCTTGTAACAGAGCACAGGTAGAGAAATTACAGTCAGACAGATTCATTGTTCTAATTTCTTGGCATTTCCGCTGCCTCAAGAAAAAAAGAAGATCCTTCCTTCGGCTGGAGTTCAAAGTAGGGAAAAAGATCCCTTGGAAAAACCTGCTTCCTCCACACGTCTGGAATGCAACACCAAGAACGGAGCTGAGCTCAGCACAATTGCACGTACCTTCCTCACATCACTAAGGATGGCTGGCTTTATGAAAAACACTCTTCACAGCAAAACGCAAGTTATAAAAATAGGGAAAATGTAGCTGTACAAGTCCCTGGGAGCAGGCGTTCACAGACAACTGCTGTGCTCACATGTCAGCCCTAAGACTTGTACTGAAACACAACCACCTTCCCCAAGGCACCGCTGTGATAACACAAATTAGAAACGAAGATCCTCAGTTTTCAGCCATCCTGGTTTTAACCAGTGTTGCTGGCACAGTCCAAACAATTGTGTTCAACTCACTGCAACCAAACAGACTCAAAAGGGAGAAACTGTTGCCCCTCAACTTCATTATCTCAAAGAACAATGTTTTAAATACCCCATATCTCCAATAAATGATCCAAAAAGTTGGGGCTGTTCTTGGTTTTAGTCTAGGCCAGCTATATGCAAGGGAGAAGCAAGTTCACACAAGATTTAACACGATTTATCAAGCAAAGACTAGCAATTTTCAACTTGTGTAAATCACACTGAGACAAAACCCTGCTCCCCTTCAAGCAGCACAAGGACGAATACACAGATAATCAGTGAGTTCCAATTAGGTACCTTCTCCCTCCTCTTGTCAACATTTTCCCCCACAAATTGCAAGCAAAATCACTTAAATGCAGTGTTAGAGAATACCAGTTTAAATGCATCAATCATATATAAAGACAAAGATATTACAACAAATCAACCTGAAGAGACAGTGCTTTGTGCAAGACAACATTCTCGTGTCTGGTTGAAAAGGCTTCTGAAGACGAGTGGTTTCTTCATTTCCCTTTGTCAGTGGTATGAGCAAAGCTTGTACAACATGCAAGAAACAGGGAAGAGACAGTTTCCCAATAACACACAGGAAACACAGCATGATGAGTCCTTGGCATTCTCAACCCCAAAGGAAATGCATTTAGACGTCCTTTGCTTTAGCTAGACTGCCATGCCAACACACCATGGCACTTTTGTTGCTTCAGTGGAAAACAGGAGCGACTCTCTGCAGCCTAAACAGGCACCACTGCTCTCATCCCGAGTCCTACGTGAGCTGTCGACACCCAGTATCCTCGACCCATTGGGCCCTACGGCCCAAACGCTGATCAGCAGTGACAGTGCAGACCCAGGAGCCATGTCTTCTAAAGCAGGCACCAGGACAGCTCAGTCCCCACATTTCCTGTGCTGTAATGTTTATACACAGGATAATGGATGACATTCACGGTGCAATAAAGCAGTCTTGCTCAGATTAATTCCCCAATATCACCATATTGCCACAATCATGGTTTGTTACTGGCCTATCAGTCCGACACCGGTCACTACCAAAAGGCTACCTTACAGTGAATGGATGGCGGAGATGCAACTGTGACAAAGTAGGCTGGCCTTTGCTTTGCTCCCTTTGCAAGCACGGCAAGGGATCTCCTTCCACAGTGGGTGAAAAGGGTGTTTCAGAGCTGCTCTCCTTCCACCAGCAAGCTGGAACACTTTGTGGGAGGCGTAACATTCCACCAGCAGTGGCAGCAAGGAGAGCCTGCAGGTATCTCAAGGTTGGTACAGACTCTGACAAGTAACAGTTTTAAAACAAACAGGGCAGACCAGTATATCATAAAATTATATCCGTCATCATTAAAGCATTCATAAGAAGTTTAATTACAACACATTCTGTTAACCTCGTTAAGACATCTAAACACGTACTCTTTCAGCTACTCTTGTCTTAGAAGGCATAAACTCATGATGGGGAAGACCCAAATGTTTTTTAAAAGTTTATTTCTAGCCCTGAAAGAACAGTTATTAAACAAAGTCAACAAATACAGTAGTTAATATTGCAGTAACAATTAAATAACATAATGGGATTAAATTACATAAAAGGCAACATTAAAATCTGAAGACAGTTAAAAAAATAAAAAGAAAGCTTGCACCTACTTCCATTTCCACTGACGGCATGAAGAACAGAGGGAAAAACAGACCAGAGACATTTATTTTATTCAACTCTAGCTGGAGAGACCTTTAACAACCTTCTTGTTCCCTCGCCAGCCCACCCACTATCTCCTCTGACAAAGGGACCTAGGTTCCCCCATCTGCTCTAACCACCCCTTTGCACTTCCCTGCACCGGTGAGCCAGGGGAAAGCCTACAGTTAGTCTCATTAACACCTAAGGCAGGTCAAAGTGCACATTCCCAGCACCATGGCTGCTTTTAACAAGAAGTGCAGTTTATTCTATGGT
This sequence comes from Amazona ochrocephala, assembly GCA_039720435.1. Lineage (NCBI taxonomy): Eukaryota > Metazoa > Chordata > Aves > Psittaciformes > Psittacidae > Amazona > Amazona ochrocephala. The sequence continues at coordinate 24,319,885 of CM077884.1, read as the reverse complement.
AACAAGAAAACCTCAGGAGTCACACATTGCCTGCATACATGCGTCTCAGCCATTAGCTGCCCAGCTCCATATACCCAACTAGCCACCCCACTGTATATTACATTTCATACGTATCACATGCATATCTGATCCTGACTCAGGATCTTACATGGGCACCCGATAGTGAGACATACAGGAAATCCCAGACTGCATTCAGATGCAATCCTTCCCTTACCATCATCTACTCAAACTCTGCCTGGTCTCTACCTGTCTGCCCTAGTGATACAGCAGAGTTGAACAGCCCTGCAGCAAGTCTTATGGACATAAATCTGCTTCCATCAGGGCAAAAACCTCACAGTTTGCATTTTTCCAGTCTTGCAGACACATCCAGCTGACATCCTTAGAAAAGCGATGCCCAATCCACTAAGACACAAAAGCACAACCTTCTTGTGGCTCTCCTATCCTACCAGCTCCATCTCTGACCCTGATTTCTGGCAGCATGGGGGTGAGAAGCCTTACCACGTAACAATAAAGCTGCTGCATGGGGAAGGAGAGATGGGGACACTTCTCAACCTCAGAGCTTAACACCTCTGCAGGTCACACAGCAAGTGCCAAGATATGTTCTGGTAAGCGCTGGACTGGGCCAAATTTTGGGTGCTAAGATGGCTGAAAGTTTGGAAATCATCTCCTAAGTAGAATAAATTGGACAATTTTTGTAACATGTTTTAAACCATTCTCATTCAGCAATAGAAGTGAAATAATAAGGTAAAATTACTTATGATTTTTTTATTTCTATTAAAAAAAAAAACAACAAACCCTAAATTTACCACAAGTTACTTTACTGTCTAGATTGTGCCATCAAAAGAAAAAAAGAAGAAAGAAGAAAGAAAAGTTCCCAGTTTAACTCTGGCACAAGGAGTTTCACAAAGTCCATTGCCAGCAATGGACAAAGAGGGAATCATCGGTATGACAGGGTTTTTTCTCTAAGCCAAGCCTCCTCACTACTTCATTTGATCAGGGAGCCAGACGCACTCAAACCAGAGGCATCGCCATTACAGTGTTTACAGTGTCTATGGCTCACAATACATTTTGCCTGGGAAATGCATCGAGATATCCTTGCCTGGAATAAGACCCTTGAGTTTAAAACCAGAACTCTTAGGCTTATAGCTAGAGGGATTCATTCCTGTGATGGAACAAGTAACATAACTTACCCGACTTAGGAGTGTACTACCATGCCTGAGCAGAACACACACTGAATTGTGATACTGCAGTGCCCTGCATAATAAAGGCATCTTGTTGGTAACACACCAATGCCCTGCTTCCCCTCCATCATCAACACAAACAGCCTCCAATTGCTCTCAGCTGGAAGGTGGTTCTGTCATACCTTGGCTACCAGTCCCCAAAACGTAGTTATCTCTATTGCTATACAAATACTGAAAGTATCTGAAATGACCTCTAACTTCTGCCAGCAATGTTTGCAAAACTGTGCAAATAATTTTTATTCAGGGTCCTCCACCCATACCCAGCTATAACCTTACCTGTCCCAGGTCCTGCCCCACTGGGAATTCAATAAAACCCCACTAAAGTCACGGTTGTTCTTTCACAGAATCATTTCACAGAATCATTGTTACTACAGTTAGCTCCTCGTTAAACTGTTGGAGAAGTTGAAATACATAGACTGAAGCACTAGAAGCAGCCACAGGCTCTTCTACACTTGTCCCTGGTAACACCTCAAGAACTCAACTGCTCAAGTTGCTCACTGTCCTTCAGAGGGAGGCACTTTTTCTTGCATTGAATGTTTGACTTCAGCCATTCTAGCTGGTATAATGTCTTTAGTGAGAAAGGGTCAGTGTGACATCACGTCTCCTCAGCCTCGAACTAGCTGGTAAAATAAGCCCCATGAACATCTGACAGCACTGTTCTCCCCTTGCAGCTTTTGTCTTCTCAGAACAGCGCTTGGCAATTCCTGGTGTTCAAAATCTTCCATTTGAATCCTATTTAAAAATCCTGTATCTTCAGTGTCCTCAGATCTTATTACTTGTTCTTCTGATTTCATTAGTACAAATGGAGCACATAAAAAACTGGGAAAAATAGCTCTAATACTTAAACTCTGACAACTCCATAGGTTGATGCATTATCTGCTTGGGGGAAAAAATACAACATATACAAAAATGTATTTGATACAAAGAAAAGAAATGCAAAATAAAAAAGTCAAAGGCACCAGCATAACTTCCAAAGCCCAAGTCAGAGCACAGATACAATACATTTTTGAACCATCCACCGCACTAAGCACATTATCTCTTAAGCTTCCGGCCAACAATTCTAATGGGAAAAAGAAGAGCAGACAGGAAGACAGCTGGAATTTTTTTTCTTGCCCTGACTATAGCTGATCATTTGATCATAAATAAAGTATCTGACCCCTACCTACATATCCATAAACCGACATCCAAAGACTTGACCAATCATTAAGTTTCCACAAAGAGGCCACATCTTTGATTAAAAGTCCACAGAGCACAGGCACATAAGAAACAGCTGAATACTTGTCTTCCTCCTCTCTTCATATTCACCTTAGAAGTGAAAAATGCCTCAATACATCATCATTTTTAAGTAGCCGAGTTGCCAATCCTACAGCACTCTGACAACTAATCCACAAATGAAACAACAGGCAAGATGCACATTCACATTCGTCACACTCACTTGTGCATCTCGTCGTATGGGAGCTTTACTAGAGCGATTTAAAAATAAACAGGCAGAGGAGAGGAAGAGAAGTGTGAAAGAGATCAGCAGGTAAAATTACTACTGCTCTCTGAAAGCTTGAATCTGTCATTCAAGTATTGAAAGTACCCAGACAATGGGGTACAATGAATGGGAGCTGTTACAGCGAAGTCGTTAAAAACCCTTAAAACCCTGGGCACAGTAAGTGGCATTTCTAAGCTGTCTGGGGGGAAATAATAGAAGAAAGAAAAAAAAAAAAAAAAAAAAAAGGCCAGTAATGCAGTCCTCAATTCCTTCTGGACCCCAGACAGGGACCGTTGGAGTCACCGGAATTTATTTTGGGCGTCTTCTGGATGAGAGTTTCTTCCCTTTCGCAGACGTGTGTTGTCCCGTGTCCCCCCCTCCAATCCCTTCCCCCCCCAGAAATGTAAAAATTTCATATATTATAAAGATTTGTAAAATACAAACAAAAAAAGGATGAAGGCTGTGGCAGTAATGTTAGCGGTTACTCTTCATTGCTTCTTTGGCTGCCAGGATCAATGGCGTCAAGCTAGACAGAGGTTTGGCCAGTTTCAAGAAGGGATGCTGCCAGGAAGAGAGATACACAGTGAACTACTGAAAGACATGGTTTAAAATGCCAGTAAAAGCCATGTATCTACACAGCCCTTTTCATTCCCAAGATATGAAAAGCAATGCAAATGCTGCCAATGCCCAGCTCTTGAAGGGATAAATTCAGAGCTCCTTGAGCCTGGAGAGGGGTTTTTACAAGGCCGGGTAGTGACAGGACAGGGGGGAATGGCTTTAAACTGACAGAGGGGAGATTTAAATCAGGTATTACGAAAAAAAATTCTTCCCCCAGAGGGTGCTGAGGCACTGGCACAGGGTGCCCAGAGAAGCTGTGGCTGCCCCATCCCTGGCAGTGTTCAAGGCCAGGCTGAATGGGGCTTGCAGCAACCTGGTCTAGTGGAAGGTGTCCCTACCCATGGCAGGGGGTTGGAATTAGATGAGCTTTAAGGTCCCTTCCAACCCAAACCATTCTATGATACTATGATTCCCAAAAGAGCCTAGGCCTTTCCTTTTCCAGTAATTCAGTACAAAGAGGTTTCCTGCTCAAACACCTCTCAGTCCCATTCTGCTCATTTCAATGGCTTTATTACAGTAAGTTCGTAAATTGCTGGATGCTTTAGTAGCAGCAGAATGAAGACACACATTACTGATGGAAAGACTTCAAAGTACACAGTACAATCTTTCATGACTGTAGCTCCTATCAACTGCAATCCATTAGAGTAGTCAGAGGAAGACACAGAAACAGAGGGCACCAGTCTACAGTGTAGTTTATCACAGGATGACCTTACTTGTGGTTTCTGTTTCTCAGACTGTGAGAAGAAGCTGACCCTCACCTGTAGCAATTCTTTGGCTGATCCTCTTCTCTCGACATCCATCTCCAAACATCGGTTCAAGAAATCCCGGAATATTGGCGACAGTTTCTCAGGATTCTGCAGCTCTGGTGTGCCATTTGTTGCTATCAAATATAAAGCCTGTAAAATGAGGAATATTGTATAACCAAGCCAAATCTTTACAAGACACCAAGTCATCACCTGTTCTTGCTAGTAGCAAAATAATGTTCCATATCTTTCGGAAACAGATACCTTTGCAAAGAAAACATCAGATTCTGACACAAGCAGCATTTTTCATAACCTGATGGATTTATTTTCCCTAAATGATCACAGAAGACCGAGATCAAAGACCAGTGTTTAAGTTACAAGCAGGTACTCATCTTCTAAATAGACAAATTCAGGGCAGGGCTGACTGCAAATTCAAGACAGCCATCTTCCTTGTGGAGGAATTTTCTTGCCCTGCTGAAGCTTGTTTTATTCAATTCATTTTCTATTTAATGAAGATACTATTAATGAACAATTACTGAAACCATTCATATGGTAAACACCTGCAAACACTTATAGGAACATCCAGGCTTCTTACCCTCAGGGGGTTTTCGTTGAGGTACGGGGGTTCTCCTTCTACCATCTCAATAGCCATGATGCCCAGAGACCAGATGTCCACTTTAGGGCCATATGCTTTCCGTGTGACTACTTCAGGAGCCATCCAGTAAGGAGTTCCAACCATAGTGCTCCGCTTGCTCTGCTCTGGGGTGATCTGAGCACAGAAACCGAAGTCGGCTGTAAGATAACAGAATTGCAAAAGTTAAATTGGTGCACTCCAAATAAGTGGCTTCCTAGAAGACTTCTCTAAAACTACACATACATTTTACTCCTCTACACTTGAGCAGGGTTTGGGGGGTGTCTCCCCATTACATTCTCCATATTACAAAATCTATCACACAAGATCGAAACAAAACCTGAAGGTGTTTAAGCAGGGTAGAATTCCATGGAATGAAGATAAAGCTTTTTGTTCTCTGGAGCAGGCACACGAGTATTACTCTGCAGAAGAACAGTATTTTGCCCAGTCCTTCCTTCAAGGACCTTAGACTGGCAACAGCCAGAAAACGTAATCAAGCAGAACACAGAAGGCACATGATATGTTATACAGCCTGAACTAGAAAAAAACAAATCCACAAACCATGGCTTCCACCCTGCTAAACAGATTTTATTTGTGCAGCTATTGAGTTCAACATTTCACACAATAGGCCACCAAATACAGGTACTACAGCTGACAGAGACATAGAAACAAGGCTTCAGATAAGTGAAGTGCTAGCCCACTCAGCAGAAGGAACCTGGACAAACAAACCTTTTCACAAGGTTAACTACCAAAGAGAACAACCACACTCAAGAAAACAAGAAAAGTCACCTATTCCTATAGCCTTCAGGTGCAGCAGCAATGCATGTTCCATCATGTTACTTTATCCAGCTGCAGCACTCCCACTTCCCAGGCATGTAAAGCATCAATAAGAACACAGTTAAGGCAGGAGACAGATATTACCTTATCATTGACACTAAGTTTGAGAGAGAGAGAAAAAGAGAGAGAGAGCATTTAAGATTTTGAAAGTGTTATGCCAAGCAGTGCTAACAAAAAAGCCACAGTCAAGAGAGTGCTAAGTTGTACCAAGAGGACAATTTAACAAAGAACTACCCCCACCCTGATTGTCAAAATGTTGCCTCAAATAAAACAAACACATATAAATCAAAGCTATGGGCGTCGCCGAGTTCCATCTTGGCCTTTCTCAAGGTGTCATACTCAACATAAAGCACAGCTTATTTCAATGAACATGCCAGAGAAGCAGCAGCAGTGTACACCTCCTGACCTACCAACCAGGCCTCCAGCATGATGCCATCAGCAAAGAAAGAAAGACAGGCAAGATGCAGAACCTAGTTTCATCAACCAGCAGTGTGTGCAGGTATGCACTAGTAACAGGCATCTCTTACTTCTGGTCTCCCAGAAGCCAGGCTCTTCAGAGAATGGGAAGAGCTTGAAAGGAAGGTGCAACTTCTTCCGCCCTCCATCCTAAACAACTGCTAGAAGCAATACAATCACACAGCCAAAGAAGAGCTAGTCTCAGCAGTGATTACAGTACCTCCCATTCCTTTAGGACATTTTTACAGCTGACTCCCATTTTCTCCTGCCTCTCCTTCCTCTTCATATTCCCCCAGTCTCCTCGGGATGATGCTTCTTTACAGAGGCTGCTAACCTTCTCCTTTTGCCACTCTGCTTTGACTTGATAACTCTTACATTTTTGAGCCTTCTCCAGTTAACTCTTCTCAGCCACATCCTCTACCATAACTATTCACTTGAGCTTCTGAATCTACACAGTTTATGCACAAGTACATCACACCCTCAAAAAACATAAAACCTATGCAGGCGAGCAGTGCATCCAGCAATGCTGGTAAGCAAATCAAGTTGCTCCTAATCTTTCTTCACACTCCACCTCATAAACAGTAAGAGCCCTGCAAACACACTAGACTAAGGAATATTACTGAGATGCATTTTCATGGCATTTCAAATGCCTACCCGACTATAAAAACACCATCCCTTAACTCTTCGGTCACTTCATGCTTTGCACATTCCTACATACCAACAAATAAGACAATGTACCTCTCTCTCAACAATCCTGACAGCTTCGTAAAGTGGTTTCACATTTTTTTATTGCCACACACACGTTTACACATACCAGAAACAGACTCACTGTACACAAGTCCATGCATGCATAACAATTACCTGAAAAGCAAGCAGTTTCTTTTGTCATTTCGTGATTATATTAGTGAAAGTGTGTTACACTTTCAGTCCAAGAAAAGGAGACCCAGAACTGGCAGAGCATTAAGACTAGACTGCAATATAAATGGTTAATAACGTACAGTTTTCTTGCTAGTGACCTCCTAATGAAAAGGGCAAAACATTAAAAGCAAGTAATTACAACTTGAAGAGACTAACCAAAGTTGGCTGCAACTTTTCTCTTGCAATCATTCACATCTTTGCTTCACTGTACAGTGCCAGTTACTTCACATTTACCAACGTATTCATGTGGCAACAAGTTTGCTTCAACATCCTTCCGGTCAAATATGTTCACAGCCTTAGTGTGAGGGCCCTCAGAATTTCAATACCTGCTATTTGGGAGTTACACATTTTAAAGCACTGAATGAATTTCTATTGCTCATAGGCAATAAAAATCCACCTCAGATTTCCCTGCCAACTCTCCTACCAATTTATAGTCTGTAAGTCCAAGTTTACCAGGAAAAGGAAAACAGATACTTTTTTCCATGTTCTGGTACTCACTTAGTTTAACAGATCCATCCATTCCTAACAGCACGTTGTCACTCTTAATGTCTCTGTGGATGACCTGGTTGGCATGTAGGAACTCAAGCGCTTGCAAGCACTGGATAGGAGAAAAAAGAAAAAGAAATGGAAATAAAATAAAACAAAAAAATACTCAGCAAATGGAAACACAATTTGTGTCTGTGAACACGAATTCAAAAGCAACGCCTATACCCTAAGCCAGTGCAGAGTACAAACATACAACAGTTATTATTTTAAATAACCAGCAGAGGGAGCTCTTGTGCTAAAAAAACATCCTCCAGGCCTCATGAAGTCAAAAATCATTTAACCACAGAGTTCCTCTGAGAGCTTAACACAAACCCATAAATTCAACCCATCATCACCTAAGAGAGTATCGAAAATCCCAGATGTTAATTTTGGTACATCCTATGAATTCTACTAAGGAGCCATAAAGGATTAAGTGAGTGCTTTTTAGCCTGAAGTCTCACCGGGAAGAATTGGTGAGACTTCTTTCTCAACATGCATTCAACTTCTCGTACAGTAAAGGATGTAAAACATGCTCATTATTCAAGTCACTAATATTGGGTTTCCATTTTCTTAGATAAAAGCCTGTCACACTAAGTTTCTGCCTAAAAGTATAATGGAATTTACTTTTGCTATTTGAGAATAAAAGGAAAAGAATGTAATTGTAAGATTTTTCTCTTCTAATACAAGCAGAACATTTACCATTCGCAACTTGACATGGATGCAGTGCACAGCGAGGTTTTCCATGTCTTCATTCACTTTAGCACAATGGCACTGATTTACAGAATGGAGTATATCTAACATGCTGAGCAGCAAAGTTTTGATAGTACAACAGTTCAACAAGAGTGGATTTTTTCCTCAGGAAAGTGAATTACTGTTACAGTAAATAGTTACTTTCGGTTCTCTGCTTCCAGCTCCGGTTTCCCTGGAAGTCATTACCTGCTCATACACGTTAATGTACAAATTTGCTTTCCATCCCCTCCCTTTGGGTGAGTCACCAAAAGCAGATGTCATGGTGATGTAGTCAGATGGGAGTTTTAAAAGCCTAAGTTCCTCCTGCACAGCAGATAATGCAACTACTTCTACTTCTGCCACAAAAAATGAAGCCTGATCTGGATGCCAGCACTCTGACTCAAGGCAGAACCCACTGATAAGTTGCGATACCAGCAATTTTTAACTCTTCCATTTGAAATCTTCCTGCAATCTTAAAATTATTTTACCTACAATCTTCTATAGAAGTCTTTTTCTGAGAAATCATGCCACAGGACTACAGATTTCACATACTATGAAAACTACTAAAAGGAAAAGGAAAATCTGCATCAAGTTCATCTTTATTTTAGTACATGTTCCTTAAAGTATCCCTGTTTCATCAGATCCACTTTCACATTCTAATCAGTTACCCTTCTTCCTTCTGAAAAACACTCCAAAGTTTTCAGTCTCTTTTCCTTTTTTTTTTTTCTTTTTTCTTTTTTAATTATATTCACACCTCTACTTTTTACACTACCTACATATGAATACTCAGTTGTCTTTTTGGTGCTTCTGAACAGCCTCTATTAGTCAAACCTAAAAAAAGACATTGTTTCCAGATGCTAAACTTGTTCGCTGCTTGAACTTCAGTTCTGTTTCTGTTAACAGTGTCAGGACAAGGTAACTCAGGTATCAAACCCAAAATCTTTGTTTGCTCCATCACCTAACATTCCCAAAAACCTAGCTCAAAAACTGCCATAGTGCTTTTGTGTTACAACTTGCAAACTCCCAATTTTCTGAGTTAAACTAATTTTGCTATTTTCTGTAATTTTAATATTGATTTCTACTCTCAGTATCATTCATTCTAACTCAAAGGCTCCAACTGCAATTGCTGTCATTAGTCCTAACCTATCTGTACCATAAAACCTAGAGGAATAGAGTGCACCTTCGTTGTTCTATCCATCAACTATAATACTCACCTCTCTGCAAACAGCAGCTATCTGTGCTTCATCCATACAAGTTTCTGTGACCACATCTGTTAGTGATCCACCAGCCAGATACTCCATCACCACAAACAATTCATCCCCTACGAGGTAACTACAAACAGAAAACAAAAAGCATGCCCGTTAGCCATCAAGAGATAGAGAACTGAAAAATGACTGATAAGAGCCAGTCAATGAAATTATTCGTAAGCACTCAAAGACAAACAGTAAAAAAAGTTAATCTCTGGAAGGTAGCCAGAAATGTAAATGCTGACAATAAAAGCTGCATGCTTCTTATTACCTAAACAGGCAGGATAACACCCTACATGTCTCATGCACAATCATGCACAACAGAAACACTCCTCCAGCTATGCTCTTGTCTACCGCTGATCCCCAACTACATACAGCACTGCATTAACGACAGAAGAAGCCTTCTTACTGGAGACCATTCCTTATAACAGATTACTCCCTTCCCTGCCCCCCCCCCTTTTTTTTTTCAGATGACAGCAAATACCATCTCGTTTGCTTGTAAGACCCTTAGGTACAAGAAGTCTGGGTCTGCGTAAGTATGTCATGTTATAACCCCTTGAAACCCTGAGGGATGAAGGAATCAGCAGCTGTCTGCATTTACCTGTCCAGGAAATTGACTATGTTGGGGTTCTTCAGCTCCTTCATTACCAAGATCTCATTAATAATCAACTCCTTCTTGGGCTGTTTCTGCAGGTTTATCTGTTTAATAGCAACCTGAACAAGAAAACAGTAAGAGCAATCTCTCAAACCTGAGTACCAAAACATTTTGATCATTCTTAATACGGTGAAAAGTTAGAAGAAATTCTTTAACAGGATTAAAAGAGTCGAGCACAGCTTGCAGCTGGCAAGTCATTTATTTATTAGCATACAACTTAAAAGAATGCAACCCGATGAGCATACAATAAGCCTAAAGCAGAAGAGAATCATGTAGCAACTAAGAGAAGAAATACAAGCCTTCCAATGCAAGCAAAGTTTTTCTATATTCTATCCAAATTAGTGTTTGGGTACAAAGAACGCTGGGAGGCAGAAGGAACTCTTCCCAAAGCAGTTAAGCCAATGAACTATCCCAGAGAGAGAAGATAAAGACCTATTTTATCCACGAAATAAGACAATCAGGACAAGTATTACAGACTTTAAAATGAAGACTTGTCCCAGCTATGTTAGCTACAACACTTTCAGGCAGCAGTTCGAAGCTTTACAAGATAACCATCCCAAGAGTCCAAAACCAAACACAAGAACCAATACAATCTTGCAGACACAATCATTATCACATGGCCAAGAGCATTTAGAGAACTTGTGGCACAGAATCACAAAATAACTAAGATTGGAGGGGCTTCTGGAGGTCATCGAGCCCAATCCCTCGCTGAAAGTACAGCCAATGCGGAACAGGTTGCTGGGGGTGCTGTGTAACTGTGTTTTGAACAGAGATCTCAACAAGCAGATATTCCACGACCTCTCTGGGTCCTCTGTCCCATGTTTGATCATCCTTACTATGATGGAAAAAAAATTTCTAATACCTAACCAGAATTTCCCTTATGTCAATTTATGTCTGCTATATCTTGACCTCTCACTGTATGGCTTTAAGAGGAGTCCAGCTCCATATTCTCTACACCTTTCCATTAGGGTGCTGAAAATGGCAATAAAATCCTCCTTTGTTTTTATTTCTTACCTACCAACGAACAGATCTGACTCTATCCTCAGACATCAAGCACTGAGGAAGCAGTGTACTGCATCTGTTTAATGCACAAACACTGCAAACAATCAACCCAATAGCCCACCTACCTGCCAAGATGCAGAGGAGGCTTAAGAACGGCACTGGACTGCAAAACATGCTCTGCAGTCAGTAAAACGACATGAAATAGCGCAATATGTAAAAGCAAATGAAGAGACAACATACTGAGATGATCAAAAGGCTTGCATTTTAACAAGAAGTGCTGCTCCACTACAGCACTGGTAAATGTGGTTGCTGCTGAAAGGGCAATTACTTATCAGTGACCTGAGGAATATTTACTTGTACATACTTAAAGCAGAAGTTAAGGAAATCTGAATTTAAAGAGAAGCAAGTAATTCCTAAAATTTTAGTCCCAGGAACCATCAGTTTCATCAAGTGGGTTTAGAGACACCAAACAGTAAAAGCAAGGAGCAGGATGTGGAAAAGGCATTCTAAATACAACCAAAAATCACATGCGGCAAGCTGTCTGCACACAGGCATATCCATCACCTTTCCTGAGACAAGACTTGTTCCAAAGAACAAGTGAGCAAAGACTAAACAAAGTTACATTTCTGAATATGCAGGATGTCACTGCCCACAGTTCTTGAAGGGTTTTCAAACCCCTTGAAACTGTTTTCAAACCCCATTTTTGGAACACCTCATCCCCTCTGCTTTTCACTGGAAAGAAAGAAAACTATTTTCAGCTTTCACCAACTGACTGCTATAGAACAGGGCACACACTGTTACAAATGACTATGGCAAACAATATTCTGAGAGGTGATAGCAGAGCTTGGAACTACAGAAAGGAACCTAATCAAATCATCTCAGCCGCCTAGAGAAGAGCATTTATATTCATTATATTTCATTGCAGTGAACACAGAAATCTTACCTCCTGCCCTGTTGCCACGTCAATAGCTGTGAAAACTGTACCTGAAGCCCTGTGAAGAAGAACAACATTAAAGCAAGTGTAACAAACACGCACAAGAACAGACAAATCTCAAACACAAAATTGTGTCAGCTCTCAATGCTGCAAGAGCTGTATCAAAAAAGAAGGCTATTAAAAGTAAGTGGCACTACAGAAATGCCAGTCAGGTCACACAAAACAAAACAATTATAAATACACTCTCTTCTGACACCAGCTTAGACATCTTGAATACAGGAGACAAAGTCATAGAACAACAGAATCATAGAATAGTTAGGGCTGGAAAGGACCTTAAGATCATCAGGTTCCAACCCCTCTGCCATGGGCAGGGATGCCTCACACTAGACCATGCCACCCAAGACTCTCCAGAACTTGTGCTGTTCCCTATGCTGAGATAAGCTGGGTAGCCCTTTCTGCAGTAGATATTACTTTCCTTTTCCCCCAGGGGAAGCCTGTCCACAAACACATACAGATCTATTTGAAAAGTATACAGTAGAAGGTAGGCATATCAAAGTTGAAAAAGTTAGAACTTATATATACATTTTTTTTTAATAACAAAAGGATTCAAAGGACCACTAGACAAATAACTTAGCTAGGGCAATATTATTAGCTTAGCACATAGAAATCTTCCTGACATGCCCTCATGCTATTCAGCAGTCATATCAGAAAACGGATGAATGCACCTTACTGGGAGAGGAGAGCACTAGATACACCCACTGAGAAGTTGCAGAGCTATGCTTTTGCATTAAGAGACACAATGCAAAACTTCCATCACTGTGTAAAGCCTTCATCACCTGTTCAGCACAGCTTAATACAGCCATTTCTGCTTGCTTCAGTAAGTGGTGGCTACGTGACAGTACCAAACAGGGAACAAAACACCCTTTTAAACACTGACTCACAGGGAACAGAAGTTGGGATGAACACTTACCCCTGCCCAATTTTCTCATATCTGTTGTATTTTTTCTTGGGATCTCCTATGCTCACAATAGTGCCTAAAAAAAAACAATCCAAACAAACAACAATGACCAAAAAAGTCAATCCCACTATCCCCTTTTAGTAGTGCTGGCCTGGACAAGACACTCCCAAGATAGGTCAAGCTCAAATAGCACAGGCTGATGCATGAACAGCCAAAGCTTCCTGATGCAGTTCAAGCTGTGAATGGCCCAGCTTCAGGCAATCGTTTTGCTATGTTATATTCTTCATGAGACATGTCATATTGTTTACCCTCATATTTTAATTTTATTATAACCTTCTATTTAGCAAAACCCCGTACAAGGTTATGACAAATCTCAACTTAAGCACAGGAACATTAACATAGCGAAAAATTATCTTCAAGATGATTCTGAACAAGCAACCATAGAAACTATTTTATGTTATTACAATTGTACTATACATACAGATCACGTTATTGCAACTGAGCTTCAATCTAAAACAACTGTTCTACAGGCTTCTTTACCCAACAGGGCTCTGAAGCAGAAAAATTGGCAGAACTTCTGAATGCAGCTCTCGCAGCCACTGATACAAACCCAATTAAGCACAGTAACCCTTACACAAAAATGAGGGCAAAAACTTAATATTCCCCCCCCCCCCCCCCCCCCCCAGTCCTAAAGCCTTTGTTTATCTGAAATAAAAAACACCTACGTAGTTCTTCCATGATATCTTCATCTGACATTTTGGTCTTCTTTTTCTGCTTATCACCTGACTTTGCCGCACTGTCAACAGAAGTGTCGCCAGCTGGTGCAGGGATGGGGTCAATTACAGACCGTGTATAAATCTGTTAAGAGAGACCATCTACCTGAGCATTTTTCTTGCAATCATTCACCTTCAGCTGAAAACAATCACAGTTCTTCAGAGACCCCTAAGCACCATTTTCTACAACAAGTTGGAGGCAGAAATTAGACCTGAGAAACATTAAAGTCCAGTAAGCCAAGATGCTGGCAACCTTATTGACCTCTGTCAGAAAGCCCCAGGCACCTCCTGAACAGAGTGGATACAAGGAGACAGACATTCTGTGGGTTTTCTACCTGCTTATTCTTTATAACCCATGCTAGTTTATAGAACAGAAATCACTATTTAATAGTGAGATCAATTACTACTAAGATCTAAAGGAAAAAGATTCATGCTTTGCCATGAAAGGAAGCATGAGACTCCCAGAAATTTCCCAGTTGCCCCCAATTCAGGGAATTTTCTTGGAGCTTTATTTCACTTCCTCCCAAGCTGTTCACATATATGCAGCTATTCACGAAATATCAAACTGTAGATCCGTCACAGTTTATCTGACTATGTACCCAGGGGCACTATCACTTGACAAATAAACACAATTCACATTTGCACTCCTGGGGCAAGAATAAGTGGGCAGAGCAGCAAAATGTACACCTACCACAGCCAAAAGAATGAGCTGAAGCAAATAAAATAAAGAAAATCAAGTACACTACATTGTTCCACTGTATTATGCAAGGTTACAGACACTAGCTATAGTTTTTAGGAGTAAAAAAAAGCCTCCTTCTCACATGTTGGATTGAAGGATACGCATAACTGTAGAGCTCCAACACAAGCTAACAAACAAATTGGAATTAATGCCAGGATTTCTGATCCAACTGATATTCAGAAATTGGGCATTTCCTTGGCAAACTCAAATAAAAAACTTACAAAGCTCATTTCACAAATGCAACACTTTGCTAGAAAACAGAAGTAGAAAATACTGAGAAATGCAGGTCTGATCTGTAAACTTTACAGCTGCTCACCGATTTCGTGTGATCTGGCCGTGGAGCAATAACAGGAGGAGGAGCTTCTTCATCATCTTCATCATCATCTGCCACAGCTGCTGATGTCTCTCCTTTGGCATTGGTCTACATTTTTACCAAAGTAAAAAACAAAACAAAACCAACCAAAACAAACTAAACAAAATTGTCTCCCCCACAGGGTTACAGGCTTCAGATCTTCTTCTCCCCACATAAAGATAAAAGAAATCTTACAGATGAGGCTAAAATACTATTGCTCCAGTGAAATACGCTCTATTGATCCCCCAATTTACGTTTTTATTCCACCAAAAAATTTCTCATTTTAGTTTATACTGCAAGATTCATTATGTAACAAATACAAAAGACCTGAATTTTTACATGCTTAAGAACTTACTAAGAATAGTAAAGACACTCACCGTTGGTGATCCTGAAGGGAAACCATCCTTTTCTAAACAGGACAAATAGCAGAATACAAAAAATCATCAGAATAGTAATTTAAACAGTGAACTTTGCACAGTAAAGAACACAGACTGCTTTAGAGACATCTTCTTTTCCATCTTTCAAAAAGCAAAATTTTACGGTCACAAATCAGAAACCAGTATTGCACTAACGACCATGCAGAAAGAAGCTGTACATTCCTAAAACTCTCCCTAAAGGCAGGGAAACTCATTCATTTCCCAACATGCTCTTCACCCATAGAATCACAGAATAGCTAGGGTTGGAAAGGACCTCAAGATCATCTAGTTCCAACCCCCTGCCATGGGCAGGGACACCTCACACTAAACCATGCTACCCAAGGCTCTGTCCAACCTGGCCTTGACCACCACCAGCAACGGAGCATTCACAACTTCCCTGGGCAGCCCATTCCAGTGCCTCACCACCCTTACACTAAAGAATTTCTTCCTTATACCCAATCTAAACTTCCCCTAAGTTCTAACCCGTTACCCCTTGTCCTCTCACTGCAGTCCCTAATGAATAGTCCATCCCAAGCACCCCTATAGCCCCCCTTTGGATACAGGAAGGCTGCCATTTGAGTACCCACACTGTTCTCAAATTGAGTGCTGCTTGTCACACTTACTGTGTTCTGTCTTACTGAGATGTGAAATCACCACCAAAGGGATGTCACTGTTCCCTTAGCAGTCTCTTGAATCAAGGGTAAGAATATGACAAAGCCTCATTACTAAGCTATTTTCTGAAATGATTTGGAAGAAAACTAGGTATAACTGCCTCTGTTCACAGGACAGTCATTCGCTCAGCCTTCCCATGCCCCATAGCTCCTGGTCAAGAAGCCACAACTTAGTTTGCTTCTTTGATGTCACCACCTGGTGACATCAAGTTGACAGATAGCTGTTTTGGCCACAGACAGGAGCAGCAAGGTCTCCAGCATGAAATCAGTTAATCTCAGCCTCAGAGATTATAGCTTTATAAACACAGCCTGTTCAAGTTAATTTTGGCTGCTATTTTGCATTATCTAGTTCCATTTCTTCCCTTCTTCATTTAAACCAGGAAAATAACTGGACAAAACCAGTTCCAGTGAGTTTTAAATCAGTCTTCAAGTATTTTTTTCCTCATTGAAAAGTAGTTTGCTCTTTCAGCGTTTGAATTTGATCTATTATTCTCTGTACTCCTCTTCAATATGTCTTGCACACACTTAGATCTCACCTGGAGCAGAAAAACTCAGGTACTTCTGTTTTGCTGTGTCTTTGGAGTCATAGAATTTCAGCACATCTAGTACCGCCTGGGGGTTTTTCTTTTGTTCTAGCTTTGTGATATTTGAGGTTTGAAGCAACCGAGCCCATTGCTCTGGCATTCCCTGCAAAAAATAGGCTATTTTAAGCATACTTCTAACATTTTAAATATTTTTCAGAAGTGGAACAATTTTTTTCCTCTATATTATATAATATAATATAAATGTAACATATTTAGCCTTAAACACCTGAACAAGCAGGATGGGGTTTTAATGTGGAGCACATACGCCCATAGGTGACACAATGCAAAACACTATGCCAACACGATGCCACCCCTTTCAGGTATATATGAAGCCAGATGTGAGGAACAGGAACACAAAAGCACTCAACAGAACAAGTGTTACCCACTAATGAAAGTGGGCTAAAAAGGGTTTCCCAGGGAAGGCTCTCCCAGGCGACCCAAAGCATCAGATATGACATTTACACTGCAGAAGTACTAACAGAACACCGACTCTTTACTCTGCACGCTGTACAAATACACAGTAAAATTATTTCTTTGATAAAAGCAAAGACTTTATTCTAAAACATCACAATGGCTTCACTACAGCCCTGACTCACAGCTGTTTTCTGAGCAACTCCAAGGCAGATATACTTACAGTGAACTCTCCAGTAACAGCATCAAAGCCAACATGGATGGTGTGCTCAAAATCTGATGGTGGGGAGATTTCTGGCCTTTCCTTTTCCTTCTTCTTGCTTCCTGAAAAAGACATTAAAAGATCTACTGAGCAAAGACTTCAAGTCCTATTGTCTCTATTTAATATAGTCAATCCAAGCATCACAACAATTAGGAAGAACGTAACATTATTCTGTTTAATGGATGGAGGTGTTTACAGACACAGCACAGTTGGTGTTTTCAGGTGGGTATAGACTTCATGTAAAAATCAACATCTTGTTCCATTCAAATAAGTTATAACATGGTAGCAAGGAAATAAAGAGATTAAGAGCACCAGAGTGCAAAGAGCTTTGCTGAGCATATGAAATCTAAACATATGAAGTGTTTACAATGCAAAAGAGAACATTTTAATACGGATTACAAACACCACCCAAGACAACTTCAGTTCAACCTCAAGTTCACCCTAAAGACAGTTAAAACTCAGTTGCCTCACTGCTTCAATTCAAGGTAATTAATGCAAACTAGGACTTCCTGTGATGAAGATAAGAATTTATAGCCTCAGAGCGATTACCTAATTTCAATTAAAGGAGGCAGGGGGGAGCAAGCATACTATGTACCAGAAGCAGGAACAGATAATGAGAAGGACCATGTGCTCAATCCAACCTAGATTCAACTAAATTCATAAGATGTTTTATAATGCCTGGGGCTTGGTTGGAGCTTTATTTTTTTTTCCTGACAAAGAGAAAATAAATAAAACTAAAAGACAATTTGTAGTTAACTCAATGTAAAATACACCACTCTGTTCCCTTCACTCAGAAAAGATCTGGAGTTACGTTGGAAGGTTTCAGGAATACGTTTTATTGTTCTGGCAAAAAAGCCCGAGCCCTGCTTTCTTCCTCTGCCAGAGCAGAGAAGTATACTTGCTGTTTGCTCTCCAGGTAGAAAGATGACGCTCAGGGCCTCATCTCACAGCCCTCTGCTGAAAGGCAGAGCTCTGGCAGTGAGCTCTACAGCATGCCTAACCTGATACCAGGAAAACTGCATGTGTAATCCTGGGAATGCCTGTGGGTTTGCAAAACATACAGCTGAATCAGCTGCGTTTATTCTAGCGTGCATGAAACCAGCAGGAATGCCATAGTGCTCTCGAAAGGAAAGCAGCACACTATTTTGCAGCCTAAAAGGTTCTTTTGCTTTGTTTTCACATTCACCTTCAACATGAAAGTAACATGGTTTCGGTACAGAAAGAGCAGCTAAAACAGCTCACCCTCTTCGTTACATGGTAAAGAGCTCCTGCATATCGCAGAATAGTTAGGGTTGGAAGTGACCTCTCATCTAGCCCAGCCCCCCAACACGGGGCAAGCATAGACTGTGCTGCTCAGAGCCAGAGAATCTGTCTGAAATTCCCTCGCGTTGGCGGGAGGGGAAGGACAAGGAACAGAACACAATACGTACAAATGAAAAGCCATGTGGGCTACCTCCAGCTGAACAATGCAGTGGAAAGACACTGCTATTATAAACAGGATATCTTTAATATGGCTGCACAGGTCCGAGCCAAAAAGCAAATGGACTGTCAAATGTTCCCATTAACATTGTTACGCCGCCGTAGGACAGAATAAACTTGCTTATGTGAAACCTTTAAGGAAGGTACGGTTTCTCCCCAGTCTTTTGCATTTGGTTATGTGAAAACAAGGAAGATAAGATATTCCCCAGAAGATTCCTGTTAAGGAGCACTTGACATGTAGGGAACAGGAGCTGGTGCTCAAGCCCTCAGAAGCGCTGTGCAAATAAACCTACTCCTTCCAAAAACACATAGATCTTATTAGTAGCCTAGGCAAGGAGACTAAAATTCACTCCTCTTCCCACAGGAACAGCAGAGCAGCACTTCAAACGCACGTAAGCAGCGAGCTTCAATCAAGAGGCAAGTCCCTTGAGTCATGAGTTGGCAGAACACGCTCAAGGGCTCTGTGAACAAGGCCACCATGAGGCCACATTGCTTTTCGACCTCTGATTATATCTGCAACACAGCTGTGTACTTAAACGGGAATCCTGTTATTAAAGGGCAACATTAGTTTCAAATGGCAAGTGAATCTAAGATGTGGTCCCTCAGCTGTGCAGAGACAGCAGCACAAAGTCCCCCTGCTCCTGGGAGGGGGAAGACACAGGTTCTTCATCAGGATTCGACAAACTGGAGGATTGCTCTGACAAAGTACCTCAAACTGGACCTTTCCCCAAGTGAAGCCACAGGCACTCTACATGGCATCACTCAAGGTACTTCACACACCCTCCTACATCACAAACCCATCCTCAAGCAGGTTAAAGCCATTCCCCTCGTCCTGTCCCTATAGGCCCTTGTCCAAAGCCCCTCTCCAGGTTTCTTGTACCCCCTTTAGGCACTGGGAGATGCTCTACAGTTACCCTGCAGCCTTCTCTTCTCCAGGCTGAAAAAGCCGAGCTCTCTCAGCCTGTCTCCATAACAGAGGTGCTCCAGCCCTGGCAGCATCTTCGTGGCCTCCTCTGGACTCACTTCAGCACAGAACTAGCTCAGATTTGGGGCAGAGACTATGCATTTGCTCAACCTCACCATCTCCAGTGAGTCGTCCCCCGAGAACACTAACTCCCCAGCCATGTCCTAAGCTAGAGAAACCCGCCAAGAGAGGACATCGAGGGCCAGAGCTGGCCAGGAGGGACCTTGCAAAATCATACAGACAGACCTACAGAACAAACCCAAACATTATCCAGCAACAGATCTGTTTTGGTGGCATTTTACATCTCCTGGTAAAGCATCCCTTCAGATTCTGAAAGGAGAATTTACCATTCTGGTAGGAATTTGTTAACATTTTCACTGGCTGGAGAAATTTGTTCCATGAAAAAATTTCTCTCTCAGGTTGACAGATCATTTTGCATATAGTTCCAATGTATTTTTAAAATCCAAGCAGGAAGTTAGTATTTTTGCAAAGAATCACAAATTTTAAAGCTTCCCAGCAACAGAATTTTTTTTTCCCAATGTATTTAAATGGGCATTTCTGGTGAGGGTGCTCAGCCATGCTAACGAACAGAACAACTAACTTCTGACTGCTGTTTTAGTGCCAGAAAATCACTGTGCCCATTTCCATTCTGCTTACATTTGGCTGCCAGTTTTGCAGTCTTGAGAGACAAAACCATTTCTTTAAATGCTTACATTATCCTTGCAGCAGGTCACCCAATCCACAAGGTTTATTCCAGATTAAAAAAAAAACACTTTCAGGCAGTCTCCTTAAACTAAGTAATTCAATTACCATTTTTCCTAGCCACTACTGCCATGCAGTAAAACCTGCCTTTAATGTAAAGGACGTGACTTTAACATTTAGAAAACGTAAACTGACACTATTTTCTCTAAAAAGTATTTTACTCTGCAGAAATTATTTTCTCCATTTTTAGTGTGCATCACTAAATATAAGTAGGCACACAGACACCTGCTAAACAAGTATGCAGATCAACATCCATAACTTTGGTACATGTCAGTATTTACAAGAGTGGTCTGAATAAGCTTTAGTAATGGGACTCCAAAGCAATTTCAGATGAGCCAATACAACTTTAGACAAGTCTTCAACCACCTCCCTGGCCATTTCAGCAATGAACAAACCCACCCTCAAGATGGAAAGAGGAAATGTCCAAGGAGAAGTAAAAATGCTGTGAGATGTCACAGAGCTCTCCAGCTGCACTATAGCCACTTGCATTCATAATTCATTTCACGACACAGACAAGTCTTACATAGTATTACTAATTCAGAGCAAGGAAAACCTTCCTTTACGTGGGGTTTATGTTCCACTTCATCATATCCCCAACTGTAAAAGAGGGGTTACAAACGGTCTGACGAATAATCAATCCAACAGCCCAATGACAAGTGTCAGATCAGCTCATAAGCTGTTCTCCTAGCCCGAAGATGGCAGATGTGATCCTCCCACAAGATTTTCTTGCAGCACTCACCATGACAATTTCAAGGCACCTCCTCCCACGACCAGTGACATAATGATAAAACACCAGTTTCTGCAGCATTGAAGGGCTAAGTCAGAACCTGATCCAGACACATGGCACTACACCAAGCTGACAGCACCCAGATTCATCACCTTTACCACCCTCAAAGGCCTGGAGTCTCTCTCCTGGGGTGCTTTTACCCACCTGCAGTAACTTCTCATGTTCTCCTTACAGATTTACCTCTTTAAAGTTTTACCCATGTCAGTAAAAACACCACTACTTCTATTGCTGAAATCCAGCCACTGACAGTTATTTCACAGTAACCGACCTTGTGAAATAACTATTCTGCTTCCAAAAGCTACACTGGTCAAATCCTTCCATCCTCCAAAAAGGAAAGCACGCCCTCTGTCAAAAGCAGAAACTCCGCCAGATCATGAAAAGCCTGACCTTCCAAATACAGGGAAGCCTCCAGCATTTGTCTCCTAGGTGAGGCATGGCTGCAGAAGGACTGCTCATACAGCTGAGCAAGAGTAAATTCCAGCCCTCAGGAAAATATCGAGCCAAGAGAATACATAACCAGAGGAGCAGAGTCTCCTGAAACAGTCAAACCTGTGCCAGCATGACTGAACCAGTCCTGCCCAGCACATCAGCAACATCAGGCTTGTACATCCCTGCAACAGTTTTACCGTAGCAGATGTTAGAAGATATTTCTATCTATTCACTATTTTGTTCTATATGGATACAGACATCCTGAAGAATTGGGACCAGGGCTCTAGTGCTGTATATACATTCATCGCTCAGAAAAGAGGACAGAAACAAAGCACAAATACAGTTCAGCCCAGTCTCCTTACAGTCATTTTTTCCTCAAAAATAATCCTTGCTTACAGCATTCCAGATTTTTCCATTAATAATTATTCCTAACAGTACAGTGACAGAGACAAAAGGACTTCATTTCTCAAATCTCCTTCAAACACAGTGCACCCTCACCACTATTTCTTTATTACCATTTTTTTTCCTGAAGGTACCAACATGAAGCAACTTCCCAAATAGTTTAAACTAAAAATCTTCATTTAGTGTAGCAAAATGGCAAGTGATCTGGCACCCAGGAATCACAAACATTTATCAGGGTTGTTTAGAAATGCATTACTTTACTGAGCAGCAAGCATGAAAAGCAATAGGTGGTGGCTTTCCTCAGTGAACTATTTAATTTTTCTTACTTAGTATTTCATCTTCAAACATCCCAGCGCAAGCAGGAAAAAACACCTCAGCTCATGGAACACACATATCCAACTTTCAACCCTTCCTCCAATCCCCTGCACTTGGACAGGCTGGATTCAAATGTCTGAAGCACTACCAAAACTTACGAGAAGAGTAAAGGAATTCCACTAGTAACCTTGGAAAACAGAGGAATCTCACCTTTTTCAGTGATAAAGAATATGGAGATGATTTTATTCCTGGGTTTTCTCTCTTCTGGTACAGAGGGCAGGGGTTTCAAACTGTGGTTGGCAGACAACTGGTCTTTACCCCCTGCAGTGACGATAGCACTGCTCATCCGGACAGGAGGAGCTGGTGGCTTGTCTTCCACTTCTCCGTTGACAGACATGGTTCTCAATAGCTAGTGAAAGCACTGAAAGAGAAATACTTGTTTTAACTTAAGAAGACAACATAGAATACATAAATGTATCATTTCTTCTGTTGGACAACAGGGAAAGGAGGTATAATTCAACTCTGAAGAACTCAGTAAGCACTGCACTGGCAGACACTGATGTCTCAGCCAAAGCAAGCGGATCTCTTCTTCACTCCCACGCCCGTTCATTTGTGGGACGAGGCGACAAACTTTTCAGTGATAAAACTAACCCAGTCAAAAAGAAAAGTCAGTTGTATCTGTTCACACAAAGGACAGTACACATAAGGGCATTAGGTACAACAGCTTTTATCAGTAGCTTTACCCCAAAGGGCTTCATGTTCCAACAGCTTTAAAAGCCTTAGATTATTTCCTTCATGTCATTTATCAGACAAGATCTTGAGGAGAAAAGAACAGCTTATGTTTATAAGTGTGCTATTTCAGCACACTGTCCACATCAAGTCATATTAAGAACACCTCTACCAAATTATGTAGCCTACATTAAAGAGCATGAGACTTGGATCCACCGGGTACATTCCACTTGTGAACTAGGACTTGCATTGCTTCGCTACTTTGTGCTACACTTTCTCATTTGTAAAAAGAATATATACTATTACCACAATTATCTTTCCTTAACAAAAACAGAGAATCATAGAATCACAGGTTGGTTTGGGCTGGAAGGGACCTTAAAGCTCATCCAGTTCCAAACCCCCTGCCACGGGCAATGACACCTTCCATTAGACCACGCTGCTCCAAGCCCTGTCCACCCTGGCCTTGAACACTGCCAGGGATGGGGCAGCCACAGCTTCTCTGGGCAACCTGTGCCAGTGCTTGAGCACCCTCCCAGGGAACAATTTTTCTCTAACATTTAATCCAAATCTCCCCTCTGGCAGGTTAAAGCCATCCCCCCTTGTCCTGTCCCTAAAGGTCCTTGTCCAAAGCCCCTCTCCAGGTTTCTTGTAGCCCCTTTAGGCACTGGAAGCTGCTCTAAGGTCTCCCCTTAAGGAGCCTTCTCTTCTCCAGGCTGAACAAGCCCAGCTCCCTCAGCCTGCCTCAGAGCAGAGCTGCTCCACTCCTCAGAGCATCTTCGTGGCCTCCTCTGGACTTGCTCCAACAGCTCCATGGCCTTCTTGTGTTGGAGGCCCCACATGACACAAAGCAAGAGGTTTATGTCATGAAGCTCAAGAACAATTAAAATTATCAACATAAACACCCATGAAAACATAATTTCTGCACAAATACCTTCAGAGGCACAAGCAGCATAAAGTAAAGTTCTGGCAGTGCAACTAAAAACCGAACATGTGCTGGTTTCTCCATTTACTTAAAGACCGATGGGGACCAGCAGTGAAAGCACCCGCCTAGACAAACATGCCTTCGAGCCCTCTGCCTGATGATGGAGCGATAAATCGACCTGCAACATTCAAACCTATCTGCAGAGATGCTGTTGTGAATCAGATTGTGATTCCCATCCTCCAACAATATTCCCAATTCACTCACTGATTGTTCTTTCAGATGTTGCAAGTTATCTACAGGATCTTCTGTATTTTCCAGTACCTACACTGCAATATGGGAAAAAATTCAAGAACCCTGCAATCTAACAGCATGTCTCAGCACAGGGATTTTAACTCCAAATACTTCCCTAACATTACATTTTGTTTAGGCAAAACGCACGCAACCTATTTGATACATACATATTTCTCATCTGAACCGCCAAATGAGATATATGGTACTCAAGAGTCCTACTAAAGTTGGGCTTATGTTAATATCAGAAAAAAAGCGGGATACAGGGTACTTAACCTATCCAGATGGGAACAAATATTTAAAAGAAAGCACTTCTCCTTTTGAACAAAGACATTTAATCAGGTGGCTAAATAAATCGTAGGTAAATAAGCATATCAAGCAAGTTTAACACCAGAATGTTCTACTATGGGAAGAAAGCGACATCATGAGTAGCCTTTTTTATCTTCCGAAAATAAGCCCTATTATTTTCTCCATATTTTTGTACTGCCTGATATTAGCAGGAGAGGATATAAGGATAAACAACTAACCTGCATCTGAAACCAGACAAGAACAGACTTGGCCCTCCAAGCCCATAACAATTCCCTGAAGAGCCCAGGAGGAAGACAAGCTGCAGGGCTCGTAGAGCAGACTGGAGTGGCAGAAAGAGTTCGGGCACCAGCCTCCCACCAAGGGACTGGCTCCATCAACCGCAGTCCAACAAAATCCTTCAAAATCATTAAATCTGTGCTTTAATAAAACCTCAGCTTTTCAGAAAAGCTTGAGAGATGTGATTTATTTACTAACTCAAGGTACTATAATTTCCGAATAGCTGTTTCAAAGACTGCTGTTAAAGTGCTAGATCCAAAACTACTTTGCACGAAGGACCATTTCAATGCACAGCAGCTTAGAATTCATAGCTTAAATACATTACTCCAGCTTCAGTCACAACAAATCACTTAAAGAAACAAAAGTCTGATCTGTCAGTCATCATCAGAAGTTAAAAATCAATCATTTTGTTCAGGTTCTAATACAAACAGCTAGTCTCTTTCTGACAGCTGAGCGGAGCAGTTCCCCTCTCCTTTATCCTTTCCCTGTCTTCATTATGCAGGGAAAGTTTCCACAGCATCAGGAAGTACTTCTGAAATTGCTGTGGAGGTTTGGCATTATAGCCAATGACTGGAGGAGGGATTAAAGAAGAGGAAAAAGAAAAAGAAAGAGGAGTGTAAATACTCCCTGAAGCTCCTTTTCTGCTCTCCCACAAAGAGAAAAAGGAGCCTGTTCATTTACCAGCAGCTAGGCATAATCTCTTGCACCATCATCCTCGTGGCTGCCTTGCTGAATCACAGCTTGCACAGGGAATTGGAAAGACATGGGGAATTTTCCTTTTTTTCCAGAGCCTGCCAGGAGTCTGTATAGTGGCAAAGCGGATGTCAGGTTCATGTTTCTCTGACAGAATCAGATAACACAATAGTGGGGTGTTTTGGGGGTTTCTTTAGCTTGGTTGAAAGACATTTACTAAAATGGTTAAACTAACTTTGAGCAACCTCATAAGGTATGCTGAATCATGAAAAAAGAGGACAGAAGCAACAAAGGTAAGCCATGGAAGATGGGAATAAAAGGGACGAGGGGAAAGGGCTTCACTTTCATCTTTGCCAGTGAAGATAATGCCAGTAATAATAACGTACGCAAGCATATCAGCGACTCCCCCACAATCACTGATCATGCTACATTTAATTACAAGAGCTAGAAAGTGATGGAATGAACCACAGAGACAAGCTGTGAAGCTGCAAACAATACTTTACTACGGACTTCAGATTCATTCCCACCACAGGACAGTGCTGCAATCCATTACACTCACAAAAAAAGGAGTCACAAAAAGAGCTAAAAGCTTTTCTCCCAACAGTTCTGCTGATTACTCCACAAAATACACTCACAGGTACCAGCACTATAGACCATAAGGCTCTGAATCTCAGTCCTCATCCCCAGTAAATGACACTACTCTCAATAGCTGTCCCCTCCTTTTGACAAAGGTTTCTTGCCCTGCACTGATGCAGCAGAAATGGAAATACTCTCTTCATCCTCTTCAGCCTGAGCCACCACCATAACATGAACTGCAGCAGCTGAAGAGCAAATGCATTCTTTCTTCTGCTGTAGAGGCAGCAGCAACTGACATCCTAAAATCCCCCACCACCACCCTGAGAAACCTGAAGCCAGGTTGCTCAGAAGTGCAACACTTCTCTTTTCACCTCTGCCCAGTGAGGCTGAGGCAAGACAAGCAAAGGGAAGCTCCTTGTATAGCTTAACCCACCCTCTTCCTCTCAGCCTCTGAAGAGACCTGCAGAGATTCATTTGTACCACAATGTTCTAGGAGTCAGTTCTGCTGCTCATTAGCTTTGTCTTGGGGAAGAAAAGGGTCCTACAGCCTATGGTGAGGTCACAGAAGACAGACATCAGTTCCTGCTACTGCCGCTGGTGGGAAAACACCCAGAAACATAACCCTGACAGTGAGTAAAAGCTGGAAAGTGAGAATTTGGCAGCATTTTCAGAAATGCTGATGAACACACACTGCTTCAGCATATTAGTTTGGATGCTCTGCTTTGATTTGGGTTTGGTTTTTTTTTGTTGAGTTTTGGTTTTTTTCCCCCCTCAATTCCCCCTTGCATGAGCACAAAGCTGGGCTGCTTCCTGAAGAACTTCCTAAGCACAGCTCTTGTGTGCTGTTCTGGCTCCCTCAGCCTCCCTCGTGATCAGTATCACGGCTGACAGGCACTCCCATCCCAGCTGAAGCAGAGTGCTTGTTCGGCAGCAGGCTCTACCACCGAGGCCCCTTCTCCACCACAGCACTGCTATTTAGCTCCTCTGACTTCTAAAAATAGACAAACATTTCTCCTCTCAAATTTGTTTTCAGAATGACTAAAGGAAAATAAAACGAAATTGAAGACAATAATTTTCCTATCTGCTATAGTGCACAGTCACAGTTTTTTGTCGAGCACTTGCACAGATTGAGTTTTAAATATGCATTATACATGCATACACATCAGTCTTGCAGTCCAGTACTGCAAGGCCCCAAGCAGAGGGAAGAAGATGGTACCATCTGTCAAATGAAACAGACTGTGTAGGAAGTTCTCATATGCTGAATTTATCTTCTTACGATGTTGAAATAAATGTACTGGAGGAGTTGAGGCTGCACCTGTATTTCACTGCTTGGGATCTGATGCCGAAGTAAATTGACTACTGCTTGGAAAACAGAACAAAACAAAGCAAACACCCCCCACCCAAAAAAAAAAATCAAGCTCAGAGCTGTTTGACACCATGTACATGCATTCCTACTCCTAGCACACATCCTGGGGCTTTACATCGCCACTTAAGCAACAGATCTCTGAGGAGCCAGAACTAAGTCAGTGAAATAAATCTAATCCTCTGTGTGTACGTACCCTGACAGGAGGCTCACAGAGCTGCAAACTGAACTCTGTTCTGCTTACTGCAGGTAAAAATTACTCAACTCATTCACTATTGGCAATGTAACACAGAAGGAGGAACACGCACATCAAATTTAAGCCTATTTTGCAGGGCTGACCAAAAAGCAGAAGTAACAGATTTCAGGCTAACATTAATGCATTAAGAAACATAACCACCTGGCTTTTGAAACCATAATACTTGATGCGCCACTGCGGCTGCAGGACCTTATTGGGACACTACATCTACTGCTGCAAGGAGAACTGCAGATCCTGTAGGCCACAGACAGAGACAGCAGACACAGTGCTTGAAACCAACACAACCTGGAGAATAGAAAGCTGTGGAGAGAAGTTGGAGTAGCTTCCTGTGCCTAAAGGGGCTACAAGAAATCTGGAGACATGACAGAGGCAGGTAGCAACAGGAAAAGGGAAAATTGCTTTAAGCTGAAAGAAGGGAGATTTGGATTAAATATTAGAGAAAAATTGTTTACTGTGAGGGTGGTGAGATGCTGGCACAGGGTGCCCAGAGAAGCTGAGGCTGCCCTATCCCTGGCAGTGTTCAAGGCCAGGTTGGATGGGGCTTGGAGCAACCTGCTCTAGTGGAAGGTGTCCCTACCCATGGCAGAGGCTGGAACTGGATGAGCTTTAAGGTCACTTCCAACACAAACCATTCTATCATTCTATGATTCTAAAACCATTTGCTGTCTGACAGAAGGAATAGAAGGAAAGAAGAGATCGAAAGTGAAAAAAGCCCTGATGGCAAGTGCACTTCCCCATCCCCGCTCTATGAGAGGGCACAAGGGTTGAGTAAAGCAAGTTATCCACGCAGCAATCTACATGCTGGTGGCTGTCATTTGCTGTCTTCCTGTAGAGCCTTATAGGGTGCTTACTGGCAACATCTGTCACACACAAAGAGCAGCATCTGGGACAGCCAGGTCCAGAGCAGAGGAAAAGAGCAAAGTAGATGCGTCTCACAAACAAATCCCACAGCAGAAGTCAAGTGCACAGAAGCACAGAGTAATTAAGAACCAATACAATAACAGAGCTAGCATGTGATGCTCCAAGAGAAGACCCATGTAACAAGCCAGATTAAAGACGGTCACGTCACACTCTTGGTTTATATTATAATAATCCTTGCTGAAAGTATCTGGAGGGTTGGAACTATATGACCTTAATGTCTTTTCCAACCCTAACTATTCTATGATTCTACGATTCCCAGTACATTGACCCCTAGACTCCGGTTGTTTTAGCAACTGGCTTATCCTTAGCCACTCCACACCACCACCTTTTAATTCCTGAAAAAAAACACCTTACTGGAGGAGATGAGACTTGATGCTTCATTAGATATAAGAGATTCATTAGATATAAGGAGGAAGTTCTTTACTGTGAGAGTGGTGAGGCACTGGAAGAGATTGCCCAAAAAAAGTGATAAATACCCTGGCAGTGTTCAAGGCCAAGCTGGAAGGAGTCTTGGGCGGCATAGTCTAGTGTGTGGCGTCTCTGCCCATGGCAGGGGGGTTGGAACTAGATGATCTTAAGGTCCTTTCCAACCCTAACTATCCTATGATTATTCTGGAAATGAGGACAAACACACACACCGTGCCGTTTTTAAGATCAGAGAGCTGCTCATTTCACCAGATACTCCCTTTTCTCAGCTCAAGAAGGTTTTGGAGCCCAAAAGCAGAATGAAACGTCTCCATGGGTATTTTTCTTTCCCCCTTTCTCCCACCCCACACCCTTTTCTTTTTTTTTTTTCTCTGAGGCTCCCGTTGAGCAATAGATTTCCTGTGATTAGCTCACTTAGTACTGATTATAGCTCACTTCCTCCCAGGGATTAGCTGAAAGCAGCTTTCTGGCAAGTTTTTATTCAGATGGTGCTACCTAGCCACAGCTCACTTCCTGCACCAGCACTAACAGCACGTTAATTCAGCAGCTCATCAACTTGAAATCATTTCACCACTGCACAAAAATTCACTGAACCAGTAAATCTCAGACTGTCTTCTCCATGACAAGCAAAACAAGGCCTTTTGGGATATTTCAGTTTCCAACTTAAAGCATTTGGATCCATGAGATTTATTTAATCGGAACCAAAAAGGAGTTTTCTGAAACAGTCTGAGACTACCTTCAGAGGCTGAAAATACTTATCTCGTCATTTCAACTCAGGAAAATTGTGCACAAAAAAAACAACCCAGCAGCGGCAGACAAAGAATTACTTTCTCACAGACTTGGCAAATGCAGTCACATATCTTCTGCCTGCCAAGAGAGGACTTGTGCAAAAGCAGGAACAAGAGTAACCTTGATAATGGCCAGTAAGAGCCAGGAGGATAATCTGTTCCACCTACAGTTATTAAAAACACGTGCAGATGCTGAAACGCAACACGCAGCTCTCAAAGCTTTCCCACCTCTAAGAAGGCAGGCATCAAACTCCACTGGACTTGCTGCAACATCTCTTTCCAGCTTTAGTGGGTCTCAAAGTGTTCAGTCAATGCCAAACCACATGCCTGCAAAAACGAACAGTTATTTTTATTTAACTTTCCTTTATGGGGAAGGGAGAGGAAATTAGACTAACCTAAGATACTCCAAACAAGTACAGTTCTCCTTCATTTACAAGCACAAACAAGATACTCCCTTCAAATGATGCAGTTGAGGAAACAGCTAAAAAATAGAAATAAAAATATCTGAGCCCATCACACATGAATTTTTCATTAGGATTTACAAAGAGATGCACATTAACCAATTGCTCAGCAAGGCCAACCCACTGATGGAGCCAATAAATGGCCAGTATCTTTTTTTCCCCAAGATTAATAGCCACAAGCACTAATACACCTCCTTCAGTGAGCAAGGTTACAACCATGAAGTTTATCAACGAGTCCTTTCTTGCTGTCTTCCCTTTACTGCTACGTGTGACAGAGACAAGTCATAATACTCCCACTCTAACGACAGTATAGGAGAACCTCAGTCTCTTGACGAATCAGACTGGATGACACCCAGCACATATCCAGATAAATTCTTCTCACTTCATCTTTTCCTGACCCCTCAATTTCCTTGTGATTTTTGCTGAGTCACACAATAGAAGGGAAAACACAGCACGGAAAAATCACACAAATACACGGGAAAACACAGTACAGAAAAAAGTAACTGCCATTTAATTGACAAGTGAAGAACAGTAAAAGCAGAAAGCAAACTATCTTTTGTTCAGAAGGAGCAGTCTCTCCACAACTGTAATGAGATGTGCTTAGCATGAACCAAGTTACAGAAGACAAATATCATATTCATAGGGTGTTTGAAAAGGTTATTAAGGCTTCTAAAGAAAAATATTTTTCAAAGCCATTGCCAAAGTACATTACAACCTAAAGCCATTATTTACTCCTTAAGGCACTTAGCAGATGAGCAAAGTCTTGCACTGAAAACAAACAACTGGTCTGTGAAAATATCTCTTTCAAAGTAAAACCTGATCCCAGTCATCTTCTAAGAAGTGATCAGTGCTGGACATCACCTTCTCATCCCATAGACAGCCAACACAAACAAGTACATTTCAGATAGAACTACCCAATGCCGACAGCTAAGTCATCCTCACCCCGCGGTACAAGCACGATAAAGTACAATTTTCATACCATCACTGATGAAGACAAGTGAAGCAGATTGCACCGCTAAGATCCTGGCATGCTTCCAAACTGGAAGAGCAGATTCACAAAGTTGGTATACATACGGCAAAAAAACCCCAAGCAAACCAGCAATAACAGAAACCTTTGTGAGGTTTTTTCCCTCACAGGTTTTCAATTTCTGACTTTTTTTAACTCTGTGTGTGTGCTATTTCTTAATTATCGGCTACGTTTTGTGACTGAAGATGACATCAACAGGGAAAAATAAGACACAGACTAAAGACAAGCTGTGCAAGAGTCATGGTAGAAGCCCATAGCGCATAGCAAATTTAAGCAAATTAATGATACTTGACTTCACTGTACACTGTGGCCATCTCCGAGTCGTGTGATACCATCTCCACTTTCTCCCTTTAAACCACGCGTAGCAATCAACTCCCACCCGAAGAGTCATTTCTGCTTCACAAAATGAACTGGACACTTCTGAACTGTGGTGGCGAATCTTATCACCACTGAACTAGAAATCTCTTCTCTGCTTTATAACCTCTGAAACAGCACAGACACAGGCAACAGTACCAGATGGGCCTCAGAAGTGATTTCCCAACTACCCTTATTTCCCACTTCCCAAGTTTGTCAGGAAAACTCACTCGGCAAGGCTACAATGTCGTTATCACCAGCTGATTACAGCAACACACAAAAATTCAAGGCCAGGTTGGACTGGGCTTGGAGCAACCTGCTCTAATGGAAGATGTCCCTGCCCGTCTCAGGGGCTGGAACTGGATGAGCTTTAAGGTCTCTTCTAACCTAAACCATTCTGTGATTCTATGAAATGAGACATACTGCTGAGCTGAGAGCCACGGACACCCATTCCACCTTGCTCCAAGAGGCAGCCCTCTTGCAGTAGAGTGGAGGAGGAATTAAACCAAGAGGGACCCATTTCCACCCTCTGCCGCAGGGTTGGGTTAGTTACCGCCTACCAGCTGAATTCAGGCCACGCTTCATTTTATACAGCCCACAGCCACAGTTTTCCTTCAACGAACTATTGTGCAACACTGCATAATGATAACATGTACTCAAAGGTGTTTGAAAAAGCCTATTCAACCATCAACAAGGAAATTACTTACCCCTGCTCTACCTACCTAAAAACCTGAGTCAACTAAAGACAGACAAGACAGCCTGCAGCATGCACATTGCATGCAAATCCATGATTCAAGGTGCTTGTGCTTACTCATATTTCACTAAATAGAAGACACTTTTCAGCCTTTATTTCCATGAGCTGAGGTTTTATAAAGATCAAAGGAGAATGGGGAAAAGGGCAAGTAGGGAAAGTTTACAAGAAGAAAAAAAGAAAATGAAGTCTGCACCTCATTGCTGAGATTCTCTCTTAATTAAACCTGGCATTTACAGACAGGGAGGGCTCGCACATTCCAGAGCAAAAGTTATTTGAATAAAGGCTACCCTGCACAAGGTACCTATATAGCTTGGTGCACTTACTTCTAAGAGCATTCACAGCTGTTTAACCTACACAATCACCACCCAACAGAGCAATGATAATGATGAAAAACTGTTCAGGCTACTGGTGTTGTGCAGAGATCAGCAGTAACTTTAACAGAAAGCAAAGGCATTTTTTAACCTCTGGAAATACTATAGGCAACAGTAAGACAAGGCTGTAGCTTACCCATCCAGAGTAAAAATGCAGGGCTAACTGGACAGAGAAGAAACAACACACATTGTATATCAGGATGGCAGAAAAAAGAAGAATCCGAGAGTAAGGGATCCATCCGTTCCTCATCACACTGGTAGAGCTGCCAAATGTCAGCTACAGAAAAAATGAATACTTAGTGAAAAGACAAAGGGAAAAGGAGAGAGAAATAGCTCCTCCCTCCAGAAAAACTATCTTTTTCATATGCACACAGAATAGAGCTCTTTGTTTCTCTCCAGTGGCTGGCCGAGGCTTGCTTCAACTGCACTTAACGCTAGCAGATAGTGGTGACTTTAGCTTAGCTCAACAGCCCTGCAGGCCAAACCCTCAACTTACTGCAGCCCTGTCAAACAGCACTAGCCTGGCACAGAATGCCACAATGAGAAATTCTGACTCTTCAAGTCACTCTTCCCAGCTACAGTGTGCACCAGCAGACACCAGTACAGCATATTGCCACCTGGATGGTCACAACCACTTGGAACAGTTCACCAGACCCAAGCTCAAGACGCTTACTTCTTCATACCTACACTGAACACAAATTCAGCCAGAAAGCGCAAAGTCTATAAGCATGGCAACGGATCATCGTTCAAAACCAACCAAAAACCATGCAGAAAATTAGAGATCATTTCTCCCGGTAGAATTATATTCCATTTGTGCCATGTGACACAAGTACAATGACTTCTTCAAATACTCAAACTCCTACATGAAAAGAGTTCTGTGCAGCGCCCCACTTCTACACCAGGCAAGTTCACACAAAAACTCACCCATGAAATGAAAGCTTCCATCCACGAGGTCCTCATTAACATGACTACCTCTCCAACAAAAAATTAAAGCTATTTACTGTAATAGAAATAAGATATCCCACTTATCTGAGGGTCTCAAAATCCATTTCAAGGCATGCATGATAATCATCTATGGAAAAAAAGAAACCCACATAAGAAAGGCATCGCTCATGCTGTGTTACTAACACAAGAACTGAAGACCTGAATTACCGTACTACATTAATCTTCAGCACTAGCTGAGCCTTAAATCACAGAAAATGAAAGATACATCAGTAAAACATTACTCTGTGATGATCTACTCCTTTATCTGGAGCTCCTGCAAAACCAGGCAACTGCGGAGAGCAGCTGAAGCAACTCATCCCACCTCCAAAAAGCCATTTAAGAGAGTACTTACACTGAAGCAGATACCCACTGAGACTGGAGGCAGAACCTTGGGTGAGACACAGACAACCTGACCCAGCACAACAATTTTGCACCTTCCAAGGCTTCCTCTTTTTAATTTACAATACTATTAGCTAATACCAGCAAATCTGAACATATGAACCGAAAACTTTTTTTTTTTTTTTTGCAACAAATGAGCATGGAAAACTTACAAATTCTGTGATTATGAAAATTCAAACATGGTGCTTTTTCTTACCAATAAAAATAAAAAAATAGTTTCCTCTCATAAAATTTCATGTAACTACGGAAAAGGTTGACCTTAACATAATACCTTTAGAAATGGTCAACTTTCCATGAGTTTTTCACCTAAGGGAAAAATTTCTCAGATCCTTTCAATTCTCTTAAGAAAACAGGAAGCAAATTTCAGTAAGCTATTTAGCTAGAGTAAAATAGAGATAAGATTTCTATTAAACTTGGCAACAAAGAGAGAGCCCACAAAATATCTCTTTGAGCACTCACTTGCCATCACACTGGTCACTGGAAAATGGCCTATCACCCACCACTGACCAGGTATGTATGAGCATATGGGCAGTAAATGTGAATGTGAAGCCAAGGAGAAAGCACTGATATTACTGGTACCTCATTTAGGAAATTAAAAACATGAACAAGAGAAAGGGACAATTAAGACCGTGAACATTGAGGTTTACTGACAAGTTATTTGACAAAACGACAAAAAGTAAGCGTTAGGAAGAGAAAGCTCTTTCAGCAGCATAGGAAACATAATCATTCTCGTTAATCAGAGTGACATGGAACAAGAGTTACATCTGTTTTCAATCTTGACCAAGATCCTTGAAACAAAGATTTCTCCAGTTAAGATGCAATCTTAAATTTAGGAAGCTGGCATCTCATTGTGGCCCACAGGCTTTGAAAGAATAACGAAGTAAAGTAAAACCATCACCCATCACTTCACCAAATAGGATCCGAGAGAAAAGTACTGTCAAAGTACTAGAGCTCCAAGCTCTAGTAGTATTGCTGTGGATGTTTTATCATTTAGGTTTATCAGGTGTCTTAACTTCTTTGATGAGTAATACTCAATCCAGTTTTACCAAGCATGAGTACATTTGCTTGTGCTGCAAAAAGACTGTAAGTCTGTCCATCATATACACAATAAGCCAAGGAGAATGAGAATTATGCCTCTCAGAAGTAAAATACTTTAGATGGCAATAATTATTAATAAATAAGAAGACAAAAGGTATCACAACCACTCACTAGAACACACAGCCCTGCTTGTGAAGCGAGCATCCAAACCAGCTGTACTGAACTATTCTGAATTTTTATTTTCCATTTCCAACAGCTACCTGGAAAAATAATCTACGTAAAAAAAAATCTCAACACTGATCTAGTCTTAAAAAAAATCCAAAACACAAAACCAGTACTGTACCACATATATAAAATCCCTGTAAATAGGTCTAGAAGGGCTAGAAAGAAAAAGTGGCATTCACAAAATCAATGAGTCACAGCATTGCCAAGACATACTTTGGTTCCTGTGAAATAATCCTCATCCCACTGCTCTGCCATTTACTTTGCAACATGCCAGCAACAAAAATCAGGAGGTACCTGCATCAATTTCCTGAGTGTGGCTGTCAAGGCCCTCTTCACTACTAAGAATTACTTTGCAAGCTTGGACATCAATATAAAACTCTTAGCACGTTAACACCAGATTAAAATTAATTGTTCCTGTTGCTGAACATCTTTGAAAACCCTGAACTTCACTTGCACCCTTGAGTAGCAAAAGCAAGACAACAGCGTAAAAGACTAAGTATTTCACACTAGGTGATGCTGTCCCAACTCTGAAAATCTAACGTTTCACATAACTCATGTCTGTAACAGTGACAGTGAGTATTTCATATATGGAGGAGGGAACATTAGGAACCTATTTTCTATACCACAGAAAATGATGCTAGAATTTTGTGATGACATGTACAAATAAACACTCATTTGCTCACTTTTGTGTTTGATCTGAAGTAACATTCCCAAAGCTCAGAAACATACAAGAAAGGCACAAAGCCAAACACACAACTTTCAGCTACTACAGACTGGGCCATTAGTGTCAGATCACCCAGCAGAATTTTCAAGTCATGTTTAACTTTAGTGATTCCTTTCCCATCAATTTAGTTCCCTAACTCAGATCACCACACTCAGGGATGCAGCAGTGCTAGCTTATCAGAGTGGGTAGAAACAACTAGTTTGGGGCTGGGGAGAGCAATACCCTCTCCTTTCCCCCTCTAACCCAAATGGCTGTTCTCATGTTTACCTTGATGTTAAATCAAGCAGCACCCCTATTTCTGGTTTAAATTAGTTGCAGTCAGGTGGAGACTTAATGTCAAGCACTCAGCTTACTTAACACTAGTATAAAACACTGAATATCTCATGAACAGCAATCAGCCTGTTGACCTAACGTAAGCAAACACAGTGTAACAGCCACTCAGGATCATCCAGGAAGCCAACTAGGTTCAGAAGACTCAACTAAGATCCAAATGTTTTGAAGTTGCCTCAAGCTGACCACTAACTCCATTGCTATACATTCCGTATTCCTAAACTACACAATCTGAAAACTAAAATCACATCCTTTATGCCACGTGCGCATTTAGAATAACGTTTCCATGGCCAAAAAGAGCACCTACAGACATGTGTTGAGACCCTGCACAGATGACTGTTCGCACCACTTGGCCCTTTCTCCAGCACCTTCAGGGAGTGTTTGCTATTGGCATTTTAGCCAGCCCAGATCTAGGCTGTCAGACGGATGTGACCTGCCTGTAGCAAGAGAGGGAGATCCTTTCCATGACCTTCTAACGTCCAAAGAGGCCCTTTTCAGCAGCACCTGGAACTGAGCCAGAAATTGTTTCTCCTCAATTCTGACATGCTGAATCCTGGCAAAAAGGTCAAAAATATTTAATTCATTGTCTTATGAATTCCTGATCTGTCAAACAGTTTAAAACAGAATTAAAAGTTGAAAGATTTTTTCTCCTTTTACCTTTTCAGCAATGCTTTGGAATTTTAAAAGTTGTTCACTTTAAAGCATTAACATAACTTCGTTTTTTGTTTTTACATCCTAAAGCAGAAATACACAAACTGAAGCATATTTCCAGTTCAGTCCCTTCCAATGAGCTATTTCCACAAGAAACTGCCCAGCCAGCTTCTCTCTGAAGCCCAAATTCCCAGAAGATCCCTTTAAATGAGGATGGCCCTTCTGCAGTACACAGGCAGTCCAAAAGATACCTGTTAGCTAACATAGTTCCAGAAGGATTGTAAATAAAGAATACAGCTTAGAGTATAAAGTATTACATTTGTTTCTAAAATAAACCTCATGCTGTTGGATAAAAGTCTAACTTCACTCATTAGAGAAGCAAGGGGAAAGCCTACATACGCTGACAGTTACGTACTCCTGTGAGTACACACTGAGTCAAACATCCAGCACCTAAACAGGAAGCAGAAAACTTGAAAGGAAAAAGAAAGAAAAAAGGCTGACTTGGAAACTTTTTAGTGTATTTCCATTGCTTAATGCACCTGCCAGCTGCTCCCATTCTGGTTCACATTATGTTAAATCCCTTTCTTGACACAGTACACCACTTCTAAATCACATTCACCGTTGCCCTAACACATCGGTTCTTTCCTGCAGCTGCTTTTCTTTGAAACTACAGAATTAGAAAGAACTAAACCTGTCTTATAGAAATAACTCCTTTAGAAATAGGAAATGATTTTTGCTAACTGGCAGAAAGGACAGCCCTGACCAAAGAGTCAAATATATACAATTGTTGCAACAGGTAAACACGTGTCTTCCAGGACAACATGAAGTATTTCAGTAGCAAACTCATGCTTTTTAAACATTCAACTTTGTGCAAACTTGTTATTGCCAGAGCTACACCAGCACCAAGGCTGGGCTTAACTTCTTTTGGGAAACGACCTATTTATTATATGAAGCACCCAATATTTTCTAGGAGTCTTAAAAATATTGTATTTCCCTTAATAAGGTGTGTTCATTAAAACAATTCTAAGCACCAGTACATTATTAGCAGCTGAAGCAAAGATTTTTAAGAGCATTTTGAAATTCATGAACGTGTTAGATACATTCATTTGACAAAATAAAATAAAAAGAAATAAAAAGAAGCCTCAGCAATTTCTGAAGTGTTTTAATATACCAGAACCTCAGCCTTTCAAAAGCATGAGGAATTCCTTTTGAATTCACAGATAGTGTTTAATCACCCAGAATTTAACAGCACAAATAAAACTCCTGTCAATTTTAAGGCATGTTCCTAACATGTACATCTCTGCCTGACCTGCCGCATGAGACACTTTCAAAGCCTGATTAATCCCCATTCCCAGCTGAGAAAATAGAAAGAAGCTGAGAAAATAGAAAGATCAACTTAAAAAAAATATGGCAAGTCAGATAGAGAATTGAGACCAAATCCAGTGCTTCCAGCTCTTAGTGACAGACACCATCCACTTAATCAGTCAAAATAACAAGCACTAATGTGCATATTGTCCAATTGAAGTAAGGCACAACTTCAGGTAAAATCATGCTCTGAGATCTGGCAAACCTTGAGTGGTGAAGTAAGGCTTGAAGACT
Organism: Amazona ochrocephala; assembly: GCA_039720435.1. Taxonomy (NCBI): domain Eukaryota; kingdom Metazoa; phylum Chordata; class Aves; order Psittaciformes; family Psittacidae; genus Amazona; species Amazona ochrocephala. The sequence continues at coordinate 24,281,104 of CM077884.1, read as the reverse complement.
TGCATTAACAGAGAACTCAGTCTACAACTTGCAACCTGGGTCCCACCTAGGCAGTTCAGAAGGAGATCTCTTATTCTCACCTGAAAACATCTATTGCCTTTTACCACCTGCATTTAAATACAAATAAGAGCTTTCTAAAATCTTACAAGACCACAACCTTAAGACACCATAATTCCAAAAGCAAAGCACAGTAAGAATCCTCAGGTCTTCTGGGAATACTGCAGTGTTTCCTTGCTAAAAGGTAACTGACTTCAAAATCAGCACCTTGCCTAAGGGATTCTTGCCCTTTGCCACAAGGCAAGTACCCTGGACTCCTTTCCTCTTCCCACCTACTGCCTGCCACACTCCTGCATGAGCATGGCTGCCCTCACACCACACCAAGAGTCCAGAGCTTCCCTCTTGCTCACACACACTTGTGCATCCCTTCCCCTATGTCCTTGCTACACCAGAAAGTTGGAGAAAACACTGATTTTTGCCTAACAAAGTCCTGCAAATACCAAAAGCTTGCAGAAGATGCAGCCTCCTCCATGGTCAAACTGACCTTGCCAAGAGGCAGAATCAACACAGCACCCAGTCAAGCACTGCATTAAGAGGACTGTATTGTTTCTGAGAATGCACCTAGTAGCTCACTCAGCCTGGTACCCAAGTGCTGGGTGTGATTTGTTACCTTCAGCAGCACTGCACTTCACATAGCAAGTGGTAACCTCAGTGTTTATCACATTAAAACTTAACTGAAAATGTACTGCTACTACCACAGCAGGTACAGAAACCTCCCCAAGACAATATTCCGCAATCACAAAGCTCTCTCCAAGTTTTGAGCTAGACAGATAAATTTGATTTAGATTTAGGAAGGAGGTGCCTGCTTGGAAAACTAAATATTGAGCTTGATACAGCCTTTCCGAATCTCACCCCTAGTCCAAGACAGTGCCCCTGGTTTCACAAGAACAGAGCAGAACTGATCACGGCAACTATATTTGTAGAAAAGGAAGGGAAAGCTCCACAACCACGGTCTCCTGGTAACTCAGCTGCCTTTTCCCAACTGCCAGCACAAATACATTAGGATGCATGCTAATACATGGTGCCTGGCTGCTGGAGACCTTTCCTTCCCCTTGCTCACCCCATCACCTTGCCTCTGCTTCCTATTCCTGGATGTTTTGGTGAGTCAACTCACTTTCAAAGCTTTCTGCCTGCATCCCAGTTTCTGACCTTAGGACTTGCATCCCTGTTGGTGTTATCACTGGGCCTGGCCATCTAGAACAGTGTCTCTGTAACTAAGGGGTTGTTTTCAGAACAAATAGCTTTTTCTTTGTTGTAACTGCCACACAGACATGTCAATAGATGTGCATGTTGTAAGAAACAAGAATATACTGGCACAAAACTCACAGGGAAGTTTCCAGCGCCTTAGAAGACTCCTAATGCAGAAAACAGATAAAATGTAAAAGGAAAAAAACCCCACATAGTAAAGGAGGAAAAAAACAAAACAAAAAACAACCAAAACCCAACCAACAACCAAAAGAGACTGATGCAAGGACTCTGAAGCAGAAGTATCTTCTGTTAATAAAACACACAGACCCAGATTCAGATCCCCACGGCTTTTCACATCACCACAAGAACAAAAATCTGCAGCATCAAAATCCTTAACACTTATTCTGAAGTTGCTGAGAAACCAAAGGTGCTTGAGTAATTTTTTTTCTTAAACACAACTGAAAGGCTGAGTTAAACAACACAAGCGCACATGAGGTTTTAAAAGGATACATTTTAAAACAAGCACAGGATGTGACCTACCATATACAGGCATTCACCCATCCACTCCAGCATCCATCCCAGAGAGGGAACACAAGCAGGTGCCTCAGGAAAGAAGCTCCCCCACAGCTGGCCAAAGGTCCAACATCTAACTGCACAAGCTTCATCCCAGTAAATCTGCCTGTGACACACTGCCATGCTTGTCACACACCTCAGATCCACCAAAATACACTGCATTGTGTTAAAAAGCGCAAGATATATCCACAGAGGCACTATTCCCCATTTAACAGCCCATCAGTTTTGTTGTAACAACTAGGGTCAGCACATCCAACTTCAACAACAGATTTGTTACTTGTTCTGAAGCATTCCTGTTCCGGCCTCAAGAACTGAAATATCTAACCAGTGAACTTTAGAGTAAGGCTTTTCCTTCCTCTAAAATATTACTCAACCAATTTTTTAAATACTATTATTTTAAAGATTCTACTCAAAAACTCGTAACACAAAGGCTTCACCTTCTTACATTTCTATATTGCTTCTATTTCAGCCCATTAGTCTGCAATAATGAAATCACTGATTCATCAGTTCTCTATAACATTAAAACTGCAACAGCTCATTTGGTTTCACATGGGTATTTCTTAGCCTGCCTCCACAGTATCTCTGCAAGTTAAATCACCTCCATCTCTTAAACGAAGGAGCTAGTCCATATTTTTTGCATGGAGGTACCACTTCAGTGCTCACATTGTGAGGACAACTCCACACTGCAAGGTGGGTCCTAGACTTCCACAAGAACAGCTCCTTTTTTTCAAGTATAAAAAAAGACAAAACCAGAGAACGATGGAAATAAGAAAAATTAACACCCTCACCCAATATGCTGTGTTTCAATTGCACCTAACAGTGCTATTATTGCAAGACCTCCAAAATAACTAATATTAAAAAACGCTGCAGTATCTGGCCTGTCTTCACTCACTGTAATGCAACAGATGAACCAACCGGTTTGTTTTGGCTACAGGCAACGTGCAAGACTGCTCCTTGAAAGCCAGCTGGTGAACTCTCTGCTCCCAAACAAACCTTTGGGCAGCTGCTCCCACGTACCAGGCTAAAATCAACTTTACTTGATTTTAGCTGCTCCCCGAAGAGCCTCCATTAAACAACTAAACCATCCCGCATGGCTTTGACTGAACAAATCCCAAAAGCGGTAACAAAAAGCAGAAAACACAGGGAGGAGAAAAATAAAACAAGCAGGTTTGGTGCACAAACAGCAACAGCTTTGTAACTGGCACGAAAAGACGTGGGCTAATGGCAATCCAGGTACCAGAGCAAAGACAAGCGATCCATCCAACAACCTGCAGTGCTCGCATCGTCTGCACTCGCTGCACGGCAGGGGCAGGGCTTTGCACCCCGCTTTGCTAATGAAACACGTTTCTTTCCGTGAGGACTTATAACAGCAATACCCGAACCGCTGCTTCCCTTCCGGCACTAACGAGGTTTTAACCAGCCCCACAAGCACGAACAGCCCCCCCCCCCAGGCGGCGAGTCCCCTCGGGGCGGGCTCCGGGGGCGGGGGCCCGAGGCGGGGCCCACCACGGTCCGCAGGAAGCCGGGGCCGATCTCCGGTCCCGCACCGCCGCCCCGCTGAAGCCAGACCAGGCGAGGCGCTCTCGGCCCAGCCGCCCTCGGTGCCTGGCGCGGTGGGGACAGCGGCCCCGCGCTGCCGGAAGCGCCGTGAAGAGGGAGCGAGGCGGGGGGGGGGGGGGCAAGGGGGTTGAGAAGCCGCCGCCCCGAGTTCGCCGCCCGCCTCAGGCCCGGCCCGACGGGCTCCACAAAGGACGGAAGGCGCGGCCGGCAGGTGGGAGCGGACTCACCGGGCTGGGGCGGCGCCTGCCGCCTCGGAGGACGGACGGGCTGAGCGGGGCGCGGCCGCCACTCGGCGCCTCTGCAATGGCGGCGGCGTCGGGACCCACCGAGGCGGCGGCAGCGGCGGCAGGAGCCGGAGGGGAAGCGGAACCGCCGCGCGTGGCCACAGCCCGCGAGGGCGGGCGGGGGCGGGGCGACGCTCAGGTGACTACAACTCCCGGCGGGCACCGCGCCTGCGCCGGAAACGGGTGTCCGCGGCGGGGTCCGCTGCTCCGCCTCGCCGCTGAGGGACGGGAGCGGGGAGGGATGTAGCGTCGCTGCTCGGGGCCTGCTTCCACCCTCACACGCCCAAGGCACAGCAGCGCTGTTTTGGGGTCACGTCGTCTAAGCTTTAACATACATAACTTCTTTTCGGGTAGGCTATAGCCAGCTGCAGGGTACAGACCCACCAGACTAGAAAAACAGAGGCAGAGCACTTCTAAACTGGCTCTTCCTCACCGTTTGCGTCCATCTTCTGGCATTTAAATCTGAGGTTATTAACTCAATGCTTCATTATGTGAGAGGAAAACTGGTTTGGCACAGAACAGTGGTTTCATCTGTGTGTCAGTGGCTCCTTGGGGTCTGTGCCGGCTTACTGAGCAAACAGGGCTGGTGGCAGCCAATGCAGAGCCAATGGTCACAGAAAATGCACTCCTGCAGCCCTGCTTTATTTCAGCCCCATTCTTCCAGGAGTAGTACTCCTGAGCGACCCTGCTCTAGGCTGGTATAGACTGCTCTGGTCTGCTTCCTACCACAGGCAAAGCCATCATCTTCACTTCTGTTTGCATGTTGCTATGTTACTTTCCCATTCTGACTCAGTTCCATAGTTGATCTTCCCAGGATCAAGCTTTTGCTAATTCATCTCTGCATGTACCTTTTGACAAACTACAGCAGGTTTCTGAACTTCACACTTACCTCAGCTCTACTCCCCTTCCCTATAAGGTCTCCCTATTTGTTGCTGCTTCAGCCTTGTACCCCTAAACCCGGTCAGCTGCCACTACAAACCACTCTCAGAATCCTTTCCCCCCTCCCTCTGCAGGCATATCTTTTTAAACCAACTAGGAGGGTTGTTTTGTGATTCAGAAAATATTAACTCCTAACATGCTCTTTTAACACCCTTACCTACCCCTTTTCTTACATTGCTCTGATTCAGGCCTTACACACATCAATGATAGATAATGTTTATGTCCATCTCCTCTAGAGAACATAGTTCTGTTGCTGAGAATTCACTCATTTCTTTCTCCAAAGTTGCCAGGATTTTTCCAAAGGGCAACAACTGCTTTGCAGCTCATCCTCTGTATCTGGAAGTGATCCCTGCAGGACTGGCACCTGAATCTTCCAGCATCTGGCACACCATCAGGGCATGCCTGCTAAATGCAGGGCTTGCTAAATGACAGCAATTTTCAGTATGGGAAAGAAAGCTTAACTGGCAAGTTCCTTCATGCTTAACGCTTACAAAAGTTATTAGATTTATTTACAACTTTGGAAAAACAAACAAACAAACAAAAAAACCTACAAAAAAACCCAAAATAACAAAAACCCAAAAACACACCCCAAAAACTTGTCTACTATATTTATAATACAAATGCTACAGCTTTAAAACCAGCACCCATTGAGAAGTTCTGTGATTTATCTCATAGTTTACATTGATCAGAATGAGAATTACTCAAGTTGAGCTGAAAAGCTCGTTGGTGGGACCTTCATGTATTTTAGATACATTGAGCCACGTGCCAACCAAAATTATTAGTGCACATTTAAACCCTTCTGAAGTCAACTATTTGTTTAGTACTGACAGTGCCAAGCCCCCTGCAATTCAAGCCCCTCCTGCCTCAGTTTTTCCTATGGCATCTTACCACTAATGTGGGTTTCCATTCTCACATCTTCACTTGTACAGTTTCCCAAGTCATCCACTTCCCCTATTTTCTCTCATTTTTCCAAAGGATATTACCATTTTCTTTCACTAGGCTATGATACCAGGCAGCTTGGTTTAGCTAAGGAATTCAACCTGTGATACTCAACTGGTATTATCTGATGTTAAAAAAACAAAAACAAACAAACAAAGAAACCATGAGCTTTCAGGTGATAAGAGACCTGCAGAGCTGGGTGACAACCTGAGATGTTGCCTTTCCAAGGGTCAGACTGCAACACAGAATGACTAACCTTTGTAACAGAGAGCATAAGAACTCAACTCAGGGAATTAAAAAATCCCACTTGGAGACAAGCATTACCACGCTGGTCCATAGCCCTGCTGTGATGTGGTTAAACAGGCCACCAAATCTCACTGCAATTGTAAAGTTCAGTGTCTCCCTTCCCCCAAGCAGATGCAGAGCATGACTCCTCTGAGGTAGCGAATGAAGGACTGGCGCAGCCACCGTCATTCAGCACAGTCAAGAGAAAACAAGAGCCCAGTGTCAGAGCACTTGCCAACCTGTCGTGGGCGAAGTCACAAGACGAGCTCTGTATTGAATTCAGCAGAAGCAGAAGAAAGATGCCCGAGGGATCCTGAAGCTACAGCTGGACAGTGATGAAAGGCCGATTCTGATGATGAGAAGCCTTGGCTGTACACTGAGCCCTCAAAAGAGGACAGAATTTGAAAACCAGAATTTTCATTCATCCCCCCAAACACACTCTCCCAAAAATCATCTGCTTTTACTGACTTACTCTCGGCTTATTGAAAATAAAGCTTATTTTCTCCACCAACAGTCCTAGGAGTTACTGTAAACTCATAATGCCACCTACTGACAATTAGAAGAAACAGCAGCCGACCCCTTCTGTCAATCCAGAGCAACTGGGGGTTTCCATCAAGTTATTTTCCTTCCCATTCCCTTGTATTTATCAGCTGTTCTGACAGCTCAATGCAAGTCTTCTAAATATCTGCTTCCGCTTAGTATCTTTCGCCAGTTTTCATCTTCCAAGGGTTACTTCTTTCAGCTTCTGAAACAGAGTGAAATATCTTTAAATTCTTTCTAAACCAATTTGACCAAGAGCAACTAATCCCTCCCAGTTATTAGAATGGGAGAGATTATTTAAGCCTTCTCCTCCAAGCACAGAATGTCTCTTCACAAATTCATACATAACACATCTGGACAAAGAGCTTAAAATTCAGAAATTTAATGACTAGTTGGTGTTTCTCATACCCACAGGCTATGGGTATGAACACACAAGTTCTGGTGTGTGAAAGGTGTTCATAAGAATTGGGCCAAATGATTGTAACCCATTACGGGACCCTCGCACATTACTTATATTGAAATAACAGTAAAATAGGATTCATTTAGGAAGCTGATTTAATATTGTAAGTTTTGCTGGATGGAGGTCAGTCATTCCGTATTTCTTTATTCTGAGAAGGTCGCCTCAGAGAATTGTCCATATTTGCACACGGCTGTGAGAATCAGACTGGAACAGAACACTGTGGCAAGAAGAGTCACTGCACACACCATGGAACTATGTTGCGTGAGCCCCACTGGAACCTGCAGAATGGATTCTTCATGTGCCTAAAAATAAATGGATGACACACATTTAACAAGTCGTTTATTTTTGACTGCAACTTGGATAATTATTAAGTAAATTTAATTAGCCTTTTGCTGAGGCTTCTTCTGGGACTCAAAATCAAAACTGTTTACAGCAAATGGAGCCCCAGCTGCTCCTGCAGTACAAAGCACAATAAATTTATCTGCTCAAAATCAATTTATCAGCATTTCACAGACCGCCAAGAAGCCAGTTTTCTCCAAGGTGAACAACTATCTGGTTTCTCTCTTTGATGTGTTGTTACAAAACCAAGAAATTTGTTATGAACCACATGAGTCTTATTTCTGAATCTCTTCACTACTGCAGCCCTTTTGAGTATCAAAGGCAGTTGCTGACAACACTCAAGATCCCACTTTGCTTGGTTTTCACGTAGAATAAAGAAACTTTGTGTTTTCCTAGACACTTAGCCAATCAGATAACCATCAACCAAACAGAAGTGATTTTTTTTTAAGATGTTATTCCATCAATCTCTGCAGTTTTACTCCTCCTTTAGTTAGGGTATAAAGTAGTTTTCCATTTCACTACACTTCTGAAGCACCTATGTTGTAAAGACTTTTCTTAGTTTGACCAGTGCCAATTATATCCTAGAATTCCAAGTAAACTATTAACAAAAAAAAAAAAAAAAAAAAAAATGTGAGGATGTGCTCATCATAAAGACCAGAAGAGCACAGAGTTACACAAGTATGTCAGAAGGGCAAGATAACCCCCACTTAAAAGCCTATCAGAAAGGAAGAAAGGAGCTTCCCTAAGAGGGAATTGTACAACTAGTCTTTTACTGATTAGTTCCTGTGCTATGGAAGTTGCTACTCACAAGGAAAAAGAAAAGGCAGCAATTGTTAGAAGAGAAGCAAGAATTCCCACAGAAATAAGAACTCACAGACTTGTGTATTAGGTTGTACCACTGACAGGGGCCAGCATTTTTGCCTGAGCAGGCAGCATCCACTTCAGCAGGCTTCCAACATTCTGCTGGCAGGCGATCTGCGGAAGATGTTAATGCATCAGCAGGATCCATATGGGATGAAGCAATATATTCTCCAAGGCTTTTCCAAATGAGGTATCTTTCCTCCGCAACAGCTTGACAGAATCTACTCCCTGAAAGCCACCAGGTAAAACAGCACTGACAGAAATATGCCAACTAATCTGCACAGTCAAAGTGGTATTGGGCAGTCCTTTTTGTGTACTTTGTAACTCTTTCCAATACAGTAGGTACCCAAGAAACAATTTCACCTGGGTGGTATCTTGGCCCTCCCATCCTTAACAGGGCAAAGAATTCATCATTAGCCTGTAGACTCCTCAACTTTAGCCACACAGTTATTATTTCTTTTCCCCCAGAACAAAGTCATTCTTTCATTTCTTGTTGGCCTCATGCTGGCACATGCAAGAACTCCCCTCCAATACTTCAAACGCTTTAATATGAAAAATAAAAATGTTTTATTTATTTTTTATTATTTACGTAAGTAGTAAATGTGGCAGAAAAATGGGAAGATTTCATACCCTTTTTTATTGACCAGGGAGTCTTCCCTGCCCTTAAGTCTATCCTAGAAAATGATTACTCGAATAATGCGCAAATGATGATACAGTAGCTGAGAGTCATTAGCACATCTGACTTGGCAGCAAGCAAGAATGATTTTGTGAAAGGAAATACAATTTGTAGCAAAAATCGAGGATTTCATTATCCATGTAATTTGAAATACTGTCAATGGCTATCAGATTTTTGTTTCACAGGAGTCTGAGACTCCAACCATTCTAACCTTCAGGCACAGAGTTTTCTACATCCCCAACTTACCAAGCAGGGAATGCAGGAAGTGTTACAAACCATCAGAATACTCTGATTACTCTAAATACGTGACAGTGAATATTAAATATACCCTGCATGGCTTCAGCTGCCAAGAGAAACACTGAAAAAGCCATGTGAGCACCCAGCTCCTCACAAGCCAAGGACTGCGACGAACAGGTCAACTGCCAGTGCTGCCCACTATAGCACAATGGTACAACAGCAGCAGCAGACCACCAAGAAGTGTATTAACAATTAATCTGCCTTTGGTCAGGCAGCAGCAGCATTCAAAGAGGAGGAATGGGGGTCTTTATCAGGGCCACTATCTTCCCTTCATGTTCACATGACTACCGAGAGCTCCATCTCCAGAAGACACATACAGAACCAGATTCCAACCTCCATATTGCCCACTGTTACTCCTCTCTCCCCAGTAGAACAGGTAACAAGAATCTCACTGTCACAGCAGCAGACCAGTACTTCTGGGCTCCTCAGAATAACCAATGCTTCCTCACTGTCTTCTGCCGGCCGGTGGTACCGGCCATGCACAGGCAAGGCAGCTCTAAAGCAGTGAGAACACCAAGGGTCGGGTTCCAGGTACAGTAGAACTAGAAGACCTGTGGCTAAGTACTCGGGAGCTTCCACATCAACAACATCAGGAATTAGCACTGCCTGCAAGTGAAGATACAGATGTGGCTGTGATCAGACTCCACATACCAGAGAGATGTGGGATAAAAAATAACGTATGAACATTTTGTGCATGATTCTGGGATTTAAGACACCACTGTCTGCTGTGGTGACCTACTTGCAGCAATAGAAGGAAAAAGTATTTTCCTTATTCTGTTTTCTAACACTGGGCCTGATTTCATGGTCAGGAAGAAATTCTGTCCTGTGCTGGTTTTGGCTGGAGTAAAGTTAATTTTCTTCATAGTAACTGTATGGCCTGTGTTTTAAGATTTGTGCTGGAAACTGGTTGATAACACAGGGACATTTCATTACTGCTGAGCAGTGCCTACACAGAGTCAAGGCCTTTTCTGCTCCTCACACCGCCCCACCAGCAAGCAGGCTGGGGTGCACAAGGATTGGGGAGGGGACACAGCCAGGACGGCTGACCCCAACTGACCAGAGGGATATTCTATACCATATGGTGTCATGCTCAGCATATAAAACCGGGGAAGAAAGAAGAGGGTTGGATGTCCCCCATTCAGACTGATGGTGTTTGTATTCCCAAGTGATGGTTACATGTGATGGAGCTCTGCTGTCCTGGAGATGGCTGAACACCTGCCTGACTATAGGAAATAGTGAATGAATTCCTTGTTTAGCTTTGCTTGTATGTGTGCCTTTTGCTTTACCTGTTAAACTATCTTTATCTCAACCCATGAGTTTTCTCACAACACAAAATACCGTACGCACCAGGTGATGCTTATCAAAGCAAGAGATACAATGAGATGTCATGAAAATGCTACTGTGTGGCACCTCCTTCCAGGAAAAGGAGTTCATGACCTTGGTTCAATGAGCCAGATGACCAGAGATTACAACTTCCTGAGCATCCTTATCCGAGTACCTGCCAGATGTCTTAGCTTTGGAGTTGTTACCTTTGTCAAGTTGTGCTGCTGTAGAGATGCCAGCTCATAGGGATCCACGTAGATTCCTGGTGGAAGATGAGTTCTAGCTGCCACTGTGCATCCTCCTGCATGCTCCCCTGTTACACCAAGCTCTACCTTCAATAACAGGTCCCTTAAAACAAGCAACAGAAGCAAAACATTTATACCCATGCTTCAAAAGATGACAACCCCTCTTTCCGCGCACAAGAGACATACTCTCGAATGTACAAAAATGAGCTACACTATGTGCAATCAATTCAGAAGCAGATCCCTCTCGAGCCACGCTGTGCTTCTCCAGTTAGGATGAGGCAGTTCACCCTAACTCCACATCCATAACCAAAATGAAGTTTCACTTCTTTGTTAATGTCTCAGTCCTACCAACGGCCTCCACACAGCTCTTAGAAAAGGGCCTCCTATTCCTCCTCCACTACAGCTTGTAATCGTCATTTACTTGATCATGCTAATATATCCTAGTGCCTAACCATGCTTGTGTATCACACCTCAGTGTGTGGATACAACTGTGCATAAATTAAAAGAAGCTTCTTCACGGGTAAAATTACCCTGCACATTATTCTGATGCAGCTTCCACCCCTTACCTGTGAAACCCCTCTTTCAAAAGCTCCTGTGTGACAGTGGCACCCTCACAAACAGCCTGCACACCTAAGAGAGCACAGAATGAACAAGTAACAGTGTAAGCACACACCATTATCACACGGACAACTTTAACAAGCAAAACATAATATATGTGTACATATAATCTATGAGCACACTATCTGCAAAATCTCTCACAGAGAAGGGCAACAGCAATTCACTGAGACCAACAGCAGTTTATTAGGTCACTGCTCGACGGGTCTCCACCACTTCTGCACTGGCCCGGGGCTGCCCGGCCGGCTCCCTCAGCCCCCGCACCCGCAGCAGCGGGAAGCGGAAGGAGATTCCCACGGTCCCGCTTTACCCCCGACCCTCGGCCGGGACAACGGGGAGCTGCTGCCCCGCACCCAAGCCAGGACGGCTCTTACGGAGGGCGCAGAGGAAGGCGGCCAACCCGGCACCGAGCAGCCCCTCTCCCCACCACCGTAGGCTGCCCGCCATTGCGGGGTCCACTCCACATGGCCTGGCTACCGTTCCGAGGGCCCACGAAGCCCGCCTGATTCCGGAACACATATCGCCCCCTCGCTACGCCGCGACAGCGGGACTCACCGGTAAATACTGCCCCGGCGCTTCAGTCCGGCCGCTGTCCGCACCTGCTGCGGGGTTCTGCAGCGGTAGGGGCCAGCCGAGCCCCGCGCCGTCCCGCAGGCGCTGGGACGGGCAGCCTGGAGGGGGCCTTCGGCGCCAGGGGCAGGCGGTGCAGCCGTGGCCATGGCAACCACAGAGGGGAGACCGTGGATACGGGGACCGCCCGGGCCGCCGCCTCTCGTCCCCTGCGCCGGCAGAAGGCCGCTGCCGCGGCGGAGCGCTTTCCTGTCCGGTGCCACCGCCGCCCGAGGTGAGGGGAAGGGGCGAGAGGCGGGAAGGGCGAGGTCGATCGTGCCCCGCTTACCTCCTCTCCCTTAACGTTCAGGCTTCCACCCCGAGGGATTACTTATCTGGCAGAAACAAGGGATAGAAAAGTGGGGTTTTAACGGCAAAAGTAGTCTTCTGCAGCACAGAAGTTGGCAGGTCAAAAACACTCACCTGTTTGTGTTTCAGAGCTGCTGAAACCAGTCTTTCACGCTTGGTAGCAGAGGTCTACTGCTTGCCTTACCTAGTGATAGGAAACCTCTCCTCTTTTTATGTGGATCCAAACAGCTTCTTGTGTTTATATTTCTTGTCTAATGATCTCTTTCCCATTGCAGAGGTGGAGGTCCACTAATAATTGCCAGTGACCCTTCAAAAAGCTATTTCAGCTCAGTTTGAAGCATCATTTCTCATTTTCAGATAGTAAAAGTGGGTCTTGACAGACTTGCGCTTTTCTTCCTGACCCAGAACTATTTAAAAGCAAAAGGTAGCAGCTGCAGTAAATTTTCAGTATTGAGAGCATTATTGCAAAATTGAACTCTTCCCTATATTCTTTTTAACAAAGAAGACTTTTTACTCAACTTTTAAGTAGCTTTTGTAGAATAATGCAATTTTTCTTGATGTGGAGGCATACGTTACGTGGGGGGGTAAAATTTCTTATTACTGCAGTCTGTAGGGCAGTCAGAGGAGATAACCTTCACATTTGGAATATTTTACTTATTTAAAACCAGAAGAAAAATAACACATTTGGTGTTATTTGGTGCACTACACTGGGTAAGAAGGATCTGCAGCAGATTTAGATCCTTAAGTCTCCTCTGACATTTCAGCTGACTCAAAGCGGGGATGCAGCCAAGAGCAGAGCTGATGCCGAGTTGTTCTCAAGAGCATTTTGGGTACAGACAAATGCAATAAGGCATAAAAAGAGAAGTTGCTGCTGCCATTCAGATGAACATTCCCCTCCCCTCCTGCAAGACACAATACTTCAGATATCAGTAAAAAGGATGATTACAGATTAACTTCCTAACCTTGTTCATGTTCTAGCTGACCGACGCACTGATAGGTTCTCCCTTACCATATGAAATAAGGAGTATGATACCGCCAGGTTTGTGACAGAGACACATAAAGGATACTTGAAACATATCAATCAGTTTGTGTCTTTTCAAAGCAAACACAAGTATGTATAATAGGATTTTGTCTTTGTTGCATCTCCTGCAACGTCCAGGTTAGTTTTGTGGGAACTCCTTCAGTGGGGTTCCAAAACGTTTCCAATTTTTGTTTTATCTGCTTTTTTCTAAAGATACATTTTTCAAATATGCTCAAATAACCTGACAGCAGAACTGTATTGTTTTATCATTACTGAAAAGTCAGATTCTCCCTGATGTCACATATGGAGCTTCCATGTGAACTGTCATGCAATGCAAAGTTAAAAGCCTGGCTGTTAGAGCAGCAAAGGGTTTGGTAGGTAAGCAGTTCCTGGCTTTCCAGAGCAATGGCTATAACATGCAGTAAATATTGCTTGTGAAGAAACCGTAATACATTGATTTACTATCTTATGACATTTTTCACTTTAAAAAAGGAGTAAGTATTAAAAACCAACCGTATTTTAGTTAACGTTTGACTGTGCAGTACTTTACTTAGCTGTTAGACTAAAAGGTAATGCTGGCCAAGCAGTGACAGAAGTCTTAACCAGCAGTTGGGAATCACTCTGTACCCTGCTACTGGGCTACAGAGCACATAGAGACATGCTCAGCTTCCTGAAACTGGGGAGCCTTACACCTTGGCTGCATGGTTTTCTGAATTTGTATCACTCTGATCTTGATAAAGATAATAGTACTAAGAGACAGTCACACTTTCTGTCCCTTTTTTCTTTCCCTGTTTTTCAGTGAGCTTGGACGTTGCTGAGGACTCCTCTCATAAAGCTGAGCACACTTCAGCCAGCAGGAAGAACTGGAATGACATACATTGCAAAGAAGTGTGGCGTCTGCTTTGAGCCTCCATCCATTATCTTGATCTACACAGAAGCCAGCAAGGATAAGACTCGCCAGCGGATCATGCCAGTCAGGAATTTCTCCGTGTTCTCAGGTGCAGTGTGTTTACTTGTACCATTCCCCTTTTCCCCTCCAGACACAGTGAGAGCAACAGCTAGTTGGTAATAGCATTTTTAGTAGCCACTGGGTGGCTTCTTACCAGCATGCAGGGATTGCAAAGAGGGGTTGTTTTGGGGTAACATTGTCTCCCCTGAGGAGCCCAGGGCTACATCTTAACCTCAGTAGTGGCTCTGCTAAGTCTGGACACCTCACTCATGAGGGTTTGGGAGAAGAGGATACCTGTAAGTCTTCATGGTGGCTTTCTCTTTAGACTGCAGCATGGCTGCTGAGCAGCTGAAGAATAACTCTCGGCACAAGGCTTACCTGGAAGGAGTCTCACTGTGTCAGCTGCAGAAGCTGTACAGTTTGCTGAAAGGTCATTTGAGAGGAGAGAGCCTGGCTGAGAGCTTGGAAAAGTTTCGGCAGGAAAAAACCATTGACCCAGAAGAGGATATGAACAAACTGGATGACAGGGAGCTAGACAAAAGGAAGAGGATCATGGATGAGCTCTTTGAAAAGAACAGGAAGAAGAAGGATGACCCGGATTTCATCTACGACATTGAGGTTGAGTTTCCAAAGGATGAGCAGCTGGAATCCTGTAGCTGGGACATGGAGTCAGGTGAAGAAATCTGATTCTGGACAAAGATGTGTTGGATGGACAGCTCAGAGGCAAATCTTGGAGCCCTAACAGAGAATGATGTCAGTGTACACAGCCACATTGTTTTCAGCTCGTGCAGCTGATGCATATGACAGTGGCTATGGAAAACCCAAAACCTAAGGAGATACAGCAGGTTTAAGTGAACTTTTTTTAAGAAGCCAGACCCGATGAAATGGCAATTGGACAGCTGAACTTACTGGATGGTTTTAATCTGTTGCTATGTATAAGTGTCCAAAATAATTTGAAGTTATTTAATCTTCTACTTATTTATATTTCAGTCAGCTTTGGCTGAAAACCTCATCACCAGCTTGCCTTGCTGCCATTTCTATTCAGCATTGGCTGAAAATGAAGTGTTAAATATTTATGTCTTGAAAGCAGTGTTAAAGCTTTATTGTATAAGTATGGTATTTATTATTACTTGCTGGAATGTTAAGTGGGTATTAGTCTTTCTAGATAAAGCAACATTGCATTCAGAATATTACTCTCGCATTTCCTGAGCAATGCTTAAATTTCCGGCTTACACAACTATAAATTGTTATGGTTAAGAAATGGAAGGACAAACAGCAGGGTGTTTTTTTGGGGGGTGGTGTTTGTTTTGTTGGGTTTTTTGTTTGTTTTGGAGGTTTTGGGGGTTTTTGTTTCATTTGTGGTTTTTTTGAGACAACCAGAATGTTTCCTGCTCTGGAGATACGGGCACAGAAAGCACTCCAGAGCAAAGAATGCTCACCTGAGACTTCTGCAGCCCCATGTCCCTGAGCTGCCATTGAAGGGGGAAGGGGAGGCACGCAGGCACACGTGTACCTCAGGTGACCACAGGAGATGGAAGGAAAAATGGCTCATGCAAAGGCTCCACTCTCACCTGAGAGGTTTGAAGATCAAAACCAGACCCTGAATTACGCTTACCAATCAATGAGCCATTGCAACTTATGAAGCGTACGAACAAAGGTATTTTTCACACTAAAGAGGATTTCATCATTAGCCAGCTTTATTCTACCCACTACAACTTCCACAAACAATTTTTTCCCCAGATAGCATGTGTAGTCACCTGGATTACAGCAGGGAGTAGAGGTGGTCATCACTGCTGCAAGAGGATCTGTCCAAAAGAGATTGTCACAATGCTCAAAAAGCATCAGGTAATGCTACTGCTTATGCAGTCAACATCAGTGCTCCCTCAACAACAGCAACCTGGTTCTGTTCCTTTAAATGCAACCACAACAAATACTCACCAAGCTATAAGGTCTTCTATTTATTACTTACTTCACTTAAATGACAGGGCAGCCCCTTGCATCTCTGCTGAATCCACACTAAGGGGGCAACTATAAATAACTAAACAAATTTCAGGGGCTACTGAAACAGAAGCATAGATATGACCACACTATTCCTAAACCCTTCAAACTTTGCATGTTGAACCACTTCTACTTGCCATCATCAGATTAGAAAATGATTGTTACTTAAACCTGGCAAATGCTTACAAACAGAAAACCAAAGCAATTAAAATGCATTTTTCCCTTAAAGAAATCAGCATTATTTAGAACACTGAGCTTTACCAAGCACACTATAGCTGTTGAGTGTGCACATCTCTGTCAAATGACAATTATTCTTGAGAGAGATTGAACAATGATATACAGAAGTTTTAGTATTTAGCAGCCTAAACGAGTAACAGCTCATGAATGTTCATTTTCCCCCTCCACCCTCAGAGATGTCTCTTTCATAAGCCATGTTCTGCTGTTTGCTTGGTTTCAGTAGCCAGGTCAGACACCATGTAACCGAGCAGAGCCTCTCAAGCAGAAATCAGCTCTATCAGAGGACAGATTAAACTCCATACGGGTGAGTTCACTCTTTCCATGACTCACCAAGCTGTTTGAGGGTCACAGGCTCCTGTCAAACAAATGTCCATATGGTCAAAGTAGACACTAAAGCACAAAACGCAACCAACACAAGAGGATTTGCAGGGAGGATCTTTGGGTGACAAACGATAACCAGCCCCAGTGCTCTGCTTCATTGCAATGAAACAGTGAAGCTAAATAGGAAACAGGAGCTGTGTGAGCCTCTTGCATCCTGAAATAAACACTGCAGACTGGGTTTGGGCAGTGTTAAAAATATGCCCCTTCAATTTTTCTACAGCTAGGATCTCTCCATCACACACTTCTACCACTTTGCTTGAAGATTTGGTCAAATTGAAGAGAGGTTTGGTGCCACTATGTAGAACTTGGTTTGAAAAAAGGTATTTTGTTTCTTGAAGTTTAAATATTATTCCTTGCCCTTCATACTAAACTGCTTCTAAATTAAAGGAAAACTCAACAAGCCTGTCCCTACCAGGTGCAGCACGGTGTTTGCAGTTAGCTCACACAGGAAGAGAATACAGCTCCTCTGCTAAATCAATATTTAACTAACAGCCTGCTCCATACAGATATGTAAATATCCCACAACTGACATTAAACAGCTCAGCTCTGTTATCAGGTCTCCAGACTTCGTTAGAACACTACCCCAGATCATCTTCACAGATTTTTGATTAACGTTCAATGTGTACACTGAAGTCAACCACATGGTTCTGGCTTACCTGGAAAGCCCAGCATCTCCCTCCCCCTGCAGTTTGCCACTACAACCGGTAAGAGGCAGCATCAATGGATCGAGAGCCCCGTTCGTCACCACAGAGGTACTCTGGAGATGTTGGTATTTTGATTAAGAAACATTCCAGGAAACGGCCGAATTTCAGACGGGCTTTTCTAACAGTGAAACAAGGAGGCAGCGCATCATGGCTCTGCTCATCAGCCCCCTTCCCTCCCCAGGGCAAAGCAGTCTGGAAATCTGCAGGAATCCCCCAATGGAAAGGGAGTAGAATTCTTGAGAGCCATTTTACTTCTCATCTCTACTCCCAAATAAAGCCAGAGACTTTTATGTGACATTACACATCCCATCACAATCTTTTATCCTCTCTAATGCAATCCTAGACTTTCAAATACTGGTAGGGAGGACTTTACCTCATGCAGACTGTTCCACAGGTTAGTTTTGCCTAACAAATGGTGCTGTTAAGACAAACTACAGGGTTTCCTGCATGGCTCTAAAAAGTCGAACAGAATGAAAACAGTTAATTCACCATGAGAGATGACATTTTAAAACAAATCCATCATTGTTACACTAAAGTGTAATTCCAGTCCTCCCCACACCCCAAATAACTATCTCCCAACTGTTGCTAGCTCCAGAATTTGAGATAAAGACTTATTGTATCTAAATACTTCTTTTACTTTAAGAAAACGCATACCTTGGGATGGGAAGGAGGGTGAAGGGGTTAAGATCTGACAGCAGAGATACCAGATGTATCTCCGGCTTATCAGATTTATAGATTGACTATGTAAAAACCCTGAATACCTACTTCTGTCAGATGTTTCACTCTATTTTTAGAACATGTGCGGATAGCTCGTGTGTGGAAGAGAAGTTCCTGTCTGTGCCCGTTGGGTTCAACAGGAGCCCTACCCTGCAAACCACACACAGCTCTTCTGTATACAAAAAATGTTCATTACTGCTCTGCTAGAAGCAGGTTGTTTCCCTCTCCCAGTTTAGTGTTTCTGGATTAGGGCAATTCCCACACTAATCCTGTTCCTTAGGAATCTGCAACAATCATAATAAAATCTGCAAGAATATATGTAAGGGACAAGGTAAAACAAAAATACCATGTGGGACATGTCTCATTAAAAAAGGATTTCTAAGATACAAAACATGACCTACAAGTTGTTATAACTAGATTAACAACAAATGTTTCATTTGAATACCATATTTTAATTAACTAGATTAACATTAATACAGCTCGTCAAGTCATTCATTTCCCCGTTACAAAGTGAGAACATTGAAGTTGACAGAGCAGGGGACTGCTGCACTGACTTACAGAACCCTCCTGGAGAAAAAGCTTACACTTATTCAGAAGGTGCTCACTTACATCATCTGGATTATCATGGACAATGACAACTTGATATATCCTTTACCAAATAACTTTTAATGCAAACATCTTTCAACCTGTGCTCATCCATGTACACGCCCAGTGCAGAAGCCACACTGCTCAAAAGCATCACCATCCTGAACAGAAGAAGAAATGCTGCTGCAACACAAGTTTGGCAGGTTCCTTAAAAGTATTATTCCTTTTGGATTTAAATTGAGTAGTGGTTTGGTTTTCTCTTCAATTACATAACTGAAATATTGAGTCAATCGAGAAATGACAACAGAACAAAACATCTTTTGGAAAGCTAAATGTCTTCATGGAACTAATTCACACGTGCAGCCAGTGCAAATGGGCAGCATCAGCTTCAACAGGTTTAAATAATCACTAACTAGGCTTAGTCAGATTTTGTTCTTAAGTCAAATTTTATTTAGAATTTAAATTTATAGTTCAAAAAGTAGGCACATTCTGTAGGTATAAAAGTTTAAAAAAATACATCAATTTATTGATAAATGCTTCAGGTTAAATTTACATTTTCATACATTATCATTATATTGCAATAATTGTCTTGCATCTTTTAACACTTACAAAAAATAAATTAATGGGATTGGGTAAATCATTTGAAACCATGCTAAAATAATTCCTTAGAAAAGAGGGGTGAAGTTTGCCACAGCAATTCTGAATTCCTTGCTACTGTACATAAATAACTTCCATTAAGCAATACAAGGTTAGCAGAACAGCACTTCCCACAGGGTGAACAGGAAGCCATGGTGGGATGCCACCATTGTACCAAGAACATGGAGGGAATGAAGTTCTACGCTGACAGCAACTCTCACCTCTCAAAACACAAAACCCTCTTACCCTCATGCACCCAATTCCCCCCTTCCTCATGGGAGGTGATGTGTAAAGGACAAGGAATGACTCTGCATCTCCTCTTGGTTACATTTGTATGTGATTTGGTAACTATTTTTAATTAGACCAAGAATGCGTTTCCTTAACATGAAATGTGTAATCGCTCACCATAAATAACTAAAGATAAAAAACGATCTGAGAAGAAGATGGCAACAGCTCAATCTAATCAGGTCACAGTGAACTGCAATCCCACCCAAACTCCCCAGCAGTAACATCACTCAACCCACTCTACCTCATGTAACTACTCAGGTTTCCATTTTGGGGAGATTCATTAAAATAAAAAGACCCAGAAAAGAAGTAACTGCCTTTGAACTTGAGTCTTGCATCTCCAGAGCCTTCAGAGAGGGCTCAAACACGCTTAAGTACAGCAGCCAGACAAAGGTACCGCAACAGAAACACGTGAAGCTCTGGAATAATGTAACAGGTTACAAGGACAAACCAGAAGTATTTTTGACAGGTAAATACCTTCCAGACCTTCCTGACATATGGAGGGGAAATTAAAAAAAAAGGCAGGGAGAAAAACAACAAAAAAATCAGGAAAAAAAAACAGAGAAAGCAGGTGGTATGTGAGAGAGAACACAAGGTCATTAACGTTAATCATCCCCTTGCCTTCTCCCTGGCCATATCTCTGTGCATCAAACAAACACTGTGTTACCCAAGCTGTAACCTCCTCCCGGCATCACTGAACACGTCCTCCTCACCAAGGGGACGTTGCATCATTTTGAGACCTCTCCTCTCCAAAGGTGGCTATAGACACATGCGCATTTATACATAGATATATACAAACAAGGTTAGAAAAATATTTAATTTTTGCTTGTTTAAATAATTACTGGAAAGTGTTAATACAGGAATACGTTAATATTTGTACAATTAAAACTTTATATATAAATATTATATATATATAAAGCATTTTTCATAGCAGCCATTGCATATATATAGTAGAACAAGTCTGTGAAGTCTATGCTGCAAACTGAGGCCAAGCAGCGTTCATCCTCTTCCGAGAGGAACATCTGTACCGGAGCCAGGATTTCAGGACTGAGGAGTTCTGCTCCTCCAGTAGAGCCGCTGCTTTATCTTGTACCAGATATTGCCCACACCACCCAAGTGCATAGTGTTTTTAGGGAGAAATGCCACTATGTGGAATCACCTCACTGTCTTTAAACTTGTCTCCAACAGCTGAATCAGGCCAACACCTTCTAACAAAAAGGCAGAAACATAATGGAATGGCTTAAAGTGTGTTAACGCCAGGTAGCCATGGCCTTACCACAAGGTGTGAGGGGGCAAGTGAGGGGCAAGTAGGAGGCGTCATGCAGGACAAGGTTTAGTAACTCATATTTAGTTTGTTTTTGTTGAGTTCCCTTTCCAGGTTTCCTATCAGAGTGTCGATGCTTTCCTGCAGGTCTTTGAGGTCTGCTTTATGATCCACCGCAGAGTCTATCGCTTGCATTGCCAAATAGCTCTGAAACGTGTGCTCCCTGGGGATGGACTGTGGGTGTCCTGCCGGGGCATCCAGCTCCTCAGCTTTGCTGCTGTCATCCCCACTCTCTGAGTCTTCCGAAGGGACGTCATCGTAGTCTGCTTCAGTCAGGCAGTCTTTTGGGTTTAAGAAGTAGTTCTCCCCACAGCTACTCCAGTCTCCAGCATAGCGGTTGCTCGACGGGCTGTTTAGACCTGCTGGCCTTGGTCTGAGTACCCCAGACATTTCGGTACTGCTCAGATTCAGCATCTGAGGCCTCTGCCTCTTGGGTCTCAGGTAATTCAGGGAGGATGGGTGCTCGGGAAAGGCATTCAGATGTGCTGGCTCTTTGGCAGGTGAGTGGTGTACTAGAAGAGAGAAGTTACACCAGTCAGGAGTGAATCCATGCTGAAACAAGAAAGATCGACAACTGATGCCGACTGTCCTCCCTTGATGTCACACGCTAAGAGCATGCATGAATACATGCAAGCTTACAGCCAACACATTCCACTATTACATTTTCCACCACTGATTGATATGAAATAATTGGAAAAACTACTGTAAAAGCTCAGTTTTGAAGATTCATGCCAGACTCAAACTGCAACAGAGAAAAGCCTATCTAAAAAGTAGAAACTCCCAGAGCACCGATTAAATTCACAGCGTGAGTTAATCACCATCGGGCTCCGGGTCAAAGAAAAGCAAACAGCTCAGCTCACACGCTTGGCCCAGGCTACAGGAGTACAGAAAGCAGGCACAGCAAAAGAGGTTAAAACGCAACAAAAACCCCACTGCTGAGAAACACGTAGAGAAGCTGAAGAGCCGAACTCTTGCGCTTCTCTTCTGCCCTGATGTTCTGTGCTATTAAAGCAGCTCATTTGCATTCATTTGTCTAAGCAGCCACAACCCCATGTCAGATGTACACTCAAACAGGTTTGACAGCAGTGTTACCTGAGCTCACGATTCTACAGCATAAGTTACTAACAGTCTCCTCCACTGTTACCGGCTTCCTACGGTAAACAGCACAAATATTTTTACTGACCTATTATGCCTATTAAGCATCTGAACTGTAAAACTTCTGCTTTTATATAGACCACCTCTTGGAATTAGCAGCAGAGACTTTCTATTCCCACTGAATAGCAAACGTGGTGCACACAAACCCTTGCAGTTCACAATCTCACCCACTCCTCATTGTACTCCTTGCAAACAAGCACAAAGGCTCAGTCCTGAGATGTGCCCAATGCTTCCTTTCTAGGTCTGCATTACAGGTCTCTCCAGGGGATTTTAGTCTTACTTTGTGTCCTGCACAGTAACATGCAATAACTGTCACTGCTTCCCCCCCCGGCCCTCCCTTACTACAACAAAAGCCCTTCTGTTTAGACTATGCTCCATTAAGAGGAAGGGCCGTGGCTTAACAATAACTTGCCAGTATTATATGGTTTAACTGAACAAGGACTATTTGTCTTCAGTTGGAAAACTACGGAAATTGAAGTATTGCACAACATGTTGATTATCAAGCTGTCTCAATCTACAGAAGATTAAATGTAAGGGACCAGGCTGGGATCCTTTCGTCGGGTCCAACTGTTCTGTTTACACTGTCTGGTGTACACCTGCTCACGCCTCTGTGTTCGTGTTTTACCACCCTTTTAGCACAGTGTTCAGTTCTTGCAAGCCAAGGGACAATGTTCAGCTCTCCTCTTCAAGGCGAAGGAAAACTCCACTACTGACCCTACTCCTGTCCCCTTTACAGCAACGCACACTCCTATGGGCAGAGCTGCATTTACCTACTTGTTTTCCACAGCAGCTATACCATAACCCATCCCCAGGGTTTCATAATTAGCTCCTGCACAGCATCTGCTGCTCAAAGAGCTCTCAGTTTCCCTCCTCCTCCACCCATGTTTCTCTCCTGTGCGGGCTCACTGACTGATAACCTGTTTCCATTTTTGGTGGTCAGCAGCTTTGGGACTGCCCACCTGCAGCTCACAATGGAGCAGAAGTGTCCTCAGCCACCTCAAGCCCATCATGAAGATGCACCATATTGTCAAACTAACTCTCCTCTTGCTCCTATCCTCACGTAGAGCCAACAGCCGGCAGCTTCCCTGCCGCACTGACCTGAAGCATGGTCAGTGTGTACTCGTTACAGCCACAGGGTTGGCTGTCACAGGAGGTGACTTCAGGGCACGGCCACCACCAGGTCACCAGAGTATGGAAATAATGTGAAGAGCATCATCCACAAGCAGCTCTTGCAGTGACATCCTTCCAGCACCCGCAACTGAGCTGCTGGAAAGCCACTCACCCGCTCAGCTGGAAATGAGGGCAGACTGGCTAGCACTGCCTAATGCAAGCAAACTGTTACCAATCAGACTGTCAAGATGTTCCCAACTTTGCCAATTACAAGGGAAGAAATAAAGCAGTACTTAGGGTTATTTCAGAGACCAAACAACCAAAGAATTCCACCCACAGTTAATCCTGAATGGTCAAAGCAGGAGAGCAGGTGGGGGAAAAAACAATCAATCAAACAAAGCCCCCATAAAACCCCCAAACAATCAAAACCAAACAAAAACACCCCAAAAATCCAAGCAACAAACAAAAAACCATTCCCAAGCCCCCTAGTTCAGATGTTGAAGCCTCACTGTCACTAGGTTTGTTTTTTCTCGTGTCTTTACTCACACAAAGCACTCTCCACCATTTCTGACATTATACTCAAACTCTGCCACCTGACAAGAAAGCAATTGAAACAAGATTTCCTATTAAAGTGACCAAATATAAAGAGTAGATTATAAAATGGTCAAGATTTCTTTAGATTACCAGGTGATAACATAGTACCTTGTGTTTTAGGAATTATGATGCTGCTCAATCATCCTGTGGATTAACATACACTGTTACACAGTACAACCACACCGCAATGGTTCATGAAACAGTACCTGGCCACAGCTGGAGTAAATAGTGAAGAACCTCTATGTGCTTTTTGAAGTCCAGGGCACTAGCAAGCTCCTCGGAGTCGATGAAGACTCTGTTGTTATGGTTGGTGGTCTCCTGCCTCTGGCTCAGTAACACAGGCCCAAAACATACAGCTAAATTCTGGCATGTCATCTTATTTACTTCGTGGTAAGAAGCCACTAGTTTCAGGTGATCCAACAGCATCTTCAGAGTAGCCTATAAGAACAAAATGCTGCTCAGGAAACAAAACACTTGACACTGGTGGTGCTGACATCCTAACATTGCTGCTCCAGAGACCAAGAGCAAGGCTGACTGCTATTTTTTTTCTACCAACACCCATCAATCAAATAGGTAAGTCCTGAATTAGGAAAGCCATATTAAACTATCACAGAGCAGACTAATTAAGACAGACTTTCTGGTAAAATTCAGCTTGTTTCTTACCTGATCTCATTTTCACATTGATGAGTTTTCTCACAGTGGAAAGGGGACAGGAGGAGAGGGGAGAGAAGCTGCAGAAGCAGTACTGATGATCCAGTACATTAGAAAATAAAGAAATATTCAGTATGACCCCAGCATCAGAACAAGCTTCCAGGTAACTTCCAGGTACTGCGCAGCCACTCACTCTCTATGTGCCTCCCTAGAAATAGGCTAACTGTGATTTCCTGAGTTTGGGAAGTGTCAGCACACACCACTATTACACTGCACAGTGGTAAACAAAGGCTTCATTGCACATACTTAAGAAAGGTGAATGCATTTGCCCTTGTGATTACGACATACAGATCAGAGAGCTCCACAGAAATGGAGGAGGACACCACAGGAGAATAATCTTCAATGTAACAGTGTAAAAGTAGTGGTCACAGCTTTTCATTCAGTTTTACAGAGACAATATAAAATGCAACCCAGAATAAACCCAGTAATGCAGAGCCTCCAATTAACCACAGCATGGAAGTATTTTGAAAGACGTGGGGCATCGAAAACCCAAGTGGACTGTGAAGTCAGGAAATGGGTGTGCACATTTTGACATGTTTTATTTCCAGTGTGAAAATGTCCCTTATTTTCTGAAGCATGCAATTTACTTGCCCCGGCTAACACCACTCACCTTCTCAACATCTGGCAGGCAATCCAGAAGGGCTGCTGTGTGCTCAGAGTCACTTGGGTCATTCTCACAGCCGCTTGCTGTCATTCTCAAGGGATTTTTCACCATGGCATCCAACACTGCTTCGTAGAGCTGCTTGGTTATCAGGGGAGAGGGTAGCTCTCGCAGGTAATCCTTTAGGACACCTTCACAAGAGACACAAGAACAGTTGCTTTTAACAAGCTGCAGATTTGTCTTCCAGTGCTTTTTGGGACCACTAAAGGACATCAGCTTCATCTGAACCATAAGAAAATCCTTTGTGTCAGTGACACTCATTACACTTGTGAGCAAGAGGTGGGAGGATGACAGCAACACGGCACAGTGAACCATGGCCTCAGCTAAGAGGCAGGATGTATCTCTGCAACCTTCCCATGAGGCTAGGGCCACCAGCACCCCATCCCTGCAATCCCAGCAGTTTCTCCAACTCACGCAAGGCAGCTTATCACAAAGAGAGGAGTGAAGCCAGCACAGGAAGGAGCACTGTCTCCAGAGGTGTGCACAGGAGCGGGTACACCAAGCAGAGTGGGCACCTCTCCTCATCTGGGTGAGGGAGAGGCAAGGAAATGGCTCTTAGCAGTCCCCCTCTTGTCCAAGGAAGGAGCTTTTACAAACACCAAAGTCTTCAGCTCCGTGATACCTCCTCCTTTATATGCAATGGCAGTTAATTTGTCTGTTCAGTTTATCTGCAGCTATAAAATGATAAGCAAACATCCCAGTGCTAGAAGCATGTTTGGTGAAGCACACATTTCCTCACCTACCAAAGCAAAAAACACAGAGATGTCCTCAAGAGGGAAACACCAGCTCCCACCTGCCTGCCATATTCCTCTGGAATATGTTTTGGTGCATTTTGTTTGTTTCACAAAGAATATGCCACTTCTGTTACAGCTCCACTTAAGGGGCTAGTTTTTGTTTATCAACTTCACCATATTCCTCTCTGTCCACCAAATTTTATATCTTCCCTGGATTTTAGAGGCCCATGTTCCATGCACGGATTAGCTGTTTAAAATATTTAAGAGACAAATGTGGCAGAGGCTGGTGCTGTACAGCATGGTTTGGGATATTTTCCTTTTTCCACAAGCAAAGCACTAGCAAAAGATGCTGACTTTTACCAGGATCTTTGCTTCTATTGTGCTTTTTTTGGAGGGGGAGGCTGACATAAGAATCAGCTTACAGTAGGAACTGGTCTGTCTTAACCAAATCCCTTTACACCACTGAAAAACTCACAACTGTCCATTAGTAATCATTTAGTAGAAAATCCTGTAATAGCATCCACAGTCATAGGACTAACACCTGTCAAAGGACTTTCTCCTGTTCAGCCCTGAATAACAGGATAGTTTAATGCGCCCTGACCTTTCTAAATCCTTTTGCTATTCACTCAGCTAAATTAGCCCTGTAAGAGCCTGCTGCTATTTTTTGCCACAAATCTACACTTCCCACTGCTGCCAGCCCACTAGCACATTTGCCTTGACACAACCACACACAACAAATTTAGACAGCAAGCACAAACTGCCATCCACTTCATTAATTCCTCATTTTTCTGGCCCACTGAGCTGTTAATAGCATTGCATGCTTTATGCAGAGATATGAATTCACGTGGATGCAAACAGACACGGTGCGACATGACTCCTGGTCAGTTCCAAAAATGGGCTGCACGCTCCAGTTTGAGCCACAACCAGACTTAATCTGTGTGTAAGCCTCTGCCAACCCCAAGAGCATTTCTCAGTCAAGATTTAGTCATTAAATGTTCATTCTTTAGTCTTTGGAGACCTGTCAAAACCAAAAAATCCTTTTAATCTCTTCACAAAGGAGCGCTACTCACATTTCAGAGGGACACGAGGCAGCGTTTCTCTCCAAATCAGCCAAGATTTGTGCTGAGGATTCATATTTTATGGAACGCATGTTTTGGCTGATAAAAGTATGAATTGTGTGCATCAGCCTCAGCATTGCAAATATAGCAGTAAAACACCAGGGAAAACATTCCCCCGCAACCCAGCTCCCTAAGGATAATGAAGAGAGGTTTTGTGGGCTCTTTTATTGCTAGCACTAAGCACAGTGGGTACCTAGGTCTGTCAGCAGAAATTGCAGGCTCCCCTTTCAATCCAGTCCATTTGTCTGCTTACAAGTTAATATCAGGCAGTTTCTGCTGTTTGGCAGAAAGCACCGGAGGGTTTCTGTTCCCCCCATTCTGAATTGATTTACAAAAATCAGGGAGAAAACAGGGCTTCAATAATTTCATGGAACAATCTGATCTTAGAAGTTATCACCATTTTTTCTCATTAACTTATTTGTAAAGAGAATAAATTAATCCAGTTTAAAAGATCCTCTATAAAGGGTATATACCATCTGTGTATACCAACAGAAACACAAGCTGCTGCTGCAAGAACGCTTGTACTTCAGAGCAACACTGAACCCAACGGCAAAAATCTGCCAAGGCAAGTAAGACGAACAGACTAGACTGTACATTCTGAACCGAAGGGTTTATTTAACCCAGTAAAAGTCACCAAATAGTAGTCTAATTATACAAAGTAGTGCCAGAAGACTAACGTGTAATGAACAAAATTAATTCTCAACACACTGAAATGAAATAAACCACTAAACAAGGTAGAACTGTCCCATACAGCTGGACGCTGTGCTACAGAAAGGACTTTGGCACAGGAAATTTTTACCCTGGCTACTGTTGTTACATTTTCCATCCCTGGATAGGTAGGAAATTAATGCTTCTGACTGATTTCCCAGAGCAACTGGTTTACTCAGTGGTACCTGAAATTAAAGTAACTTTGGCTCACATAGCAAGTGTCAATAGTTATAAAACTGTTCCGCCTTTAGGCAAACAAGAACAACCTCAACAGCTTACTTCAGTTATGCAACTCCTGTGAAGGCACCCGTGTAAAGAGCTGATACAGATGCAGACCTCTTGTTCCTGCACTCCCAGTCCTTCCGACCTTTGCCAAGAGCTTGCTGCATGACAGCAAGCCAATGGCCGCTCCAGTGAGCAGAAGAAAGTTGCTATTTAATTATGTTTTAAAAGAAGCAATGACCAAATGAAGGCCCTTTCCTGCAGCTCTAACCAGCTTAAGCAAGATGATGGGCTTCCAGAAGTCCTGCAAACTACAACATAAAGGGAGGACAAGGGCTTCAGCCAAGAAGGCCCTTGGAATCACATTGTATTGCTGCTAGCACAGCTGACATGCCTGATCACAGCCAAGTGATCCACTCCAACACAAACCAACAGCAGAGCCTGAACTGGCTCAGGGAACCTCGGCTCCTTTCAGACTTCCACTTCTCTCTGTAACTGGTGGAGCAGTTACTGAAAGCTCCTTCCATACCCTCCCTCCAAATCACTGCTGCTTCATACTTATACATCCCCACTGCACCCATCCTCACCTAACTTTTATCAATACAAAGCAGCAGTTAACAGCTTGTTAAATGACAACAGAAAACTAGTTCAGAGCAAAACTTCACCTTCTAAAGGTACTTTAGGAACATGGCACAAGTCCATACTACAAGAAAGCAAGTCGATCTATTACCTGTTATGACATTAATATCCGGGTACTGGCTTTCACAGAGGGTAACAGCCTTGCTGTCCTTCTCAAATGCCTCTCGAAGTTCTTTCTTAACTGCTGCTGAGCCACATAACCGATACAGGCCTACCACCTAGAAGCAAAAACAACAGCCTACATCAGTCATTTCCCTGCAGAGGGGACTAATAACTGGCATCATGTATTGTCTCATCCAGGAAGTGCAACTAAACCGTTTGGAAATTTATATTAAAGAAATTCAATCAGTGCAAATCAAATGGTCATGTCTGGTATCAAACATTTCACAAGACACACAGTTGGGTCTGTGAAGTGCTGAATAACACTAATTTTTTCCATAATGGTGAATATCCTGAGCAGTATCTTGTTGACAGGAGTTTTAAATTGGAATAATTTAATGCTTTGCTTCTACGCAAACTCAGGAAAAGAAACACTGATGAAACCTCTGTTCTTATCCTACTTATTTAGATCACCATTATTTTTCCTAGCTTAATTATACAAGGCACAAATGGAACTTCAGCCGAAAGAAATCAGGAGGAGAAGTGGTGTGAGCTTTATATATTTAAAATGACATAAATTTCATATATTTACCAAAATAAGGTTATTAACCATTAAGAAAAAAGCAGTCATACAACTACCTATTAAGAAATGTTACAAGCCAATTAAAAAAACCAAACAACAAGCAACAAAATAAACCATACTCCATTATTACACCTACAATATGCTGTTTTAAAGATGACAAGATGCTGACCTACATGTGTTCCAAGTCATAGTAAAGTTTTATGCAAAACAGGGGTTATTTACCTTGCTCAAAGTGATAAGAATGAAACCCACAACACTCTTGGACTGAATTACTGGTTAAATCATGTACTTTCATGCACGCAAATCTTGCATTTTATCATTATTTACTTTTCATTTTCATTGACACCATTTACACAAAGCACTCCTATGATCTCAAGGAACTAAATCTTAAACGCATTAATTTTATTTTAATGAACTTCATAGGCGGCCGTACTGAGCAGTAAAAGGTTAGTCCAAAACTCCCATAGACTCAAAAGACAAAAAAATACCCAAAGACAAACACCCAAAAAAACCCCAACAAAACACACACACAGAAAAGCCCAAACAAAAAAGAAACCCTGACTTAGACTGTACTGACTTAGACCATACAAATCTGGGTTTGAAAGCAAGAGTATTTGTCTGACCATATATTAATTCTTATTTAAATAAATAGAAAGTTACCCAATTGAATTTGTACCCACTCTTCCCAAGACTGATCACAATCTAGTATTTGCCTAAGAAAATTTCTTTTAAACTTTCCTAATGCCAGATCTGAATTCAGGTGCAGGTAACACACCATGACAGCAGTCTGCAGTATACAGTATATATAAATGTCAGG
Organism: Amazona ochrocephala; assembly: GCA_039720435.1. NCBI lineage: Eukaryota > Metazoa > Chordata > Aves > Psittaciformes > Psittacidae > Amazona > Amazona ochrocephala. Next base: position 24,251,017 of record CM077884.1, on the reverse strand, counting down.
CAAGAACATGGTTAAAAAATAGTTAACAGTATATTTCTCATTTTTGGTTCCCCTTGTGCAAACACACAAAAGAGATTTCATGCTCAAAAGCACCAGGTAAATCCAGACAATTCAGATCCCAATCGCTTCATTACCAGTGTTGCCTTGATTACCCAATGTCATTTGCATGACTAGGTGCTAATAAGCCCAAAATAAAATGCTGAAACCTTGGGACACATACATTGGTAAGAATAAAACTTCTCTTTTCCACTGCTCTGCATAATGATGGAAGCATTCACAATAAGAATCATACAGTAGTTATTAGCAGTGACTTTCCGCAAAGCAATTACACAGAAGTAAGATTTCTCTGTATTTTATGGCCTAGGTTATAAATAGCAGAGTTAATCCCTTAACACCTGGAACTATATCCAACCTGTCAGCAATTTAAAACAGACACAGTGGTAGGTGTGACTACTTCTCAATTTCACCTGAACAAGAACAGGTGTACAAGAAACCAAGGGCTCACACATGCTGTGGAACAGCATGCAAGAGTCCTCCCACCAACTGACCTTAGGACTGTGAATAGTCCTTCCTATTCCTTCTTGTCTAACATCCATAACTGGTTATTTGTTTTCATACGTCATTCCTCAAACATATTTTTGTCCATTACCTTACATCAACCAAAAAGCTGTATTAAGATGAAGAGAAGAAACTGCGCACTGCTGCTTTACAGCATTCATCTCCTGTCCCGATTTTGAGAACAACCTGAAGAAAGGCCAGGGGCAGTGGCATGGGGAAATAACTAATTCAATCCCCTGGGGTCTTCATCATCATCAGTGTGCCAGACCAAGTCTTTGGCACACTGGCTTGAGACTGAACACATGTAAGTAAAACCTTGTCAAAAGACCTGTCCTCATCACTTTGTGTCACTGCACAGGATGCCTCAGTTTTGGGGAGGAGGGAACATTATACTCATCTTTTGCATTTAGATACATGTCCTTATGGAGTGATCCATCTCTCAGGAATCAAGCATTTTCAAGTTCCCAACTCTGCTTTCTAAGGGTGATTCTACATGCTGGGGGCTTCAGATTCATTTCACTATCCCAGTACTAAAGCACTATTTTGAGTACATCTCCCCTGCAAAGGCCAAGTTGGATGCATTGATTTCACACAGTTCTGTTATTCTTCCCACATTACAGTGACTAGGGCTTACCAAACAGGAGCAGCAAAGCAAAAGAAAACAAAAACTGACATGTAAAGGTGTTTTTCATTTCCTCTTTCCAACTCACTGCATACACTCTGTGACAACAGTTACCCTAACACAGAAGTATTAACAGAACAGATTAAAATACGCACAGTACCTGACAGCCTCTCTTTTCAATCTCCAGGATGCATTTCTGCATCAAAAGTGGCACCATCAAGCCTGCGTTTTCCTTCTCTACAACTTTCCGAGCATCTACCCCAAACATCACAGGCTCCCGATCTGCATCGAGGCCATCAAGAGAGTTCTCCCACTGCTCCATGAGTGTCAGCTTGACGTAAATAAGCCCCCTGGGTTCCAGTTTGACAGCCAGCTGATGCGTCTTTGCCACTCGGAAGAGAGTGGGAAGAGTCACGGTTCCATGGCAGCACACACGGTTCTTCCGTGGGGTGGGCTCCCAACTGAACACCACCAGCTTCAAGTGCTGCGCGTTTTCAATTTCTATGTTGAACGTGTGGTCCATATCCAGGAATGTTGTCCTACACGTAAGCAACGCTGTTCTTGCTTTGTTTACTGAGTCAACCTGTATTGCACAAAAGACATCTTTTGAGTCTATTCTTGGTGGTTTTAAGTCTTCAGCACCATAAAAGTGAATGCTCATGAGTCCAGAGAGGTACTGAGAGCACTTGGGTTGATCAGAAAAGTTGTAGTGTTTGAAGGCATCAATATCTATTTCAGTTTTACCACTGTTACTTGGAAGGCTCTCCTTTCCTTTCCCGCACTTGGTTTCATGCCCATGTTTACCGGATTTTGTTATAAGTTCGGGAGAGTCACCATCACTGAGGTAACCACCTTTGCTGAAGGATTTGGAGCTCCTCGACCTTTTCTTTTTGGGTGTGTGTTGTGACAACACGCTGCTGTCGAGGTGGTAACGACTTATCACATTCCTGCTGGCAGCTGTGGTTGAGTTTCCAGACGATGGCAAAGACACTGTATGGCTTGTATCCCTGGCTTTCAGCAGGGAAGGAGGATTATCTGAACTAGTATGGCTTGAAGTTCCCTTGACACTCAGCTTCCTGCTCAGCTCTGGCAGCTTCTTCATTTTCATGGAAAGCTTCCTCACAGTTCTGGGAGATTTAATTCTGTCAGGGAAAGGCCAGTTGATTGATCCGCTTTTTTTCAGAGGACTGGGACTTGGAGGAGAAACCTCTGTTGAGGGAATATCAGCCTTGTGTGCAAGTACACCTCCAGACCCTTTAGAAGAAAAAAGAAGGAATAATCATTTTCAAACCACTCAGTAACTGCTGTTCACAACAACGAAAAAACAAATATTGAGCTAGACGAAAACATGTTGATTTGTCGTAACTTGATAAACACAATTCATTCAGACAACCATCATTCATTCATCAGTCAGATGCTCATGAGCATTTGGAAAGCTGTGTTCTGCTGGCTCGCTCAGCCAAGTTTGGCAGTTCATAGTCAAAAGCCAGATTTGTTCTGCTTTATGGAGATGAAAGGGCCAGAAACTATAGGTAAAAACAAACAAGCTAGCTCACCCGCGGCATTCAGTTCAAGCTATTTCTGCTGTATCCTCTGTAAAAGCAGACGTGGCTGAATTCCTGGGGAACAGGTGCAGTGAAACCAGTCTTAAACGGGAAAACTCTGGAATATGGCAAACGCACCCCTGCCTACAAAGCCAACATTTAGCTACGTAGCCAACACATAAGCACTGCCCACTCCTCTGAGGTCTAGAGGAAAGACACTCATCTCTAGAAAAGATTATGACTGTACTCTTCTACATGTCCTTCTATTACACCAAAGAGACCTACATCCCTCCTGTGTAGACACAGACAGTGAACACCTCATGCCTTTTCTTCCATAATTTCTCTCAGTTCCTCCTTTCCACTGCAGGACGAAGCAGAAGGAACACAAGTATTCATTCCTTCCTGCACTGCCTCATTCCGGAAGTGCTGTTTTCATGAGATACTCAGCAAATCATACTTTACAGAGGTTTCTCTTGCATATTTCTTAAAGGCTTACCACTATCAATTCTAAACTAATAACCTTAAATCCAAATCACCATAGAGCTAGTGACTTTTACAAGTCCCTTGCTCATCCAAATTAATTCTCACCATTTAATTATAACTTTAAATACTTCACTTAGCTTAAGCAGTTAATCAGGTGGTCTGGTCTTTGGTCAAGGTGATTTGCTGCAGTTTTGGTTTCCTCCCAAAAAATCCCCTACAAAGACCAGTTCTAGTCCCAACAGGAATTTGGCTTTAATAACTTCTGCAGACAGTTGCTTGAAAGAGTATCTGTATAAAAGTCTCAGTTATGAAAATGCCTAGAATATGTTTTCCAGAACAACAGAGGAAAATTCATTCGGCCCTGCATCTCATGGAATTAGTCCCCTTGCAGGGAAAGGGCTATTTCTAGCACGCCTGCTGTGCTTTTCTGGCAAGCAGCTAGCTAGAAATGTAGTGTTTGATAAAAGTGGACAAAGCCTTCCCTTGTACTGCAAATCACAGCACAGTCCCACTGGTGGGCTGGCCTGGAGTGCTCTATAGCAATCAGTGCCATACTGCAGCCTACTAACATTAATCTTCCCTTTCTGTCAAGTCTCCGGCACAGGCTTGGAAAAGCAGGCCAGCAAATTAAACTTCCCCCCTTCCCAACTCTTTGAAACTGAAGAGTCAGTCTAACACCCTGACTTTCATGTGTCCAACTTCTGCTGCATTCAGCAGCAAACAGTTAAAATGAAATATGTGGCTGGAAGAAACTTAACAGTCGAGTATTATGCAGGATGGTATTCCCATCAGCATTGAGCCACATGTTGTTCCACTAAAGCCAGCAATGTGCTGAGGTATGCATGCCATTTTAAAGAGCGTACACGCCACAACTCTGAACAAGCTGCAAAAGGAGCTGTAGCATAGTTTGGTAACACTTCACTTCCCAGCCTTCCCTATCTGATACAGCTTTCCCACAAGGGTGCCAGAGCAACTGAGCTTCTCCTTGTTCCTTTACCAAGTTACAAGGCTTGCTGGAAACAGGCTCCTCACTGTCCTGCCCCTACTCACTCAGCCACTGCACATCCCATCTCAGCAGCTAAGCTTTAAAAATACCCGTACAGAATGGTGGAGGAAGGAAGGAGAACATGAAACATAAGAGGCACCTGTGGAGTAAATGACTACCAGGGCAGCAAGGGGATGGTCAGTTTCATGTATGCAGCTGACAATATATTTATGTGTATATATATAAACTGGTTTCTGTTTTTTACAGTGAGAACACTCAACCACTGGAACAAGCTCCCATAGGACATGGAAGAGTCTCCATCACTGCAGGTTTTCAAGACACAACTGGACAGGGTGTTAGGTGATCTCATCGAAGCTCTCCTTCCACCAAACGGTGGACCAGATGATCTGAGGTCCTTTCCGACCTGAGCTGTTCTATGATATACTGTCTTTCCTACATAAACCTTACGCTTTCCTGAAGATTCAGCATTATGAGCAACACAAGAAAAAAAACCAAACAGCTTCTGAAGGCCAACACAAGCCAAATAAAAGTGACTTGACATCGTAAGTGACAGCTTCCATCAGCTGTTTGCTCAGCTTGACTAGTAAAGCTGCCTTTTACTTTGCTCAGTGATATGGCTATGTGAAGGGATGAAACCTTTTATACAACCAAAGGGACACAACTGGAGAGACACGACCAGCCCACAGTGCCTTATGAACCCTGACCCCCCCTTTTTCTCCCCATCTGGCCAGATGTCCATAAGGCAATTGCCACTGTCCCCTTGGTTGAGCAGGCTGGCACGCATGGACTGTACCCCTACGCAACAGTGCCCCAAGGGAAGAGGACACAAACCATCTTAAGCACTTAACAACACAGGCCCTGCCAGACATATGCAGTGATTTAGCACAGTAAAGATGCTTGTCTGACCCTGTTTAACACTATTTACATGCGCTTGGGCACATATATCACTGTCTTACCCGCTGCCAGCAAGGCATGTTATTTTACAGCCACATTTGATTATCCTATTATACATGTCACATTCCTCATCGCTTAAGGTAGGGTTTCTGAGTCATTTTAAAGTTCCTCAGAAAACCTATAATTTATTTTTGGGGCAACAAGCTAAGGTGAATGAGTAAGTTAGAAAACTATTAGTTCCTTATTATAGCAAGCTATTGAAGTATCAAATGGCCACTCTCTCAGGTAATGGAAATGCTGAGTTCTCACCAAACTAAACCTGAAAGGTAATTTAATTTTTCCTACCATTCTCCAGACGTACTTAATAAGTACACTACAATCTAACACTGAAAGCTTTTCTCTAGAATAATGGCATTAGTACTAAAGATCTAAGCCATTTCACTTTGAAAAGAGGGAAAAAACAACAACACAGCTAAGTGGTTGTAACTTTCAAAACCAAAGCCTCCCTTCTGACTATGTTTTTCATGCCTTTTTAGTAGTATTATTTACAAAAACAACCCAAGGACTTTTTTGGGAAGATGTGTTAAAAATGAAAAAACAGCAAATCAAAACAGAAAAGCTCAAATATCTCAAAATTGTTCTTGTAGCAAACAATGGGTGAATGAAAATGGATTCCTGTTCTTCTGTGCGAGATTACAAGAAGTACTGATCTGGATGCTCAACTGACACAAATGGCACAGCTCTACTCGTGTCAAGGGCTGTTAACTTACACAGCTGCAGGCAACTTAGGTTTTTTCATCCTCAGATAGTTTCAGACCTGCTCCGACACAAAACTTCAAAATAGAACTGTAAATAGCATTGAGAGAAGAATTCATGTTGTATCAAAATCAAGCAACTTCAATTAAGATATAAAGAAAGCATCACTTATATCAGCAACTCAGGGTAGGACACACACACAGACAGAAACAGAACTTTTTAAAAATGAAATAGAATGGAATTATTTCTATGTAACATCTTAATTATCTAAATAAATGGCAAAATCTCCTCTTTAACCTCTAAAAAAAGTCTTTTTTACCCCTAGAAAAACTACTACTTTGACAAATGCAGTCTGAGTTCTATCCCACACAACGTTTCAGTGTGAAGGAATGGAAAGATTATTAAAAAGGCAAAAAAAAAAACCAAACAAACAAAAAATTCAACCAAACAGACAAAAAACCCTCTACAAATCCTGTAGAGGTAGTTTGCTTTATTCAAATACTATGCACACTGACATTAATTAAGCTGTGACAAACCCATCAACCCAGGGATCACTTGATCCCTGGAGCAAAAGATATAAAATAAATTGCTTTCAATAGCCCATTAATTAAAACAGAAAGTGATTACAGCAGAACCCCCCGAGGCTCATGCGTGCTGAGAGGTGAAAGGGCTACCCACTCACTGCCTGTTCTCCATCATGGTGGTGACCCTCAGAGCATCCTTGACAGTGGTATCTCATAAGAGGAAGGAACAAGCATGTGTAACAGCACTTTAGATCTCTGACCGCACTTAGAGAGTTCAGTATCTACAAACAAGCATGAGTTTGTTGCAGATATTTTAAATATCAATGATTCTGCAATGCACATAAACTGCAGTGGGCTCGGTTCATGTTCATCACACCAAGACACAAGCAGCAGCACTGCGCCTGATGCCAAGCACTGCCTGCTTGGGCTGCTCTCACAAAGACTTCCTCCCCTCACTGGGTCTTTCATGGCATGAAAAGCAGCTTTGCCCCTATTTCCCCAGAGCATATGAACAGTTAGTCAGTACAAATCAAACTGGAACAGGTAATGGCTATTTGAAATGAACTGCTCCCACTCCACAGCTGCTACATCCTTTTGCCTCTTCCACCAGCAGGTCTTTATGGCATTGTCACCCCGTAGATCAAAGACACATGCATGAATAAGCCCTCAATCTTCAAAAGCATGGGCACAAGCTCCTCAGAAGCCCACCGAAAAACTGGCTTCAGCTCTGCAGGAGTAAAAGGGAGCAGAGGAACCTTTCTGCCATACACCAGACCATTCTGTTATCTCAAACATTATGCAAATACTTCACATGAATGCCTTTCTGCCTCACGAAATCAAAGCTCCTTGCACTTGGAGAATAGTTAAATCACAAAGCATCTTCCATCTGGAAAAATAAAAATTAAGCAAATAGTATTTGCAACATGTGAAAGGAAACTGGTAGATAGAACTTGCTGCCCAGTATACTCTGTATATTGCTGGAAGCTTATCTGCAACATCTAAGCACAAAAAATATTTGTTTGCATTTGCCCCAAAAGATGGAAACTAGGATAGTGGTCATGGTCCAAGTGGTGAAAGAACGCTATAGCTTTAATGTGATTTAAGGCAACCTCTATTGGGCATGCACTGGGGTCAAGTGTGAACATGGTACCACAGAATACCAGGTTGGAAGATACCTCAAACTTCACTTCCTGCAACACTGAAATGAAATCTGTTTATGGTGATTCCTACCCGGATTTTCCACTCAAGACAGCTAACACATACACATTTTCCATAGCAAAAGCACCATCCAGATCCTGGCAACCGACAATGCACCAAGTCCCACCAGGATGTCTCCGAGATACATGTAAGATGATTCTACTGATTAGGTAGACACTAATCCCAACAGTAATCCTACCCAAAAGCAAATATATTACAAATTCTTCAGAAGGCGCCACAGTCTAAATCTATTGCAGGATGTGGTATTATACAGAGGTGTTTTAATTCAACATTTTGCAGGTGATACACACATCTATAAAAACATACAGTCAGAATTGAATCCTAAGCAGTTGCAAACAAAATTTACTTCAGCATTTTATATAGGCAAAAAACTTAGATGTAGAATTCTTCATATTGCATTTATAAGGAAAAAAAAAAATCAATCATTTTATCTGCGCAAGGAGACACTAAATTAAAAACAGCCTCCAGGGCGCTTTCCTCTTAAAACTATTTTCTCACAGACATAAGAGCACAAGCAGGCACTGTTTCTACATCACAAACATGGAACCAAGTTATCTTCTTACTCCAACCTCTTGTGTACTTGTTACAAACAAAACACACTACTTTCCCAAGTTCTGCTGTAGAATCATAGAATGGTTTGGGTTGGAAAGGACCTTAAGATCATCTAGTTCCAACTCCCCTGCCATGGGCAGGGACACCTCACACTAGACCATGTAGCCCAAGCCTCTATCCACCTTGGCCTTGAACACTGCCAGGGATGGAGCATTCACAACTTCCCTGGGCAACCCATTCCAGTGCCTCACCACCCTCACAGTGAAGAACTTCCTTATATCTAACCTGAACTTCCCCTGTTTAAGTTTTAACCCATTACCCCTTGTCCTCTCACTACAGTCCCTCATGAAGAGTCCCTCCCCAGAATCCCTATAAGCCCACTTCAGATATTGGAAGGCTGCTATGAGGTCTCCACGCAGCCTTCTCTTCTCCAGGCTGAACAGTCCCAACTGTCTCAGCCTGCCTTTGTACAGGAGGTGCTGCAGTCCCCTGATCATCCTCGTGGCCCTCCTCTGCACTTGTTCCAACAGTTCCATGTCCTTTTTATGTTGAGGACACCAGAACTGCACACAATACTCCAAGTGAGGTCTCACGAGAGCAGAGTAGAGGGGCAGGATCACCTCCCTCGACCTGCTGGTCACACTCCTTTTGATGCAGCCCAGGATACGGTTGGCTTTCTGGGCTGCAAGTGCACACTGCCGGCTCATGTTCATTTTCTCATCGACCAACACCCCCAAGTCCTTCTCTGCAGGGCTGCTCTGAATCTCCTCCCTGCCCAACCTGTAGCTGTGCCTGGGATTGCTCCAACCCAGGTGTAGGGCCTTGCACTTGGCATGGTTAAACTTCATCAGGTTGGCATCAGCCCACCTCACAAGCGTGTCAAGGTCCCTCTGGATGGCATTCCTTCCCTCCAGCGTATCAACCGAACCACACAGCTTGGTGTCATCAGCAAACTTGCTGCCACACTCAATCCCACTGTCCCTGTAGCCAACAAAGATGTTGAACAGGACTGGTCCCAGCACCAGCTCCTGAGGGAAACCACTTGTTACTGAGAACACCAAGGGGCACCTTATGTTCCTTTTAAAAGCCAGGGTGGCTAGAATTTCTCACCAAGGAATTACCTGACAAATCCTATTAACATAAATGGCATTTACAGTAGAAAGTTACCACATTAACACCAAGCACTAATGGCGTAAATTAAGACTATGGGGCAAATTAGAACATCTACAACTAGGAACCATTTTATTGATAACATTTACAGGGAATATCTATCTGCTGTTGTGTTTATGAAGACTCCAAATAACTGAATTCTGTAATTTACTTTTTCTTAAACTTCTGTCCAATAAGGTTGCTTTCAAAAAAAATAGCAAAAAGAAACAAATCCACAACCATTTTCTGCTTACAAAGTTGGAAACCCAAATAAGGCAACAATATTTTAAGTTTTAAAGGTAAAATTGATTTCATTATCCACAGAAGAAAGCTGCAAATGACAAAATGAACTTTATATTTTGTTGGCTTTTATAGAGCCCCCTTTATTCTGTCTATGCTTCTCAAAATCTTATACTTGAGACTCTAACCAATATTGACATATATTACATAATATCAATACGGAAGGTAAGCAGACTTTTCCCCAAAGCTGTAATCACTTATTTGTCAGGAGTTACTGCTGCATGTACCCAGCTTGCAAAGTATACAGACATCTGTTCCATAGCAGCTGTATAATTCAAATAAGGTCCTAACACAAATAAAGCTAAATTGGCCATGTTGCCCTTCATGCAGTAATTTTGTATGGATGAGCCGTCATTTTAAATTTCACTGAAAATAACTGTAGATACCTTAACTGGATTAAAAAGAACTTCTAAGCCGCTTCCCCATAATCAAGCCAATTACTGAGCAGCAGGGATCCACTTCATCATCAATTAATCTATTCAGCGTGATCACTGTTCAATACATGCAAAATGAGAGCTGCATTTAAAGTACCTCAATTAACTCAATGCATAACAAACCAATCAGGTGAAAACTTTTCTCCCGGTTTCATAAGACATATTTTTAAATGGGCAATTTTGCTCTCAGAAATAAATGTTTCTTCAGTATGAAAACAATTTGGATTTTTTCCGTCTCCCACATTAAGGGATTTATTTTTCTTAAAATTAAATAGTCACTTGCATATTGAGATTAACCCCCGAAGTGGGGATCAAACAGTTTGCAGGACACACATGGCTTTCCTAAATAACCATGCTTACGGACCTCTCCAAAGCACCCAGAGCTCCAACGATGACAAAAATCTACTCAAGAACACGGTATTTCATTTATCTTGCAAGCAAATATAACTGATCCAAGTATTTAATGCACCTATAAAGTGAGTTATTTCTAAATGAATGCCCAGTAACTTTGCCACTAAAAATAAGCTTGTGTCTGCAGCATTCCCACAAAAAGAACAAAACATGAGCTCCCAGAAGACCAAGTGGTTTTTATTTCTGCTGTTTATAGCAGTTGCTCTGGTGCCTTTGAAAACAAGCCCTGTTCCCAGAAGCAGTCTCCACACTGGGAACCCAGGCACAGCAGCTCTGGACACGTGAGGTTGCAGGGGCAGAAGCCTGCCAGGATGGTGAGCAGGGCAAGACAGATGGGGGTCCTCCTCTGGAGGACAATGCATATGCTCCAGTGCCAGTGCTTCAGGTCCTCTCTGCTGAGCCAGGCAGAAATACAAGCTCTTACAAAGAGCCAAAGCGTGCAAAGGAAACGCGAGCCCTCTCTAAAGAGGGGAACCTGGAACTCCCTGTCTCCTGAACATCACAGTGTTTCTAACTCTCAACAGGATACTAGAGTTAAGCTCAAGATAATGTAAGACATATCACTAATTAAAATAATACCTTTTGGAAAGGCTTGTTTGTTTTTTTTTCTGCTTACTTTTGTTTGCTGTGGTTTTATTTTTGTTTGGGCTTTTTAACAGAGTGGTAAAAATATTTAATAAGATGCTGAATTCATGTAGTAATGGTCTTATGGAAATGAGAGCATCAAACACTCAGCCAAAGATAACAAGGACCAAAGAGGCTGGGTTCTGAAAGTGAAAATCATTCCTCTCCAGTCTATTGGATTAGCCTGAGACAGTCAACAAGACAGCAATTATAGAAAACACTGTGATGAACAGCGTTTCTATGGTCTTCCAAAAAGTCTTTATTAAAAAGACCCAGACAGCAAGTTAAAGAAAGTTCTGCAGACATTAAGTAGCTTCGAGGCTGGAATCTAAGGCCAGGGTTAGACACTAGCTAACAGAGGAAATCCCACCACTGTGTCCTCGCATTACCAGGCTTTAGCAAGTTTGCTTTATAAAACCTTTGCCTTCAGCAAGGTGAGGGCCCAAAAGCACAGAGGACAACCAGACTTCGACATACCATGGACAAACTGACTGAGAAACAACTGTGCAGCTGTACACTTAGTAGACACCAGCCTCACAAACTGAGTCATATTTTATGAACTTGACAAGCATTTCCACCAGAAATTTGCTTGATTAAGATAAAGGGAGGAGAAAGAGAAAAGAGAGGTATCAGAAGTGTTTATTATTCCCCTAAAAGAAAACAGAGGACAAATACTTTTACGTTCCTGAATCCTCTTACCTGTTGAAGGGCACTTAAAGGTAGGATTGTCCTCCGCTGCTGGCACACTGGGAGCCTTGCAGGCAAACCTCTGCCGGTGCTGCTGCATTTGCTCCCCAGGATGTGCAGCATCGGCCTGACTCACTTCGCTGGGCTGAGCTGTATGACTGCTCCCTGTGCTCTCCATGGAGCATGGGGGACCCTCATGGCGACCCACAGACATCCCAGAGTCACCTCCAGGGAGGGATTTGTACCAAATAGCCAGGGAGCCCACAGCAACAGGACTATTCGCAGCAGAAAGGTGCACCCTCGCCAAGCCAGGCTCATCATCTTCAGGGATTGGGTTGTACCATATTTCTCCTTCATCATCTGCATCATTATCCTCACCCAAGTCCAAAGCAGGGCTCCTTGGCACAGCAGGGCCTGCAGCACCGCCGACAGGAGTGCAGCTTCGTACGGGGCGCTCCCGCCCCACCGGTGACAAGGAAGGAGCCCGTGGCACTGCGGGTTCAGGCAGAGGGATAGGAGATTTGGGTACTGGGATAACAGCCCCGTGCATTTCCTTACAGGCATTTTCTTCTTCCAGAGGAGGAGGAGGAGGTCTGTGCGTGCTCTGCTGCAGCCAGCTGCGTTTCTTAGAAACAGTGATGCTGTTCATCGGCAGCCTGTGCTCAGGGACCGCACTGGCCTGGGGGGACTCAGGCTCCTTCCTGCTTCTCGAAGCTATGTAAACATTTTCGATCAGATCTGTTCCCAGAAAGAAAGGGGAAAAAAAAAAAAGGAGGGAAACATAAATGTTTAGAATATCGTTTTGCTTTCAACAGATGAACACACAAGCTGCCGTATGACATCCACATTACACCTCATCTGAGAGGACAAAAGACAAGTTGATGCGATTATAAAATTAATTTCAGCCTGTCAAAGCAGAATGTGCACATAATTAATAAAGAGTCAGACTTGTTTGGCTGTGTTTTTAACACCATGTAATTTAGATAAATGGCAGTGAGATAGCTCTGCTGAAAGGTCATGCATACTTACACAGAAATGGCTGGGGGTTTTCTGCCAAGTTCAGGTACAATTGGTTTGAGAAGCTGCTATGTGATATTTTTCCAGTTTACTTAGCCAATGAAGAAACAGACCTTACTTTTGGTATAATGTACTACTAAAATGGCTACAAGAAACCCACATAGATTCGCTTTTAGATTTTTATATAAACAAAGATGATGACATCTCTTGCACAAAAACCTCCAGAAAGGACTGTCTTTATCAGCTTTATCCTGTAATCAAGACAGAAGCAACCCTGATTTGTAGGGAACAAAACCATCATGAAAGGAAGGAAGGAGAATGAAGAACTTGTAGAATCACAGAACAGTTTGGGTTGGAAGGGATCTAAAAGATCATCCAATTCCAACCCCCTGCCACGGACAGGGACACACCTTCCACCAGACCAGGTTGCTCAAAGCTCCATCTAACCTTCCACAAACAGCTTCTCTGAGCAACCTGAGCCGCAGCCTCCCCACCCTCACAGGGAAGAACTTCTTCCTCATGTCTAACCTAAATGTAGAAAAGTTTTTAAATACCTAATGACACACCAAAAATTTAATGCAACACCTGATCAGATTCCACTGACTGCTCCCAAGACTCGACACTACTTCCTTACAGCAATCGCCAAACATTTAATTATGCATCCAAAAAGTCACCTGCGCTCCAGCCCCTTGTCAGAGCACATCCAAGCAGCCCACCCAGCAGCAGTGGCAGGCTGCAGGGCACCAAATGCAGCAGCATATCCTGTCTAGGCAAGCACTGGTCCTGTCACTAGGACTGGAAGGAAAGCGGCAAATACATCCGAATGACAAACAGGGAACAAAGGCCAGATAACCCTCACGCTCCTCTGTGCAGAAGAACAACCCAGTCAGGGTTTGCTCAGCCAGTGAGACTGAATGGGGATAACTGGATTCTCCTGAAACAGACAACTTGTTTTCATGGGAAGCCCTCCACAGTTCGAAATTCCATGTAGGAGCAGCGATTTGATACTGCTTGAATGTGATTCTCAGCAAAACATTATTTGAACACCAATCACAGATGTTAAAATAGGGACATATCTCTGGAGAATTCAAGGAACAGCTCTGCAAATCCAGCTAAGTTCACTGCAGACAGGGAGACAGGAAAAAGACTGTCACTTGAACACCTTATCTTCCACCCTCTTTTTAGGTTTGTACTTTAACGACAGAAGAGATCCTTGATAAGATCTAATACACTGTTTGATGAAAGATTCATCAGTTGGTGATTTTTTTTTAAGGCGAGGTTTACTTGTTTAGCTAAACTGCAATATGAACGGCTTGGGATTTGAAGAATTAACTTGCTTCAAAGAAGTAACAGAATTAACCGTGCTCATTTTGAAGCCTGTGCACACCTCCACTGAAGTGCTTTGCTATACTGGGGTCTAAGTCAGTTCATTAACAGAATCTGAGGAAAACAAGAAAGCAGGGCTGAGGGAGCAGATCTCTGGGCAAAGTTTCAGTGATTTGGCAGCAACTGTATTCCTTCCCCCACCCACAGCCTCAAGATTTAAATGTGTCATTGCAAACATTCCCCTTTACACAAATTTCACTACTATTTCAAGAACTAACCAGAAGGACAGGGAACTAATCTGCAGGGGGCACAGGGCTAGGCCTGCATTTCCAAGAAGCCAGGTTGGATCAGGTACTTCTCGGGCAGGCATCCTCCTACCTCAAAGCCCTCTACTTCTGCATGGACAGCCCAAGAAGCGGTCTCTGCTCCAGTGACATAAATAGATGGAGCATCCGAGAGCTGTATTTCCACACAAAAAAAGTATCTGCTACTTCCTGATCCACTGTAGCAACGCAGGCCCATCCGAGGCAGTTAAGGCAGCCCACAATTCCCAAACCAGCAGGCTCCTATGAAGTACAATGTGTCTAAATATACACCCAGCAACACATCTGGCACCAGCCTCAAGCTGCCCTTTGGTCCCAGCAGCAGCAAGTGCACAGAGCAAACTCAGCTTTGTTTCCAACATCCACCCAGGCATTTCAGTAACAAACCCTGTGCAAAAGCTCACTGCAAAAACCTTATTACTAACCACGCACCACCAACAACCCTGCTGCTGGCAGATACACTGCTCCTATCACACCCATTCACAACCAACCCATCACCGAACGAGCGAGCACGCTGCCAGGGGTCATCAATCACAAATGTTCGCTGAATCTCATCCAAAACATACACTTACATGCACATCTTCCAACTGCAGTTTTTGCAACCGACAGCAGTACCTGCAATCACCGCTTCCCCTGTATTCGAACTTGGCCACACTCCTGAAAGCCCTTATGCCTGTGTTTATTTTAGAAACAAACTGTCTCCCATGCAAGTATCTGCATAACCAGTGGTTCAATATCACAGAGCAAGTTTTCAATGTCGTTAACTGTTATAGTAACAAGCTGGTTTTAAACAAATACAGAGCACTCAGACATAGCCAGGCCAGGCACATACTTTTTGTTCCAGAGCAAAGTTCCATTCAGAAGAATGCTGCCTGCTCTCTGTTAGTACTTTCATATATTTAACGTGTGTGCAGTACTTTAATACTTTAATGTAAAACCAGCCCAGGCCTCCAAACAAATACAGAACATGTCAGTGGCTTCTCTCAAAAGGTGTTTAAGGGAGAAAAATAAAGTGAAAAAAGGCGGAATTTTCCTTCACATTCCACTCTATATACAAGAAAATAAACAGATCAGTATTTAAAGTTAGGCCATTATGGTAACAACACATACATGCTCATATATGAGCAAAGCCAAAGAATTTCAACGTTTCAGCACAACTGAGGTCAAAACTGATATTCAGCCATATATATATGTATCTATACATAGACATATAAACATTTCAACATGATGCTGTGCACTGCTTTTCCAATCGTAAGGAAGCAGGGAACAGCTTTTCCAGCCTCTCCATATACGGATCAAACAATCCATAGTTCTTCCTGGCTGCTCCTTAAACACGTTTTCTTTCATTACATTTCCTAATACAGCTACAAAATATAATAGCTACGTATTTAAACGAAACAACAGCAAAATTGATTTGTAAGCTTTCAACGCGACCTTAAACAAACCCAAACCACCACAAAGCCAAGCAGCAAAGCCAAGCCAAGGAGTGACAGAGAGCCGCGCGGTGAAGAAGCGCTGGTCGCAGTCCGAGAGCCCCTCCCGTTAACGAGGAATCTTTATTCCCGATAGGAGCAGCAATCACTGACGGGACGATGCTACCGCGGCGGACTGACTCCAGACTTCGACTCCAGACCGCACACCGCTCCTCTCGTCCCGCTCCCCCTCGCCGTCTCAGATGAAGGAGCCCCGTCCCTCAGACACTCACCCTGCGGGGCGCAGACCCCGCCGTGGCGGTGCCCGGCGCTCGCCGCCCCTCGCTGGGACCTCCTGCCCCGCAGCTTGGAGAGCGTCCTGCGGAGCGGGTCAGCCATGCCTGGGTGCTGCGTCCCCGCCGCCTTCAGCGGGCGCTGCGCCCCGGCCCGCGGGACCCGGCAGCCCCGCCGCGCGGCACGAGCGGGAGCGCTGGGCCGCGCTGCCCCATGGCGGTGTGCCTCCGCGAGCGCGGCCCCGGCTCCGCCGCGCACATACCTCGCATAGCTGAGCGGGGTGAGAGGGCGTCGGCAGTGCGCATGCCCGGCCCGGCCCGGCCCGCCCCGCCCCGCCCGTGAGGGGCCTCGGCTGACCCCCCCACCGCCCTGGCGCGCTTGAGGGGAGGTGGTCACGCTGGTGCGTGCCGGAGGGGACCGGGGTTCCCGGGGCTATGGCAGGCGGCCGCGGTCTGCCCTGCCCGGGCACGGACTCCCCAGCAATACCCCGAGTTGTACGCGGAGTCTGTCACACTGCAGAAAGGAGTATCATCACCTGCGTTAGCCATGTGCATGGCATTCCTTGCCAGAGGTCCACTGCATGTTTCAAATACTTCATAGAATCATAAAAACCTTTAAGATTATCAAGACCAACCATTACCCCAGGACGGCCAAGTACACCACTTAGCCATGTCACTATGAGCCTTATCTACACAGTTTTTGAACACTTCCAGGGACAGTAATTCCACCACTGCCCTGTGCAGCCTGTTCCAGTGCTTGACAACCCTTTTGGTGAAAAAATTTTTCCAGACATCCAATCTAAACCTCCCCTTGCACACCTTGAAGCCATTACTTCTTGCCCTATCATTTGTTACCTGGGAGAAGAGACCGACCCCACCTCACTACAACCTCCTTTCAGGGAGCTGTAGAGAGCGATAAAGTCCCCGCTGAGCCTTCTCCAGACTAAACAACTTCAGCTCCCTCAGCCATTCCCCATCACATTTGTGCTCCAGACCCTTCACCAGCTCCATTGCCCTTCTTCGGACCCACTGCAGCACCTCAATGTCTCTCATGTAATGAGGGGAGCAGAACTGAACACAGGATTCACAGTAAGCTGCAAACTTACTTTTCCCTTCTGTGCATGTGGCAGTTCTCGCTCCCTGACAGGTTTTCGGGCTGTTTACCTGCACTCTCACTCTCTTAAAAAGCTTTTGTGCCCTCCTCAGTGCAGTTAACACCAGCAACGCGGGGATGAAGCTCACCTTGGATGTCAGGGGCCTTTAGTATTCCAGCCAAAATGCCACAGAGGTAGAAGACAAGTGGCATTAGGACAGAGCAAATAATGTACTGAGGCTGTTGAAGTGGGCAAAAATCTGGGCTTGGTGTATGTGTTGCTCAGCTACATCGTGCAATGTTAATGCGAGTGCACAGCCCTTCAAAACCTATCTTGGGAAATGGTGTGGCACTGATTTTTTACCAGGATAACATACTGGGACAGCTTTCATTGGTTGACACCTATGTGGGTTTATGTCTCCCACATTTCATTTCACTGTAAACAGCTTCAGGAATATATTTTGCAGCTTTTCACATTACATACCTTATGAACAATGTATGACACACCTGTCTTGTGGGTGAGAGCAGAGGAGCTGTCGCCATCTCCTACCCTTTAGCGGTGTGTTGGATGTCACCTCTCTGCAGAAGGGAGCCGGGAGCAGGCAGGCGTTCCACATGTTCCACGTGCCAAGCACAGCACTGCCTTGATACATAATGAATGCCCAGACACAGGGCCAAAGGAAGGGCTCATTAAGTTCTGGAGGAAACAACTGCAGCCCAAGAACATCACACACATTCACAATTTCCTCTTTTACCAGATTCTGAAGGGAGGAGTAATAATTTGATCATTTGAAACCAAAACTTATTGAAGAACATATTTTAAATGTTGAATCTTTAGATTCACCCAACAGCAGTAACACAGTAATACCCATATCTCTACAATGTGAACCAAAACCCAAACCAAAACATTACAGAATAGTTGTGATTTAATCTAAACCAAATCTCAGGATATTTATCATATGTCATATTGCAACAACTTGAAATGCCATTTTGACATCGTGTCCTTTGAAACCATTTGTGTTTCTTTAAATATACGTATTGGGAAACATCTCTGCACAAGTTTCAGAGCAAGATGTAAAACCATTCCAGAATGTCTTTGGCTGGGACAAATCACGGAGGAGATGGTGGTGGCTGGGATGGTCTCAATGCTCACTGCTCTGCAGGCAAGGAGCTGTGACTTCTCAGGCCTCTGTCCTTGCAGGGGTCGAATACTGCCCCCTCTGATAGCTGCATCACAGCATCCGTGGCCTGGGTTAGAAACAGCATCTTGGGCAAAGTAGCATGCAAGAAATACATAAAACCTATCAGTGCTTTTCTGGCAGCACGTTCCTGTGCACAATTAATGAATCTATCTCCAGCAGATTAATTCACAATTACAGTTTCTTCATTACCTATGGGCTTAAGTAATGCCACCTCCTCTAACCTGCTCTCATCTGTTTGAGTGGGTAAGCTTTCATTCCCACCAAAAACTTTGATTTCTAGTCTGGAATCAGTAAGCAAAACTAAGACTTTTATGACACCTTCCAGAACTGTGATCCTCATCTGTAAAGATACAGTCAAAGAAGAAAGGTATAAACATATTTGAAGGTGCTTTTTTTGTTGTTGTTATTCATTTCATAGTTGGATGCTGAAACAGGTTGCCCAGAAAAGCTATCAAAACTACATTCTGGGGACAGTGAAAATTTGGCTGGCCCTGGCCAAGCAAACCTACGTGGCTTCTGACCTGCAGAAGTTCCATCCAACCTAAATTACTCTCCCAGCTCAAAACTTTTCCTCATACTGGAGCTGCCGCCCTCCCTAGCTGAGAGATGGCTTGGATAACATGAATGAAGTCCAGCTGAGCAGAACACCAGAGACAAAATCCTGGGTAAAATTCTGCACGGGCACCACAGCTCAACTGCACTGACCTTACTGATGCTATTCGGAGGTTAGCTGTGCCACCAGCATATGACCTCCTGAGACAAAGGGCATGTGTTTGAAGTCTGGAAGAGATCTACCCTACCAAAAAACCACTGAAAAGATTCAAAATAGGCAGCAGATGAACTCCAAGCTTTCTCAGCTAGAAATAGTTGTGGCAACCATTTCAAACTGAGCAAACAGAAGAAGTCTACACCTACCTTGGCTGTCATCTTCACACCTGCAGACTTCCATCCTGTTCTAATGAGAAATCAGACTCCTCCTGTCTACCTGTGCCATAGCTTGTCTGAATTAGTTCCCTAATAAGTAACAACTGACTGCACTTCAAAGAACTGTATGTAACTTTTAGCAAATTCCTCTTTATTTACGTGTCATTTTTGGAAATTTTTGTTGCTTGTATATTTCCTTTTAGCAATTAGAACAATATTAGTAGAAAGTAGGTACTAGCCAGAGTAAGGACCAAATCCTGCAAAGAACTGGGGCACTGCTCTTTGGTGTGCAGTAGTGCCTTCTCCCATGACTATTAGCTATGGAAAGAAAAGAAAATTCAACATCATTGTATTTTCCATGCTGCTTCACACAGTGTTTTTTTCATGTTCCGTATGGTTTTAAATGTTAGTTTAAGCGTTTAGTCCTCAATGCAATAGGCACACAGGAAATAGCTCAGTGAAAAGCTGCCAATAGTTGAGTCTATAAACAGAGTTTGATCTGTATCTTGGAAATTTGTTTCCATTCCAACCTGTGGTTACAAAGCACTTTCTCTTGTTGGCAGATGGATTTTTTTAAAGTCCCTATGCATCCTGTATTTGCCCAACAGAGTTGGCATTGATCGCACACAAAAAAAACCAACCTTCAGATAAAATAACACTAAGGATCTGGCTGGAACTAACTTGAGCCAGTGGAGTAAAAAAGTCAAAGCTGAGCTTTTGTTTTCAGCTCAGCTTGTTTCATTCAGGAGCTGCAAATCACACTGTGCTGAATGCAATTCTTTTTACTCAGCCTTCTACAAAAAGTAGAAGCAACTTTAAGAGGATGGGACTAGAGCTTGCATCAACTTGAAGAGGCTTCTTATTAGGAGACTGGCAAATATTCAGGACTGGTTAAACAGTGTGACTTTAAGCAAATAGAAAGCAGTAGTACTCTTCTGAAGGTACAAAGAGAAATGTTATAAAAGGGGTTTTTTTTTATTAACAGACTGAGATTTGGCCAATTACTTAATCTTTTCTGAGTTGATGACATGAGGATCGTAAATGACTGCGCAATCAAAGAAGTCAAACTTAAGTTGGTGGAAAAAAGAGCCTTGATAAGAAGTCTATCTCTGGTGAAGGAGCTGATGCACAGGTGGCAGTGCCTGGGCCCTGACAGAGGTGAATTACGAAAATACACAGATAAGTACAGAGATAAATAGATCCTAATAAAAGACTGACAAATACCCTTCACAGCCTTACTGAGAGTGTCAGAGATCATCTCCACCTCAGCAGATAGTGTCAAAGAAGCCGTGCTTTCCTAAGTACACAGGCTTTCATTTCTGTATGCTCTCAGAGACTGGTTCTGAACTGCTCCAGTGTGACCTAGGAAAATTCCATCTGTCACAGCATTAGATGGACATCCTTAGATGTACCTGAAATAAAAGTTACATATTAATTTATGGTGCAACTGTGAAAAGACAGTCTTTATTTTACTTCAGGGGGATTAATTTGTGTGAGTAAACCTGAAAGTGTCTGGAAAGATGAATGAGCCTCCTTTTCATTAAAGCTTAGCAAATTGGGATCTTTCTTCTCTCAAGACCTATCGCAGACAGGAGGATAAAGTGACAACTACATGACCAAAGCCGAGCTGCTGACAGCTGGGAACTGGAAGCACTTGAATGCCGCAATAAAATCTATGAGCACTCTTTTTATTGAAAGTGTCTGCCTTCCTGACATCAAAATGGACTGAAGTAAGAGTCCTGTGAAACTCTATCAGCAGCTAATAGCTGTGTGCATTATCTCCAGCCTGCCAAACGACTGATCTCTCTCAGATGCAGACACCACTACAGTCATCCATACCTTTGTTACCCCCAGACCCTATTTTGAGCTGGCCAGCCAAGGCACCCGAGAGGCCCAGTGGGTCCAGAATACAGCTGCTTATCTTCTTAGGAAGACAAACCTATGGGAGAATGAAACATTTATATTCTAAACCTGAGGAGGTTGCTAGACAACAGGCTGGCCAAAGCTGAAGGTGTTCATTACCAAAATGGCTCCTCCATCTGCTTCCTGGTCTCTGGAACCATTTGCAAAGGGAGTTGCACTTTTGAAAAACAAATCTGAAAGATTTCAAGAGCAGACAGGTCTTAGACCACTGACTCCCTTCCAGAGTGCATCCTTGCCAGGAACCTTCTTAATCCAAAACTGCCCCACTGCTATTGAGATGTGATACCCCCTGCAGCACACCTGCATTGCTCGTTTGGCTGTTTCCAGCCAAAGTTGGTGCTTTCTCCGAAGGAGGTACCAGATCCCTGAGAACCCATTGCCATCATCAGTTCCTCTCTGACTCCTGTGGCATAGGACACTTGGCTCTGGTGATGCGACTTGTAGCATCAGGATGGTGGCTACCCTGCCTGTATGTGAAGTGCTGAGCGCATTGCTCCCAGTGGCACGGTCTACTTGTCCTGTTAAGGTGTAACTAAAATTAAAAAGGAAAGCATTTTAAGACCCATATAAGGTTAACCTAGAAATGAGCAGTGTGATGGAAATACTTCTGTTCATAGCTATCAGCTAAGTTAAGCAGCAGGAGCGTTCACGGCTCTGCCTTCTGTGTTTTGGTTGAACAGGAATAAGAAAGCAATTCATGCTCCTTTTAGTATTTGCACTTATATTTTTTGAATTGGCATTTGCCTTTTTAGAGAATGCAAGCTAACATCCTTATCAGCTTTTCAAAACACGACATTGAACTTCAGGGCTGTCATTACCACCTCTGACTGCAATCTTACAGCGTGCCAGTGCTATGGTAGGATGCCAGTCTCACTGAAGATACGCTAAAAATACCAAAGTATTTTGGATACAAAGAAGGCAAAGCATTACCCATGTAGTAAAAATAGTTGGTGTCATGACCATCATCACTATTACCTTCTCCTAACATAGAGAGAAAACCAGCACATGGGTGACACTGCACCTTTTTTGAAGAAAACATAAAGAAAGGGTGTGATTTGTTTGGGCAAAAGAAAAACAGATTCAGATTTATGCTCAAAACATTAGGAGATCCTCTGAAGGAACTGAAAACACTAAGTAAGCATTTCTCAGTCTACTTTGTCCTATCTCTTTAGGCTAGAACCACATTTGTGGGCAGAGAAGAAGCAGAGCTCTCAGCCACATCTGCCCATGGTCCATCTTTCTCCTCCTCAGCACAGGCCGGGGTCTGCCCGTCCACACAGCAGAGTCCAGGAGCTGTTGCAAGGTGCATCTACCATAAATCCCATTATGCAACAGGGTCCTAAAACCTGCTGCCTATGCAAAACTTATTTATTAAAAACCCTGCAAAACTTAAACAATGTAAGAAGAATATCTTGTATGGCTTCCAGTTACATACTAACAGCCAAGAAAATGCCAGAACGGGGAACACATTTAATGAACCATTCTTAGGGGAATGCACTTTGTTAAAGTTCCTTTCTTCCACTTCTACCACCAGAAATACCTATTTTTTATAATTTTTTTTTTAAATCATCAGCCTCAAAACTTTTGAGTTTTGAGTTAGAGCAAAGCATAGAGGACTTCTAAATGCTGTAAAGGAAAGGCAGCATTTAAAAAGAGCAGTGGGAAGGTACTTAAATTAGAACACTGATCCTTTTAAAGAACTGGATACAGTGTGCTGTGCTCAAAGTACTTAAGATAATCACAAGGATGCCTTGAAGATGTGTTCTTATAATGTTAAATTTCAAGCAACAGATGTTGTTTCTGTAGGCAAAATCTGCCAATGACTTTCACATGTTGAAAGAATCTAGTCTGTTTTTCTCTTTTATGTAAGCTAAATAATTTTGTTACTCAAACAACTTTATATGTGTGCATATATGATCATTTCATGAAAGTCATGCCATATGTTGCAAAGCCAAAAAAAAAAAGGGGGGGAAGGGAAAGACAGAGAAACCCAGCACATCCCCTCAGGCTGCTGAGAGATCTGTGGAATTTCATATGTGAAATATTCTCTTCTTTCTTTCTGGTGTGTGTATGTGTGTGTCAAACAGAGCAATCAGAGAAGTTAATGGTAAGAAACTATGACAGTGAATTCTGTGCATGCATTAGCGTGCTCATCCCCAGCTGGTTTGCAGAATCGAAACAACGCTGCTTCAGTGAAGTGGCTGAAAACTAGAAAAACATTCCTGTAGAGCTACATGGGTGAGCCCTGGAGGTTTTTTTGCATCTCCTGTAGTGCACCTTTTAAGCAGAACAGAATGAAACTGGGTTTCACTCGAGAAAAAACGGTGCTTAGACCAGGCATTATCAAGTGCATGTTTTGACCTGATGAGCTTTCCTGGCTTGTAAAGAACAATGCAGCAAGGAGAAGACTAGTACTTGATCCTGCTGCAGCAGGGAAAATCCCTCATTTGCAAACTTGCCAGGGTTGCTGCCTACCATCTGCTGACAGCTTGCTCCCAATAAGTCGCTCCTGCGATGAAAAGGAGAGATGAAAGTGCAGCAGCTCATGGGAAGGTGGCATGCTCAAGCTTCTTTTAGTGTCCAGCATAACATCAAGTCACCCCTCAGAGACACAACAGAATCCAAGAAAATAGAGGTAAAAACATACACTTCTAATCTCATTTGTGCTCCTTTAACCCCACATCTCGTTCGCTCATATTCAGACCAGTCTCATCTTAAAGATCTCAAGTTATATGGTTCTACTGTTATCCCAACAGTCTCACTGTCATGTGGTTAGGAAGCGTGTCTAAATATTTAACTCAAATGTTAGTTAAGTATTCTATCTAGTCACATCCCACATGATGTTTTAGTGTAATGTCTTGCTAACCTTCTGAGGCTGCTCAGTCTGTGGCACATGGTCCTAGGTGGCATCTCTTCCTACCCAGCCTAGCAGACCACACAGCCCATAGCAGCCTAAGAGGCAGAAGTGACACCAAAATCTGGCACAGGAACTGTCCACCAGCCCTGCACGGGTTCCTCTTGGGTTTCCAGGACAATAAAATATATATTTAAATGCAATTTAATCTTTGTAATAATTGAGAATCAATTTACTTTTCATGGTGAAATATTTTCTGAGTGGGAATGGTGGCAAGTCCATGTATCTCAGCTGATTCCAAGAAGGCAGGAAAGCCTACAAAGGCTTCTGTGCTTTCTCTAGTGGGCCCTCACAATAAGGGCACTCTTCATGTGAGACCTGTTATTGAGAAGTGTGAGCTATTGAAAATACCCAAAATGTTTACATTCTTCAGTGGATACAAGCACTACTTTATCCTAATCTCTTCTCTAATTACTTGAGTTTCCAGACGTGCGACAGCACAATCTGTGGGACGTCCACAAGAAAGACCCACACCATTTTAACACAGGAAATTTCAGAGGGATATCACAACAGGGGATTCTGAAAGACCATGTATATTTATTAGATTACATCCATTTTTCTAAGTAGATTTTTCCCTGTTTAAACATTCAAACCTTCCTTCTCATTGCTAAAACTTGTTACCTAAATGCTGTATTCTTCTCCAGAATAAAAGATTCAACAGTATGTAAAAACAAAGTCTTTAAACTTAAACTACTATTTGGTTTGGGTTTGTTTTGTTTTTTACATTGAGCTTTAAGATCTAAAATGACTGGGGTTTTAAATCTATTTTTGGACGGGTTTAGCTTTGTGTGTTTCCAAACATTGGATTCTGCTCTGAAACGAGGTAATTTTCAGTGTTCTTCCACTTTCGTCTGGCAAATTCCCCTCCTGTCTATACAGAAAAGAGACACAGCTAAACCAGATATACTGAGTGTAAAAACAGAATTTGCATGGGAAGGACAAGGGCAGAAGGAAGTCTGAAAATAGAATTACTCCAACCAGCTTTTTCAGACTGTGCTTCCAAGGCAACAGCAACCCCGTTATTGCACGGTTCCTCATTTATCTTGAACAGCTGCCAGGATTTCGATCTAATTTTTAGTTCTGAAGAACTAAAATTATCCACCTCCTTCTCAAAATAAAACTCCACCAACCAAACACAACAAAACAGATTTTAACTGTGTAGTGGCTTCTTCCTTTACTACCAGGCACAAAGACAAACCTAGTCAAAAAGCTGCCAATGTTAATGTTCCTTAATCGGAAGATGTATCCCCAAGCAACCCATTATAATCAAGCACACAGTTATCAGGTATTACGGGCTAAATTATGCACAAAGACCCCATTACAAGTTTGCAGCCTCTCTGAACTGTTGCCGTGCACTCGTGTGACAGACAGGGCCCTGTCTGAGCAACTATTTATTGGCAGGTCAAAGCCTGCAGGCTGTGCAAGGAAAACCCTGAGGACAGAGAGACACACACAGAGAATGTGTTTCTGCAGATCTTCATACATGTTCACTACTAAGTATTTAGGGGAAAAAAAGGAACTAGAGCAAACGGCAAAGGCTGTCTCCTGCATTGCTCTACAAACAACCCCAAAACTGGCAGTTTGTTTCAGCAACACTACTGATGCAGTAAAGCTGATGCTTTGTTACCTGCAGTATCAAGTCTCAGAGCTTTAATATCTACATTTCATTAATACCTTGTCTTAGGATTCAACACCATCTTCTACACAGTACCTTTTCCTTCTTTATGGACAAGAACTGTATGTTCCTTTTCCTTCCCCAGTCCTGCCCCTTCCTCCTACCAGCATCCTGCTCTCATAGAAAACACTCCAAGAAGTTCATTCAGAGTCACCTTCCCCCTCTACATTTCCTGCTTCTGAAACGCAAGAAATTAATTAATGCTCTAAGCCAGCATTTTTTTTTTCCCTTTCTAAACAGCAACTGGGCTTAATGAAGACCCTTAGGTATTTACCTGCTTTACCTGAACAGGCCCAAAGAACCATACCTCCAGTTCTGCCTTCTCTCTTCCCCTCATCACTTCCTGGCCCTTGCTGACTCTGTCACAGCTGAGCTTACTGCAGGGTTTTGGGTCAAGTGCCATGACACAGCTCCATAGGCGATTTGTTTCCTGAAGTGGGACTTTGCCATCTCTGGACCTCACATCCACTGCAGCTCTCACACACCTCTTCCTTTGGCCTTGAAAGAGCTTTGCCTGTAACACTCCCAGGGGCCCTGAGCTTTGCCACGTGCAGGAGCAGGGCCCTCTCTAGATAGCTGAAATGTGTTTAATCAGTCTTGTTGACAGTCAGTTACTTTAGACAGTTTTAACAGTCAGCAGCCTCTGAATGGTGACAGGTTTACTGATCATTTCAACAGAACCCTGTGTCTCCAGGATTCTATGTGCACCAGCAGGCTGCACGCACAGCTGCTCCACTGACTGCCCAACCTCCTCTACCCACCCAGTGAAAGAACAGCTTGTGACTCACAAAAGCATCCTGGTCTGCAGTGGCGTTTGGGATTCCACACATCATTTGAGAAGGACAACAGTTGTTATGGATGGATGTTGGAAGGACCGCTTCCCAACGAGGCATTTCCTTTGCTGCTGACAGGCATGAGCCCCGTTTACTTCCCATGCTCAGTGCTGCAGCTGCTGTTGCCTAAGAGATCAGCACCAACTGAAGAATATGCTCTTCCCAGGAAGCAGAGTCTCTGACAGAATAGGCTGATGCTTGGCTTTCACCATTAAGAAGTCCTCATGTTGCAATCATTATGGCCAGGCAAGACAGCTTATATCAAAGAAAGTATTGATTTCTTCTGCAGAGGCAAAAGTGGTAGCGACCACAGGTCTGAGGCTGGAGTGCTGCTCACGCTCTGTAGGGAAGCAACCAGAGTGCATGGTGAGCAGGATGCCAATGCACAGTCGCTCTGTTCAACTGGCTCCCTTCTCAGACAACATGTAAGACATCAGCTCTCCCTGCTTCTCTAATTTGGGGTAGTGGCCAAAAGCCCAGAGTCAAACTACTCATCATTCACTGTGCCCAAGTCTTGCCAGCACTTAATATGCAATGCTTAAGAATCCCATTAGGAAATGTACCCAACAATCAGAGAGAAGGTGAATGATGTCTCTTTATATGCCTGATTCAGCAAGCACTGTTGAGTCAACTGTCTACTGCGAAGAATTGTCTACTGCATCCTGGATGTGGCCCCTGTATTTCTGTCTGAAAAATACATCCACCTCCTCTGCTTGTCCATAGGAGATACAGAGAGGGAAGAGACAAAGGCTTTTAGCCCAATCAGCAAACGTGAGTCCCATCTTACTAACGCAGCTATGACAATGCAAATCTATGCATCTCAGGCACTTTGAAGATGTCTGTTGGACTGGCTTGTGCTCTCCCTGTCATATTTGCATACACAATATTTTTTGATAAATACACTCACAAATGTTAACCCAAAGCAGAATTTTTCTTTGCCTGTCAGCAAAGAGCATCTGGAAATTATCAATCTCTCTCTCCACCTTGCCCAAATGTCCTCAGGGAGAAATTAATCTTTTTAAGACATCTATATTGAAATGAACAAAATGCTTTTTTAAGCTAACTGAGTTCAGACACTAGTTTAGTTTTCCTGAGAAGAAAGCATAGGGAAGGGAAAGGGATCCATTCTCTCTAGGAGTAAAGAGCCACAAATCACTTTCCTTATTCTACTCCTAGGTGCACAAGGCTTCAGCAACTATCAAGAATAAGAGGCCCAATGTTGTGGCCCCTGTCAGTGTAAATTCATGGGTGTGATTAGCTTCGTTTCCATTACCTACAGTGGGATTCATACGTAGCTGAGTTTCATACACACATAACAGATTCTTGCAGGAATGAATGCTGCATCTCTAAGGAAAGATGTTACTGGTCTGGAACAGATAAGCAATGATCAGTGTTGCAATGTACTCTTTCTCTCATTCTCCACCCGCTCTTGAACTTAATATAAGAACCAGTGAATCAACTATTAGTAATAGTAAACCTGCATATTATAAAAATAGAAGAGCTGCTTATTTATCAAACAAAAGCCATATTCAATGGAGAAAAACAAAGGCTTTCAAGATGGAACTGACCTTCTGAAGCGGATTATTTCCCGAGTACTGGGAGAACCAATTTCCCACCAACTGCTTATATTTCTGGTTCTTAATGCTCAAATGTGTATGCACATTCTGGAATATAAACACAAACACAGCTGTGGTGGGAAATCCTGCAGTTTCCTAGGAATTAGTGCTCTTACAAAATGTGATAGTTTTTCAGGTTAATTTCTGCAGAGCACTATTAAAATCTGTGGGACTTCAGCAAAATGAGAAGGAAAAACAAAAATCAAGGTTTTCAAAATATTCCCAACATAAAATGCTCGCTTCATTTAAGCCCCTTCATGTTGCTTACTAAACTCTGAATTTCGGAGCAATCCTGTGTAGGTCCCAGCGTTACAGTTTCACTGTAGCCAAAGCAAGCAGCAAGTGAAATTTCCACATACCATGGAGCATATTCAGCCCTGGCAACATTTGCCCTTTAAGTAAATCACATTAAGTATTCCCACAGCAAAAAAAAGACCATTAACTGTCAGCGTTGTATGTTGCCAAAACCCAGTGACACATTAAATGAGGTCTTCTAATTAAAAGCCTAAACACATACAGTGGGTCAGTTCATCTCTAGGATCCCCACTTCTCTCAAATGCTAGTTTTCTTTTCATTCCTTCTAAAGAATATTGAGGGAGAAGTTGTTTTTAAGGGCCGATTTAACTTCTGAGTTAACTGCAGGTCCTGACTGTTAAATCCTGCCTGGAGCTACCCCAGGACAGCAGCCGCACAATCCTCAGCTGAAGTCTGCTCCAAGGAAACGGACACTGCACTGGAGCAAGTTCTATGAGCAGACAAACTGCCCTCAGAAATGATGGGGTTTGCTACAATTCTGTCATTTAGCTTAGTATTAGCTTGGTTTGTTTTGGTTTTTAGTTACATAAAATGCTTTTTTGCCCCATGGTTGTGCCACAACCAAAGACCCAAAGCAAAACCTGAGATAAATCACGTTTTATAAGTCTGAACACGCCATTGTGAGCCATTTACACCTGTGCTTACAAGACATCTGCTCTGTGTGAATACAAACCTATGAAACACAGAGCTGCTTGAGAGGGCTATACCCTTCCCCAAAACAGAGAAGCAAGTTACAAACTCTCTTGTTCAGCTGCATGTTTTTGCTGATTGTTACTGATTCATTAATGCACCAATTTGCCCACACTGGAAGAAGGGCTGGCGGTGCTCACCGCATCGCTGTCCTCACTTTGAGCATTGTTTTGAAGCTGAGGGCTCTGCCAGGAATGGCGTGGGTCTGGCTGGCTGGCCTGGGGCAGACAATGGGCTGGGTCACCTTGGGGAAGGCACATTCCAGCCTTATTTTGGTAGCTTTCTATGAAAGAAGCTTATGAATCCACAGGAAACCAGATAAATGCAACTTTCGAAAACAAATTCTTCCCCAGTTTCTTATTTTGCAGAAATAAGGAGGGTGTGTGAGAGTGTTCTGAAATTCAAATGCCTTATTCTGTCAATCACAAGATGACAAACCCCTTGTTCTCAAGCTTTGCTCGACTAACTTAGAAAGTGTAACTAAAAACTTCGTTTGTCTGAAATGGAATTTTTGCATGACATTTAGCCATTCATTAGATCATACTGGTTTTCACTGCTTTGCTGCAAAGGTACTTGACTAAAACTGTGTTTTCCAATCATTTTTTCATTGTGATCCATGGATGTAAGAATTATTTTTGAAAGAGAAATATTACAATAACTCTCTCCAGGCAGCGTTCAAAAATGATGTCAAATTTACAGTGTTGTTTTAGTACTGAGAAAATCTAGAGCAAGATATCAAGAAAGCAACCAAAAGGGGGGTGTACTATTTCAAGAGGCACTTAATCAAGGAAATTAGAAAGGAAATTAGACAGAAAATTAGGGTCTGCAGTTTAAAGTGGTACTGGAAATTCAAACAGGCGTTTTCCTGTTTGAAAACTCAAAACAAAACCACCCTCCACTGGAGTAGCACAGCTAAAAACCCAGCAGATATAGACTATAAGAACTAGATTATTGCAAGGCTTCATAAGCCCAGTGGTCTGTTGGATGATTTTGCCAATGGAGCAGTACATCTTTCTGCCAGCTACGTGATACTTTACTGTCTCAACAGCTCTCCCAATAAGTGTTTTCTCGTATTCAGATGGAACTCCCTGTATTTCAGTTTGTGCTTGTTGTCCCTTACCTTGTTGCTGGGCTTAACTGGGGTCTGGCCCCGTCCTCTTGATACCTGCCCTTGAGATATTAGTATGCATTGATAAGATGCCCTCTCAGTCGTCTCCTACAGGTTAAACAGGCCAAGTTCTCTCAGCCTTTCCTCATAAAAGGGATGCTCCAGGCCCTTCACAACCTTCATAGCCCTCTGCACGACCCAGCTACTTCCCAACAGAAAGGCTGTCCAATTATTTTTATTGGGAACCCACTGCCTGGGGGGAGATGTTGTTTGATTGGGCTGGTCTGAGCGAAGTATGTTCATCATCCCCTGGTAAGACCTGTGGTTTAGGTTTAATTCCCCATTACACTTTCCAGGGGTTACCCTGTATTAATCCTGTATTTGTTTTCATATCAGTCCATCTACAGCTAGAAACAGATGGTGGGAGAAGTGAAGGAATGGGAAATCAGTGTTTGCTCCAAAGAATAAATTGTGCTGCTGCTCACCCCTACAGCAAAGCCAAGGCGTGATTTATCTTTTGAAGCTACGACTAAAGCATTCTAAAGATGAAGAGCACTTCATCTTCTAAATGAAGAGCA
Source organism: Amazona ochrocephala (assembly GCA_039720435.1). NCBI lineage: Eukaryota > Metazoa > Chordata > Aves > Psittaciformes > Psittacidae > Amazona > Amazona ochrocephala. The sequence goes on along the minus strand of CM077884.1, from coordinate 24,220,013 downwards.
CTGATAAAATTATTTGATAAAGACCAAAAATGCTTATCTCCATTCATTGAATTCATTGCATTCTTCTGTCAATCCAGCTCCACAGGTTCTGGCTTCCCTGAAAATTCCTGCTTTTTCAGAAGTGCCCTGAAGAAAATAGTTCAAAGGAACCAGCAGCACAAACCCATTCCAATCTTTGGTGTGACTCTGCCTTCCAGGTCCAACTGATCTTTGCGCATTTCTATCAACGACACAAATTCTGTAGACTCCTCTAAAGACGATGTTGCTCCTTTTGTCTGTAATAATCTATGCATAAAGAACTGGCTCACAGGAACCTCTGTCCCTCTGTTACTCCCGTTATTTCCTAGTTCCTAATTATATGACTTAGAACTTTTTAGAAAGCAGTCCACTACCACCAACACATTTGTCTCAGGAATAGAACCATTTCCTGAGATTCCTGTGTCCCACGGGAAGCCTTCTGTGCAATGAAAACACTGTATTTCTTTCAGTAACCTTCTGTATTTTGCCAGCATTTTACTCGGCAGAAATCCTGCTTTTGTTTCAGTCTGGGCATTCTGAGACAACTGCAGACTGCCCAGATAATCTCTGCCTCCCATTGCTCTTCACCTTAGTCAATGCACCCAGAAAACACCTTTGGCACTAATGGAATCAGATTTCTTAGCAAGGTGCCCCATTTGCCCAAGGGTTTTCTCAACACATCCCATGCTAGTCTTTTTGAGAAGCTTTTTCCTCTGTCATATTTGCCCTCCTGTGAATTACAGGAGTCCGTGTCCCCTCCTGAGCATGCCTGGGCAGCCATTCCCACTCTGCTGTTGCTAGAGCAACCAGCCTGTCAACAAGCTCATCTCCATAGGGCACCAGTACAACCATGTCTGGCCCAGGCCTGATGGCGCTGGAATTTTTCCAGCTATTTGGAAACCAAGCTTTCAGATTTTTCCAGGCTAATGAGTAATTGTGGGGGCTCTTAAACATTTTATTTCAAACTGGAAATGCTGTAGCCATTGCCAGGGATCCCTTTCAACTGGTGCAGCCATTTATCCTTTAAAAACTTACACTTCAGATGTAATCAGCTTCCACAGTTTTAAAACAGTCCTGCGTTGTTCTCACATTAACCCCACACCCACAGCAAAAGCATCTGTGACCAGCAGTCAAAGGGGTTTGGAAACAGAAGCAAGCTAAGAGGCAAACAGGCACAGGACCCCTTCCGGACTGAAAAGAAAACCCAAATTGTACCAACCTACTGGTGACCGAGTTACATCTTTTCGCCTACATTCTGCCATGATGTTGCAACATCAGCAAACTGGCAGGTGAGCTTCCTGTTCCCAGGGAAAGTCAGCCAGCACCACACAGCTTCTGCTTCCCTCTGCTGAGAAAAAACCCTCCTCCTGAGTGGATCCCAGGTTCACAGTAAAATCACTCTGTGTGGACTGCAGTGCATTTCCCTGGATTCACTTCCAGATTGGCAGCCATCTGTAAATGAAGCAGTTCTTCAATAGTGTTAGTATACATCAAGCTGTCGCACAGAAGGGATGTCTTAACCTCCGTTAGCATTTCTGGTAGGAACCGCTACCTGCCTGAAAGCCATTATCCTCCACAGCTGTACTAGTGTACTAATGTGAATACTTCTTCTCCTGATCATCCTGGCTTTACAGCTACTGCTGTGTTAGCATCTGGAAGCAACACAATGGGTTAACTGCAAATTAACTGCCTTCCAGTCAATGTTTTTTTAATCTTTAAATTTTAAAGATAATTTTCTCAAATCAAACCTCTATGTATTTTTACTGCCTTTTTTTCCCCCTGTTACACATAATGATGATCATCAGATTTGATTCATCATAAAACCAGTGCAATTATGAGTTAATAGAAGGCTAATTTTCAGGAGCAGTTTTCCCCACTTGTCAGCGGGGGTGTATGTTCACTGTCACTATCTCCTCTTGAAAGACAACCCAGGATAAACTGTTCTTTAATTAAACAGCTGAGCTATCAGTTTAAGTTTAGCAAGTGTTCACTCACACATTTCACAGCTCCTGATGCAGTATCTCTATGAAATGGTAGAGCATCTCTACCAAAACCCAACCATCCAGCAGCAGAACCAAGCCACCCAGGTAACCTGGCTTCAGACAGGCTCTCACAGCCTTGTTTTAGATGTCTTTAAGAAAAACCACAGTTGGTTTTGCTGTTTCTTCTGAATAGGGAAGCAGCCATAGTCACTGCTTACAATGAAGATTTCTTCAACCTGCAAATAATACTATGAATCATTCTTCTCCCAGATTAGCCACACTGGTTTTCTCATTGGAAATTGAGCACCAGATGGTTTTAACCTCAAGACAACTGCATACTACATGCATCATACAATCTGAAAATAAAGGGAGCGGTTGGCATGGTAACTTCCTGGGCTGCCCTGTAGAATAGCAGAGTAAACAATGCAAGGACAAAAGCTTCCTTCGTCACAGCAGTTGTGTGAACGCATCCATTTCCAGAGCTGGTGACGTTAACCTTCAGTTATAATGCTCTTCAAGGAACATTTCAGTAGCAAAGAGAACTATTATAAGACTTACCAGGCAGTCCGCTGAACCATGTAGTTCATGTCAAATCCGCCAAATTCCATTAAATTTCACTCATCCCACATTACCCTGGGATAAATTGTGTATAGGATAACAGAGGCAGATAGGTAAAAAGTATCTTCCTAGACATACTAAGATCTGTGACTTGCTGCCTGGATGCAAACCAAACCTTTGGGAAACTGAGCAAACATCCCATTTTCATATCTGAGCAGGAGCTTGCTGCTATTCCCTACCTTCAGCTCTCTAAGCCAGGTACAGTACAAACACATTCCTGTTAAAAAAGAAAAGGAGCACAAGCAATCTTTTTTCCACCACATTCTCTGAAGATTAACACCTTCAACCTAGCTATGTTAGGACCACAGACACTGGGGGAAACAAAAAAATCCAACAGATTAGTGAGCCTTTCCATTTAGAGACTTCACGTTCAGCACCTCAAGCAAAACATCCCTCATTTCTTTGTAAGCAAAACTCACAGAAATCATTTGCTCTCAGACGACCAGGACCTAGGGACCAGTGACCTGAGTAGTCTGTGAAGTGGATGGTGTAAGGCTGCATGACCTGCGTGGAGACAGCTATTCCTGAAAGAGATCCTGCTGCATTAGATAATTTTTAGTGCAAGTTTCACACACTGTTACTAGAATGAGGGAGAATGTACATGAACATTCTAGATGAAGCGCAGTAATTATACTCACTCAACTTGACCAAATGCAATGTCCACAGTTCTTGAATTAACATGCTGCAGCGGCTGTCCATCTAGTAAAAGCTCCATTTCAGCAAGCAGCTCTATTTGACCTGCGAAGAGGTCTTTATCCCAACCGTACTTCAGCAGGGTCATCATTAAAGTTTCTCCTTGCATCTCAGAGGCCAGCTCTGCTCTGTTCTCTGCTAGCCTAGTCCCTGCTAACTTATATTTACAGTAACAGTTTAACTACATAAACTTCTACTAGTATGCTCAATCTCACTGCAGAGTTCTTAAGACACAGAAGCTTTACTTGAAAATAAACCTAGAGAACCACCCGCACACACAGCTTTGCTGATACTTTTCCATATACAGACCCCAAAATCCATGCAGCAGCCTATCAAAACCACAACACATCCTGACTAGCACCTGACCAGCTGTTTGTACTGAAATAAACACAATTTGGCAGTAAAAAGGCTCTATCACAGCTTTGTCATAATTTTCTTTTCCACAGAAATAAACAGATTCTATTTTCAGTTTTAGGAAGAATACAGTAACTCCTTCCTGCATAACTCAGTCTCATGTTTCATGGATGCAGATCCCAAAATCAAATAGTAAACTCCATTATTAAGTCATTTCTTTTTTTCAGCTCGCAGTTGTATATTTACTACAAACAAAACCCTGAGGAATCTGTTGAATCAGAACAAATGCATCGCTGGAATACATACAGAATTCATCCCTCCTATTCACCAAGCATGCAATGCAGTATTTACACACCACAGGTGTCTTCAAATGTGGTTTTATTCCAGTGATCTATTTGCAGTCTTTACACACATTTCAAAACAACAGTATGCAAACATATCACAGGACAATACTTAAAGACTCTTTAGTATAATACTCCTTTATAAAAGGTTTTGACGCAATGGAAAAGTCAGTCCAGAAAAAGCTCACGTTACCAGGTTTCTTGATAAACAAAATTCCATGAAGCCCTGTAACCTGCATGAGCACAGGTATCCATCACAATGGATCCCTCTTCTAAATCTCTGTTTTAAATAAACAAGTTTACAAGGTTGTTCAGTAGACAAGTTTCTATCACGACACTGTACATTTAACTTTGTGCTTTCCAAAAGGCAAGCATACTACAGAAATAAAATTCCCTACCCAATAGGAGAGGGAAGTTCGGTAAACACGGATTTGTTTCCCATTCCAGCAGAGGAATCCTAGTTCACTGAAGTTCTCATTATGGCAAGATCCAACACACCCTGCTCATAACTTCTTCTTCTTCTTTGTCTGCTCCCCAGAGTCCAGTTTACGTTTCTTGGCAGAAGCTGGTTCTTCGTCTTTTTCACCATCTTTAAATAAAAGACAGAGTTAATCAAGTCAGCAAATGATCCTCATCTCAGAACAACTGGCTTAGCCACACCTGAAATGCCTGGAAAAAAGACACGGTAGTGTTAACTGACAACATCCTTACTTATGGAATGCGGACAGCATGTGGACAGAAGAGAACGATTACTTGCTATTCCTACCACAGGCCATTGAGGATAACTAATAAGAGGCTTTGTTAAGCTACTGTACAGTACCTGTTAAAAAAACCAACCCTTATTATTTGAACAGATAAGACAAAAGGTATGAAAATTACATTGTAGAAGTAATGTCCGGGTCTATTAACAGTTTATCATCTTAGTCTCTGGATGAAGGCTAAGAGAAATGTGCAGCAGAAAACACTAAAAAGCACCCAGAAATGGAGCAAGACAAAGACAGAACAACTGCCCTGGGGAAGGAACACCCCCAACAACAAAAGGAGCAAGACAGCAATAAAACCTTCCTTTGCTGACAACTTCACTGGTGAACTAAAACCTTATCATATGTTCTGAAAGCCCAGAATTTCTGCTTCTGGCTTTGGTCTCTTGCTTGTTGCTGCTTCGTCTCTTGCTCCAGCAATTAAAAAAACAGAATTAAAAATACCTCCCTCCTGTCAAGTATTTCTTTACTTCTGAGGTTATCACTACAGCTTGTACCAGGATGAAGAGTGACAAGGGCAGTAAGCTGTCACATGGACATCTAACTTCACTCTTGGCCCCCAGGTTTTGCAAACATTATAAAAACAATGAGACTTACATCTACACCCAGGGCCAAGGCAGCAGCGCTTAAGGAAGCCCTCACACCACTTTGTTCTAGCAGTACTATAACTGAGCCTATTTCATATAACTACACCTCTACAGACTCTTGAATCATAGGATCATTTAGGTTGGGAAAGATCTTAATATCATTGAGTCCAACTGTAAATCTAATGCTGCCAAGTCCCTATCACCCTTTCTTTCCGAAACATGCACCCTGCAGGATGCTCTCATAGACCAACACTGAAGTAAAGCCCTGCACAGCACTGGATTTCCATTGACTCTACCAAGCCTGTGTCCACCATCAGCCCATGTCCACCATCCAGCCCACCATTTAAACTAGATGATCATTGCAGGTCCGTCCCATCAGATCAATTCCATTTTCCTCTAGTTACCATGCTCAGAAAACACTTCCTCCAATACAGGGAAAGACTCTATAGGTGAGGGGTCAGTGCTGTCCCAGTGGTGTTGAGATGGGGAGTCAAGATACAAAGACCTGATTCCGGGGCACAAGGAGGTCGTGCTCTGGGCACACCAGCACGCACTCGGCAGTCACCATGCCTATAGCCACTGGAGCGGCCGGCAGTACTTCAGAGAATCACAGCCTGGTTTGGGTTGAAGGGACCTTAAAAGCTCATCCAGTTCCAACCCGCTGCCACGGGCAGGGACACCTCACACTAGACCATGTCACCCAAGGAGATCTCCGCGCACACGGCCGGCAAACACGCGTTCCGCGCCGGCACCGCTGCCCAGCGCCGGGCCCTCACCCGACTCGAGGAGCTCCTGCTCCTCCTCCGGCAGGAACTTGGCCCTGCCCGCCTGCCGCGGCGCGTCCTCGCCGTTGTCCTCGTAGATGTTGGACCACTTTATGGCCATGTCCAGGCCAGCGGGCGGCGGGGGCTTCTTCTCGGGAGGGGTGTAGCTCTCGGGCGGGGGCACGGCGTTGTTCTTCCACACCTTGAACTCCTTGGGGGGCTGCAGGAGAGAGCAGAGACCCATCCCGTCACAGCAGGCCGCGGAGCCGGGGCGGCGGCAGCCCCCGGCCCCACCCGTGCCCTCACCTCCTCGGGCGCCCGCAGGACGCGGCTTTCCCAGTCGATCTGCTTGTTGAGCGGGTTGTAGAGGAAGGCGGGCGGCTGCGACACCCTACGGAACAGCTCGTCGGGCGGCGGCAGCCGCGACCGCCGCCCCGGGCTGCCCCCCGCCGCCGCCCCGGACCCCCCCTGCCGCTCGTCGGGCTGCGGCTCCTCGGCCTCCGAGTCCGAGCTGGAGCTGCCGTAGGCCGCGAAATATCCCAGCGGATCCCCTCCGTCCGCCGCCATGGCGGGGCTGCCGCCGCGCCACCAACCGCACGGAAACGGGGCCCGCGACGAGGGTTCCGCCTGCCGCCGCCGCACCCCCGGCCCAGCCCTCGGGGCCAGCCCCACGCGTGTGTCCGTGTGGGAGGGCCCCGGCCTGCACATGGCGAACGGGATCCGGAGGAGGGAAAAGCCGAGCTCTCCACGCCAGCTCCGTGCGCCCCGGCGTTCCGCCCGTGGGCAGCGACAGAAAACCAGACGTGAAACCGAGACAGTCCCCCATGTCTCCTTTCTTACACCTGCAGGGCGACGTAGAGAGAAAAGCACGGTTCCCGTCGTGTTCGAGCACTGGCCAAAACAGAGCAGATGAAGCCACAACCGCCACCTCCCAGTGCTGATCCGGACACGCGGGCTGTCCTTACCCACACAAGGCTTCTCAAACCTGGTGGAAGAAGCCTGTACCACACTTCCCTTGTAAACAAGGCCCATATTATCTACATCAGCTAAAATTCACCTACAACTGTCAAGTCACCTGGTACTACAAAAGCAGAATAAGGTCCAAAGAGTGGGCTTCAGTTCTATCGGATTAATTCATTTACTGTAAGGATAAACCAGCTGATCTCTCATAGCCTATACTATCACGGTTATTTTGAAAGAAACCCTATACACAAAGTTTGATGAAAGCAACCACACAATAGAGCCTGCAACACCTGCAGATCCTTTTCTGAATCTTTCTCCTCATCACTCAAACGTTTTCTTTCTCCCCCCTTTAATAAAAGCAATCTTACTTTCAGAATTCAGTCAATATATGCATGGCTGGAAGCAGCACTTCTCACAGCTTCAACAATTGAGGCATTTGAAAAAAGAAAAGCAAGATGCAGGTTAGCAATACTAGTCATGAACCACAGAAAGTGTAGTTAAGCAGCCAAGGCCTTAATTTTACACGCATGTTTTCCCTATACATTGCTCCTGAATGCAGCCCCACAGGCGGAGGTGTTTCACATTAAGTCAGCCTTTGCACCAAAGATGAATCTCTCTAACAAGACTAGAACAAAAGCCGCCTGCACACACCAACCCAAACCCATACATCCAGATACTGGCATGAACTGCTCTTACAACCTGTACATGTCAATAATGAGGAGGGCAGACAGGAAAACAGGCAGTTAGACCAAAGAATTTATTCCAGAAGTTGTGATAAAAATATTTTCATTTTTAAAAAAGAAAAAGCATGTTAACAACCATTTGGTAAGATAATACATTCATTCAAAGCCCCAGGTTTACAGGCTGCGTGCAGGAGCGATCCCTGCATGGCACGCTGGTGGTTGAATTTCAATCTGCAAGGCAGTCTTCACCCCGAGCTAATGCTGTTTCAGTTATGCCCAAGCTTGCTCACTGTTCTCCACTGACAAGAACCCAAGGAGGGACCCAAACCTGAGCACAGCTCATCAAGTGGTTACAGTGGGTATTTAGACAAATCAAATTCTAGATATCCCAAGTACGTGCAACTACAGTTCCAGTTAATTGGAAAGGGTGATTTAAACCTTCCCTTAATCTCATGTTAAGAGAGAATAATTCTGCTATATATTTAGGCACTTAACTTCCAGAGTACCTTCTGAACCAAGAACTTGTGTTAAAGAGCATTTTCACCATTCAGGCAGTCTCATGATTTAGAGGTATAGAAGAAAATCAAGGATTTTTATAAACACTGAACAGAAGCCCACATCTTTATTGAATGTAAGCTATTCATATACTAAGTATGGAGGGTAGCTGAACACTGCAGTTTATTTAAACCTGCTTCCAAACCCAGAGTAAACATTACGAAGAAAAAGAAATAGAGGCTGCATTGGGTCCCTGCAGATGGTCTGTCTCCGCAAGAGGAGAACACAGCTTAGGAATACCACCTGGGTTTGAATTTGAATAGAATTACACAGCTACAGCCCTGCCTGACAGGAAAAATAATTTAAAGCCTTAAGTAGAAACCTACCCTTTGATATGCTGAAAACATCCCATGACTTTACAGTGTACTGCAGAACGCAACCGTACCCATTTCCACCCGTGAGTTTGGCAAATAATTCTAAAGTTATTACAGGCCAACTTCGAAACAAGATGACAAGAGCAGAGTGTGAGAGGAGCAAAGCATGTTACGCTGTGTTAAGAAATGAGAACCTTCCCATGTTGAAATAGTTTAAAATGCATTTGACTCCAAACAATTTGAAATGTAAACCCATCTATCTGCTTTGAAGAGTAAGTATCTGAAGTGCAACATTTCCAAGAGTCCTTCACGTATGGATATGTTCTTGCTACAGGACTCCTCTACTTACCTACTGGGACAAAACACACAAGCTTTGCTCCTTAACAGCATGATACAACAACGTTTTCTTACAGCCACATGATGCTGTTACAGCAGTTTACATTCCTTTTCCAGTACTAATGAGAATTTAAAGTGCACGTCAGATCGGAAATCTGTAACTAATACACAAGAATAATATGCTAAGACTTGTGGAAGTATATTTGCTAACTCAAATCACTGTGATACCGAATGCCTTTTGATTTACTAGTAGGATAAAGCTGAGACAATTGAAAGACTTCCTGCAAGTGTAACTACAGATATGGGGTTTCACTTTGGGTTTTGTTTTGCAACTGGAGCTGCACACACCTCCATAGAAGGCAAATGTTTCTCTGGAAGATAAAATTTTAATTTAGTAAATGAGTTCAAGGTTTTTGGTAAGGAAGCTTAAGCTTTTAGTTCAGGAAGTTATCTTTCAGTACTCAGTATCTTTGCTAACCATGTTTCCCAATTCACCTGTCACAAAAACATTAAAAAAAAAGAGATTTGTTAGTTTCTGTAGGAAGGAAAAAAAAAAAACCTGCTTATGTTCTGTCTCTGCAGCTGACTGAAATACTAAATACACTGGTTTAAAAAATAACCCTTTGCTCGTATAATACTAATACCATGACCTTTCGGAAAAAAGCTCCCAGAGAACATTGAATCTAGCAGCTCCAGTCACCAAATTATTAAAAAAAAAATAATAATAAAATAAAAATTACCCCTTAAAAACAGTAAATGGATTGTTTCCTCTGATTTTGCTAGTTAACAGTTTGAAAACATTGCTTTAACCTTTATGAGCCATCGCACAGAGTTTCAGTACCATCCGGATGAACAGACAAAAAGTCACTACGTTCACTGTGGCTGAACAGAACGTGATCTTAAAGGCAGGAAGCAATTTTCACTTGAACTACTACACGGTTCTTGCTGCTCTGCCTGGAGCTCTGGGGGGAGTGGGGGAGCACCGGGGTCTCCAGGCCCTGGAAGGGTGGCTGAGAAAACAGCACTCTCTGCATTTCCCATCTCTGTGATTGGTAAATTCATTGAATGAAGAGAGACAGCAGACACAAACGCGGCGGTGCTGTAATCCTCTTCCGGGTGATGTATCTGGGTAGATTCTTTGTCTTTTGTTTTATCAAAAAAATTAGATTCATCAGAATATGATCTAGAAAGATTATTTGTTCCTCCGTATAGTGAAGTCATACAGCTGCTGCAGCTTAGACCTATGACAAAAAACAGAGACTGGAGTTAATTACAACGTGGTGCACTTTTAAAACTGTGCTCTGATTTAGTGTCAGTAAGATTGTCAGAGATCAACTGTCTGTAATTTTACCATACAAATCTCTTAATCTCATCTGTGACATCCCAATATTATTAACAAATTTAAAACATGCAGGTTATCCAGGATGACGTGAATGATTTCTCTGTATCAGCCATGACAAAAACACACCATAGTTTAAGCTTCATTTTAGGAAGTCACTTTAGACCTTAAACCCATCTTTTGATAGATTTTTCTCGCTGTGTTCTTCAAACTTCTAAAAGCTTCAACTACATGGTTCTACTCCAAAGTGGACTGGATTTAAAGGCTGTTTTAGCTGAAACTACAGTTAGAATGTACTTCTTCCTTTATTTCTCTTCTGATGGGTGTGGAAGGGGAAATAAGGGTTTTGGTTCAGAGGTCATATACTTTATCTGCCTTAAAATATGAGTACATATAGTCACTTCAAGCTTTGTGTGTCAAGAAAATCTTTCTGTTTCAAACAACACCTGCATACACTTAGAGCATCTAATTCTAAGTTCTGGCACTGAAGGCACACAGGGAAATTCCCCTCAGGTTGCATTTGTTGGCTTATCTTCTGATGAGGCACAGAGCTTAACAAAACCAGAGCATCCTGCCACTGCAGCAAATGGCTTCAAAAGAAATGCAAGAACCACCTATTTTGAGTTCCTCATAGAAAGCAAAACTGAAATGTGAAGGAAGATATCATAACAACACATGATAGGCTTTGGGGTGGTTTTTTTTGCCATTTGTTATTTATGATGTGTTCGGATAGTAAAAAGGCAGAGCCAGAACATGTGCCCTACGATCTTAAACCCAAACAAACCAGTGATATTTCCAAGACTGCCCCCCCAAACATGGGGGGGAAAAAACCAACCCAACCCAACCAACCAACCCCATCTGTACTGAGAAACATGACTTAAATAACTGTTGGAGATTAATTTTGCAAACCCTCAAAACTTATGTCTAAGAAAATATTATTATAAACTTCTTACCTTTGAGAGCTTCAAGTTTTTCATTTTTCACCTTCAACACTACATCAGTTATCCTTTGCAACAGGAAGTTTTGTGTTCTTTCCCTTCTGATAGATTCAATCAAAGCATCTAGTCCCTTTGGGTTTTCTGCCAAGTAGTCCAGTAACTTCCCAGTTTTCTTCCTACTGGAAGATCGAGACGAAATTTCTTCTGTGTCCTCTCTAGTGAGTATTTTCCTTGAACGTAGGTAATCAAAGTGTCTCTCGGCTATGATTTTATCACACAGGTAAGGACGCATCCTTTCTAATGCCTGAAAAACAAAACAAACCAGTATTAGCCAGTCTCTCCATTTATTTAGAAGCCTGTATTTGAAACCTGTATGATTCTGATACAGGCTAAGGAAATAATTTTTAAAGCATCCCCTCCTATACTGACCAACTTATTTTTAGTTATCAAAACAAAAATATTCTTCCACCACCTTGTTCAGAGGGTGCATACAGGAATGTCAGCAGGATGTAAATTCTACTCATCTTATTTTGAGCTGTACATGAACAAACCTGCTTGATACCAACCCTGGAACAGAATTAATGCATGTTCACAACTCTCTGGTTTCGGTATCTACTGTTCTCTAAGAGTTGCAAATGACATCTCTGTGCTTGAAAAACAAGCTCTTGTTCCATAGAATACCACAAAAATTGTCAGTTTCTCCTGCCAACATTTTTCACTGTGCAGAATTACACAAGTCAGATACCCACGAGCTGATTATTACCAATGTGAAAATATAAAACAACACCCCCAGTATCATTTGATTTAGAAGAATCAAAAAAACCCCAAAACCCCCAAAAACTTGAGCACCATAAGGAAAAGCACCTTTACATAAAGGCATGTGAAGAGATGGAAAGAAACAAATCTTCTTTCCTGAAGGGAGTATTCAAATAACCTCCTACTTTTTGAGATTAGATTCTATAACAGCAGCATTTAAAAATTAACAGTTTTTAAATGACTGCCTTATAGCCATTTACTAGCTCAGTAAATAGAAGCAGAAGAAAAGCTAGATATAAAGACTTACTTTAAGACAAATTATTTCAAACAGCAAAATCCTGCCTGGCATACTGGTGCTAGGGAAAGCACCAACAAGTCTTGAAGAAAAAACTTCCTGTACTGCTCCACTAAGTATAGCAGAGGTTAAATGTGTTCTTCTAGCTGCTCTTTAGGATCCAACAAATACCAAGCTAACAGCCTGTGGTTCCACAGTTGTTAAAGAAAACATCAGGTGAGCATGCATGGAAGATAAAGGAAGACTTCTGGCTGTAGACTATCACCGCTAAACTGTAAGCCCAAAAATGAAAGGTGCAGCTCCATGGTGGATCATTTAAGTGCAAGAAGCACTCCCCCCTGCACAGCAGCTGCGTGTTCCCACCCTTTCCCATGTACTGGTGGATGAGAGGATCCAGTCAAGAAACTGAATCTGTGTTTTTCCCCCTCCCACAGCCAGATTCATTACCCAATCCAGCAGTCACACTGGCATTACTGGTGGCGTAACAACTACAATAAGCACAGAAGAGTGCAACAGTACAGCTTATACCAATTTAGGCAGCTCTGAAAGTGTCCAGTTTCAACAAGCCCATGACTGAACAGTTACCAATGTAAAAGGCAATACAGATTTCTTCAGCTCCCAAGGAAATCTCATCCTATCACCAGAAGGGTCAGTCAATAAACTCCGAAACGTTAAGTCAGTCAACGCTTCAACATTAAGAAGACAGAGTTGTCACTGAATAGAAAGACTACTGCATTCTCACTAACACCTTCCTGTAATGAGTCTTTCACTGTATGAAGTGTGTGTGTGTGTGTGTGTTCTGAATTCCCCTCTGCACTGTCCTCAAGTTAACAGTTTATGAAGGACAGAAAGAGTAAACATATTAAAATGGAAGCTTTAAATATACTTTGCTCTGTATCGATGATTTTGCATGGCTCACTGCCCCTTTCCCATATAAGACTCCAGTCTTTACAATTTCTCCTCTACACAAGCTTAGCCAGACCAAGTTATCCATGTAAGTCACCTTTCTGAGGTATGCTGTCACACAATGCACACAATACTTCTTGTAATGCCGCGCTGGTGTTGGAAGTGATGCTACCAGAGGCACATGAATGGATATGAAACAACAAAGTGAGCATTTACACTGAACCAGCACTTTGTATCATGAATCTGCAACATCTAAAATATGAGAGAAGCAGCTCTGAAGTCAGATTCATTGGACTGTATTTTGGTGATATAATTAATGTTATTTATTTCTACAACTGAGGCTTCCATCAAGTTCCTGTTATTTCCAATTACTATGGGATACCCTATAAGATTAAGTATACATGACCTTCTGTGAGATGCAGCTGTGAATTCAGTCACTGACAGTGATATCATGCTCATATATTCATACATATCGTGTTTATATATATGTCTGATTTATCTTGTTCCTACATATGATTATTAGCTTGTGGCTCCACAGAAGAAAGTAGTAACTTGAAAAACATGCCTCACAAATCCATGACAAAGCATTTAAAGAAAACTATGTATGGATAAAGCCAATAAAAAAACTAAACCCAAACTCCAAACATTCTTTATTGTACTTCAAAAAGCACTTAAAACCCCGAATAAGTCAACCATAGGACACTAAATTTACAAATAGAAGCATAGCTAGTAACAACTGATGAACTGTCTTATTTCATTATTAAACAATTGCTTTTTGAGGTGTGTCAGTAACATTGCTTGCTTCCCAGCACACGTAACTAATTCCAGAGTGAAGCGGGATGAAGTCTTTTCCCAGATTCCAGACATCAGTGAATAAATGGGGAGTGTGTGGGGGAATGTACGTGATACACGACAAACAGCCTCACAAAATTATCAATACTGAATCCAACGCTTTATGAGAGAGACTCTTACTAACACCAAGAGAAGTGCGTGTGTTTGCAGCTACTGCCCTCCGGACACCACATCCCTCACCGGCCGCTTCTACTGTGCCTCCATTCCCACCGCGGTTTGCGGGGCCGCCGTGAGGACCAGGCCTCGGCTGTCCCAGCCGCAGGGAGCCGCAGTCCGCCTCCAACCGAGCAGCCCCGGGGCCGCCACCTCCGCCCATGTCCCACCTCCGGGGAGCGGCCGGGAATCCAGCCCGGCCCGGCCGCTGCACTCCCTCCTCCGCGCCGGCCTCCCCCGCTCGGAGCTCCCGCTCCGACGCGGCTTCCGCTGCCTCCGCTCGGGCCCTGCCCCACCGCTCCGCACCCTGGCGCCGGGCACTGCGGCCTCTGAGCGCAGCCACCACTTACATCCTTCTTCACGTCGGCCATCTCGTCCTCCGTCAGCAGCCGCACCGCAGAGCCCGACCCCGGGCCCAGCCCCAGCCCCTCCATAGCAGAACCCCCCACCGCCGCTGCGGGAAACCGGCCAGGGCCGCGCTTCCGACCAGAGCCCCGCCCCGCGTCCTCCCGCCCACCAATGGGCCGTCAGGGGAGGCACGTAGCCCCGCCCAGCGGCGCGTGCGGGAAGGGGCGGTGTCTCCGCTTCCTCTCCGCTGGGGTTGCGGCTGAGTCGCAACCGGCTGAGGTGAAAGGGGGCGGGGAGAGCCGAGCGGTGTCTTCGGCGTTGCCCCGGTCAAGGGCTCCGTTCCTGTACGCCAGGCCCACGGCGTTGCCAGCTCTTCAATAAACACATTGGATAGCAAAGGGGCTGCCCAGATCTATAAAGTAAAGAACGGTCGCCACTGTTCTGCGGTGGCGGGGCTGGCTTCTGCAGAGCCAGGTGTCATAGATCACAGCCAGGCTCCAGGCTGGCTGCCAGCAAACACCCAAGCGGCTCCATTCGCTGCTGCTGCTGCTCGCCAAGAGCTCCCTCTGACTCACCCACACCAGCCTTGGTTGCTGGCGATGTGGCAGCAGGCCTCTGCTCACAGCCCAACTCCTTCCGCGGCGTTACTCCCACCTTCTTGGGAATTGCTGCCTCTACTTGCTGTAGTGCCTTTGAATTGCTCAAAGCTGTCTCTGTATCTCTGGATTAAACATCTGAAATACAAAGTAAACGAGTGTTTGTCTCCCGTTTTGCTGGTCACAGGGCTGCAGGGCAGGCTGGTGTTTGCAAGCCCAAGTGCCTATGCTGATTTTCCCTAACCTGTGCTAGGTACCCGAATATATGGAAAGGTTTCAAGATTCCCTGATGATTCCAGTGAGCAGCTTGCAGCACGTCTGAGAGAAAGAGACAGGCGTCTTCCCAGCCCCTGACTCCCATCCTTGCTCATTTAACTAGATGCTTTACAAGTCCTCCTCTTCAAGGTGTATAATATACTGTAGACATTGCTGGCTCTGTTCAATACTGCTGATGAAAACAGTGATTGTGCATTCTGGATCTAGTGTATTTAATAACTGTGCTCAGTGAGAGGCGCAGTTCAAAGACACAGGATGTCAGGAGGGTTAGGCTTCTGGATTCCTGAGCCATGCATGGGACAAACTAAAATGAATTCACTTCAGCCATCAGGAAAAGAGCATGTGATTAGAGAATACAGGAAT
This sequence comes from Amazona ochrocephala, assembly GCA_039720435.1. Classification (NCBI taxonomy): domain Eukaryota; kingdom Metazoa; phylum Chordata; class Aves; order Psittaciformes; family Psittacidae; genus Amazona; species Amazona ochrocephala. The sequence continues at coordinate 24,204,222 of CM077884.1, read as the reverse complement.
AGAATATATGATAGCAGACTTAATGCCAGTAAACCCTAACAGGATTTAATGGTCCAGGCAGCTGGAAGAAGACTGCTCTCAGCATGAAAGTTATTTAAGGAGGTTAACATCAGTCCAGTGTTAAGAAGTGAAGCTCAATGAAGAGGGAGTCGGAGACAATTTCTTTCAAAGGAGCAGGGAAGATTTTGGACACTGCATTGGTTTCACAAGTGCGTACACATGTAAATGTCCACCTAGACTAAATTTCCAAGTGAGTTTTGGAAATCGCTTACACCTCAGAGCTGTTCAAACCTTGCGTGGTATTGGTCCTAGAAGGTGGTGTAACGCTGCCATCACAGTTTACGAGAACAGCTTGGTTGGCTTTCCAGAGCAGTGACTGGCTCCAGGATTTCTTGCCCTCTGCCCTCATTGATCACCCGCTCTCCAGACAGCCTGTCCTTACTTCAGAGCAGGGGCCTCCACCTCGGTGCCTCATGTGCTTCCACCCCATTCTGCTTCCTGGTCCTTACCCAGGGGTCTGGGTCCTGCCTCAGGACCCCCTGACCCCTGTGCGGGCAGCAGGGCTCTGCACCCCCAATTCCTTAGGGAGGACCTTAGGGAGGAGGAAGAAAGCTGCCAGGCAGGGAGAAGGGACAGTTTGGTTTAATAACAGATCCAAATCAGGATCGAGGACCTTGCCCAAACTGAACAGGTATCTACAGCCTCCACTGGCAAGTTTTCAACTACAAACCTATAGCAATTAACCTACAGCTGGTGATTTTGGGGGTGAGGTTGTTGAGAGCATAAGAATGATGCAGGAGACTGTGACTGATGCTTTTTTGGCAAGATGTACTTACAGTGGAGCATGAATTTGTACATCCAAGAGCAGAAGTCTCTGCTGAATTCTACAGCTGAATGTTGCAAAGGGCACTCCTTTTCAAATAATTGTACTTTTGTTTTTGAAGGTTGTTTTGATATTCTTTAATGTGGCAAGTTCTATAGCTTTTATTTTTAATTATTGCCATTTAGAAAGAAGTTCAAGTAAATGGATACCAGCTATCTCCTGTAGATGTGTACACAAATATGCATGTAAATGCAGTAATTTACTATACTGCACCAAGCTAAAGGTATCCACATTAGATGCAGCCCTAATTTAAATATGTTAGTATAAAAATCATACTTTTAACCAGTGTAGCCATGAGGGCTGAGGGGAGATTGTGAAGAGACAGGAAGGGTGGCCATGAGGGGCAAAGGGAGATTGTGAGGAGAGAGCAGGGGTGGCCATGAGGGGAGATCATGAGGGGAGTGGTGTGGTGGTTGTGAGAGGAGACCGTGAGGGGTGAGAGGAGATTATGAGGGGAGAGCAGGGGCAGTCGTGAGGGGTGGCCATGGTCTGTGAGGGGTAGTAGCTATATAGTGTGGGCCACTATGAAGGGGCAGATGAGGGGTGGCTGTGACTGGAAATCATGAGGGGCAACCATGAGGGGAGATGAGTTTGCCCTTAGTGACATGGGTTAGTGGTGGGCTTGACAGTCCTGGAGTAGCAGGGTTGGGCTCCATGATCTTAAAGGTCTTTTCCAACCTAGTTGGTTCTATGATTCTAAATCAGTACAAAGGCTCATTTAGATCAGCCCTAACAAAACCTTTCATCGGCCCTGCTTCTCCAGCAAGAAGAGTATTAGATTATGGTTTGTTTAAAGTCCTATTACAGTCAAAGCTGTACAGTCTGAAAATGATGTCATTCTTTTGCTACATTACCGTTAATTTAATTTGGGTTTTCTTAAAAGGTTGAAGCAACAATACTGAGGCCTTGAACAAACTTAGATTGCCACAAGATGGCACTGGAGGCTCATTAGCACTTCCACACGTGTCCATGGAGCTTGGAGTAACTGCATTGTCTCCCGAGATCCTTAATCGCAATGTTATAACCTAATGATGTTAGAGCACAAGTGAACAAACAGATTAGCCCTACGTGCGCTGTTTGTAGCGCACAACAAGCACTACTTAGACCTAAAACATGCGACCATTTGTCATGTTACCCCAAAGCAATGTCTGACATGTAGCCACCACTATTGACATCCTGGGGGAGAAAAGACAAGAGGTACGTGAATAATTCAGCCATAATGGTCATGGCACTAAACCTTTTGTAACTTACAGTAAGTACAGGGACTACAGAGAAAATACCACACTACAGTAACGTCTGTTTAGTTATGTTGGACAATAATAAAATTGACTGACAACAACTGTATCTAGAACACATAGGCAATATCCCCTCTCTATATTATTCTTAAATGTGGAGTCTAAAATAATTATTTGCTTCTAAAGAGTCAAGAGGTCTTCTAACAAGCTGAAAGATTTTAGTACTAGTGTCTGTAATTGGCTTTATTTCTAGGCATGTAACAAGCTTACACATAAAAAGATGGCATGAAACAGTCTTAAATTAAATGCATTTGCTTTCAGTTTCAAAACAAGAGGCAAAAACTACACAGTGCACAGTACAACTGACACTTTATTCCTTCATGATGGGGATATGTAATACTGAAACTGCAAGAGTCACAAAAAAAAAATAAAATCAAAGTGCAAACTTCTATTAGAACAGATTATGGAATGTATTGATGGTTTTGGCACAAAAGTGGGGGAATATACACTGCAACAAGGTTTTAAGTTTAATGAAATGTAACACTTCTGTGTTCAGTAGTCATATTTGTGCACTGCAGAACAATACAACATAGAACAGTGACTAACACGATTCACATGCAACTCTATTCAAGTTACATCACACATCCAGTTAAAACTTCTCTGAAAATACACGTGAGGTCCAACAATACTTTATTCACAATCACTTAACAAATACCATTCTTTAAGCACTCTTATCTTTTCAGCTTCCTTATTGATAAAAGCAAAAATAGAGAATCTTAAATAGTAAATTATTTTCCTCACATGGTTCCATGTGAACGTTGATGTTGTTTATCAAAGCAATTTGGCTCTGACCTCATTGATATAACGTGTAAGAAGCTGAATGAAATCAAGTCAGTTCATGCCCAGTTTGCTGTGAACAAACAGCATTCTGTGCACTGACTTTTTGGTTTTAAAACTGGACATAGTGTTGCCTATGAGCTCTGTACCTATCACATGGAAATCACCAAAAAAAGCAGAGCTTAGCTTCATACAGTGGCATCTATTGAATACCAAATATGAGTTGTATTAGCATGGAAAAGACAAAAATGCTGAAATGGAAGAATTCAAGGCTACGTTAAAAGATACAGTATGCATTCACATTTTCATTGCAGAGAGAGACACTGTATTCACATTCTGGTGAAGAAACCCACGTATTACAGCTCTCCCTAAACTCTTAGCAAAGATAACACCCATAAAAGATCTATAATGCACATTGCAGCTCTTTCATCTGAACTGAACTGACTGATCAAAGGAAAAAAAAAATAAACCAAACCAAAAAAGCCCCCCAAACCAAACCCAAATACCTTTGATGAGTAATTCAAGTCCCATTTCTGAGCTATTAACAACCACAGTAATTTCTGCACTGGCCTGCTATGTCATACAGCCTGACAGTTATCATTGAGTGCTTTATGTGGGCAGCTATTAGTGTTCAGTGTCTCATCTCCTTTTTTGGTTTGGGATTTTATTATTTATGTTAATCAAGATGATGATTTATATCAGGCATCCGAGAAATGTTCTGGTGACAAGTTGTACAGGATGCCCATTACATGCATATGTATCGCAGCAGAAATGTCCTCACAACCGAATTCTTTCTTTGGGCAACAATAAAAACAGTAAACAGCAAGAACAAGAAGCACTTGACATGATTTTAGTTTTTAGTACCATACTGCAAATACACAAACTGCAGTGCTCTTAATGTTTTTACTTTATAATGCCAGAAAAGAGTAACACTAAAAGCAGAGAGGTGAGGGCAATCCCACTAAGCAGCTTAGGTAACTTTGGGCATCAGGCTAGGATGTAATTCAGAGTGTCTATGTTAGGAAGTTATGATACCTATTGAGACCAACAGAGGGAAATCCGGTGTGATTTAGAGCACCTAAATTCTGCGCCTGAAGTTAAACAGTTTGAATGTAACTTGGAATCATCACCTGAAGGAATGCAGAAATCCCTCAGCCGCTCCCTTGCTCTTTCTGTATACCAAAATGCAGCCTTGAAGGCAAGGAAATCTAAATGGCCACAGGTGAAAGACCAACCTCGCTGTCAATACAGATGTTTCTCAGCTCTGAGACCCTGACTCCCCCTCTCCCTCCCACGGGGAGCCAGAGGAATTCATTATTACCTATTCTATTGCTTTCAGGGACAGAAGATATCACCAACATCCACCACAAATGTTTCTATTTTCTGGAGTAATCCTCAAGAAGAGGAATCACCCTTGTCACTCTCTGGATCCGTACCTCCTGTTGACAGTCATTCTTTCAGCACAAAACAAGTCACTTGAAGCCAAAGTAGTCCCCTCAGCTTCTCCCTCGTCTAGACACCTACTCAGGGAGGGAGTGAGTTTAGGGTAGTCCACTGGGGGTTGAGATACACTGGAGTGAACAGCGAAGAGGGAGGAAAAAGGTCAGAAAAGGAAGACTCAAGTAGGATAACTGAGACAGCAGAAGGCAAAATCACTTGGGGTTGAAAAAGCGCTCATCATGGTATAAACTAAAAATGGGAATCTTGAGGAAGAGACAGACAGATAAAATGGTGGGAGAAAAAAACAAAACAAAAGCACAACAAAGTTTGAGAGGTAAATTGAAAAGAAATCCCACAGCTTAACATTGTCCCAGTGTAGCTGGATGCTCTGGCTCCCTAGTGAGAGGAGGGATGAGGCCCCAGGAGGTGCATGGAAAGGTCAGGGAGGATTCTGTTCCAGCCTTGTATGACAGCGCCCATGGCTGCATAGGTTTTTAACAGAGTACAGCTTGTCCCTAGAAGGTCACAGTTAAATACTGCAGGGTCACTTTTTGGCACAAAATCTTTAACATCAAGTAACTCTAAAATGCACTAAGGGAAGGTAAAGAAGAGATTCCCCACTACAGTGTTTACATTGCTAGAGCCTGATCACCTGGGTCAGGTATAAATGAGAGGGCTTGGGAAAGGAGAAGAAAAGGAGAAACATTAGGAGAACTCTTTGAAACAGCATGCAGTCATAAAAACAGCACTTGCCCTTTGGCTGGCTAAAGACTTCCTTTTGGACATGCTGTCTTCTCACATACATTACATTTGCTCATCATTGCTTCTCTCCCTTGTGATATCTGGTGTCATCACAACATAACAGCATACCCACAAAGCATCAGATATATTTGGGCATCTGCCAGGAGGTTTCCTCCTCATTAGCCACCAAGATTAATTGAGAGATACACTGAGAAGTACCTACGGATATGAGTACTTGTGTTTCCTCCCTTATGACTGCACAAAAAAGCATGCAGGTTTCCAAAGGATATCCAAGTGTATGCTCGGTTTGCTTTCCTGCAGACCACGTTGCCTGAGCCCCCCATGCTTGCTTCCTACTGTACCTTAGCAACACACAAGTGGTTCAGGAAAGGTGGAGGAGATATCTAGGAAGTTGATAACATGTTCAGACTATTTGTCAGTCTCTGGAGAACTCCCACTACTGCCTCTGTTTGTGAATTTCTCCATCCTTAGTTTATAAATGATTTAGCAAGAAGCATGTGAATACAATGGTGTATGCTTCACTTTACTGCGGTGAAAATAAAGTATGACTCAGTGGGTAAAACATGTTGTGGAATTTGCTACAAAAACCATATTTGTTTTAACTGAATACCACAGTAAATATTCATGCAATTAAAAAAAATAAGATGGTTATTGTTCCAAGAAAAACTGCCCCAAGGACAGATAAAGTACAAATGCCAATCTTTCAGGAAAAAATAGCTTCCCTTATTCATATGCATAATCCAGGAATCACTGTCCTTCAACTCCTTTTATCACCCTTTTCTTTTGAATTTTGCTACTAAGTGGCTTTCAAGAGGAGAAAACAGAGATACAAATAAAAAAGCAAACAAAGATAATTAAACCCCTTATATTTTAGATTACTTTTTCAGATTTAGTTTGTCCATTAGCATCTCGGTCTTTCATTTTTGTGGTCTGGGTTCTCCCTAGAATCTGGCCCTTTTAAAAACTCCTCTTCCATTCTCACCAAATTGAAAGTCATGGCATTAGCAGCAAACTGGGACCCGAGCTTGCGGATGTATCTTGTGTGGCTGCACTACTCTGTCACTCAAGTTTCCCAGGCAGACATTGTACTTGAACCCTCCCATTGGAGGGAGCTTTTTCCAAAGTTGCTACCTGGCATATGAAACAGATTCCAGCTGCAACTCTGCCCAGCAGCAGCGACATGATATGGCCTAGACAGTGAGCACAGGCCACTGCCCACTGTTCCAGCTAGTGTATGGAAAGCTTCTCTACCACACAAGATACCAAGTTCATGAGCCCACTGATTTCTCTTCAGTTTCCCCCGATACCTTGCATCACTGAAAGGAAAGAGGACCAAGAAAGGAAAAAAATGAGCAAGGAAGCAAGAGAAAAAAGACAGAAGGGAACAGTGTAAAGACAACAGAGGTGCTTGAAATGCTGAGAATTAGTTGGTTTTCATAAAATTTCCACAGATATGTTAAATCACTACAGCTGGGGGTTAGCCACTATAATTGTCTTCAGCTAGCCCATGGGACTAACACACTTCAGAGTTATGAGCCCCCAACAAACCAAACAGCCACCTTAAATACCGTCTGCAAGGACATCATAAAAATACACAAAGCAAAAAATTTGTAAACAAGGGTTAGTAGCACAGTGGTACAGTAGATTGTCAATAAAAACAATAAAAGTGTGGATACAGATTCGTCTACCTTGTGTGTAACATTATTACCAGTTACAAGGGAGGGACTCTGTAAACTCATAATTCTGGAGTTTTGTTAATAAGCACAGAGCAACAGGTAAGTGACCCATCTATTTTCTCCAGTTCCGTGTTGGCTATTGGGATCAGCATGTGGTCCTTCAGTTTTTCAAATACCTGTTCAGGAAAGAAAACAGAAGAGAAATCATGACACTTTACACCTCTGCCTTCCCTTTTCTCTAAGGATTTACAGAATGAACAGGATTTATCAGCGGTGGCTAAGCCATCTCATCATCTGTAATCCATACTAACATTTACAGTGTATGTGGCGTTCTGGCTATGGGGTTCACACACATCTATCCCATAGTGAGGGGAACTGCTGCTACATCCGCTTGTGCAGAAGAAGCACCAGGAGCACAGGAGACAAAGTAATTAAATCAGTAGTGGAGATGAGAACAGAGCCCAGGCCTCCCACCTTTTGCCATCTGGCATTTCCATGACTGAATACAACAGCCCATTCTGGAAAGCACCCGACTTCAATTCCCAACGACTTCCCAGCAAGGCCAGGATGCTGGGGGTCTCCCAGGCACCTCTCACCTTTGCACTCTCTGGGTACTCCTCAGGGGCTCGGTGCAGCAAGACATGACCTTTGCTGGGAATGTTTAAGTAGATGCAGTTAGCAGCAGCATCGTCGGGCACTGTCAGCTTGTCATAGCGGTGGTCACTCATCTGTTGCATGGTCTGCCCGAAGACACAAAACACAGCTATTCAGACCAAGCACATCAGAAGCCCGAAACAACTGGGAGAACAGAGCCTTCAAAAAATAGCTCACTGTGATAGCTATGTCAGCCAAAGGACATTTTACTATACAGCAAGTAAGAAGACCTCTTTTCATCTCTACCCTTCAAGGAAGAATCCTAACTGAAATGAGCAGTAGAAAACCTTTGTGAATGCTTCCTGCAAGCAGCAGGATTAAGCAGGGCATGCAGTAAGCATCCTCTGTGCGGTCTTTTCCTCAAGGAATGCACATTAAGTATGCAAAACTCTTGCGCACATTGATGGTACTCAGGACCTTCAAAAAATAAAGAAGCCATCACTCAGTACTTATAAAACTAGCATGAATTAACACAAACAGGACAGGAACTGTTCCCAGCTTGGATGTCAGCCCAATCTTAATTCTTTTCAAGGACCTCCTTTCTGCTTTCCAAGCAGTTACTCTTTCACTAAGCACCTGTGCTGGGGAGCAAGAAGGCACGTCTGCACTAATCCTTATTCCCAACGGGACAACACAATAACCTCACCAGAACAGTAGAGCTGGTGGGTTTCAGAGGCTTAGTTTATAAATATAGTGCTCATACACAAATTTGGCTGGAATTCCAGAGACAGAGACTCCCAACAGACAAGAGGTATAAGACACCATGTTTTGGATCAGGCTCAGCTTTTTAATATGGATGGGAAAAACCTTTTCCCCGTTGTACCATTCCAGCTTCACCCTGACAGAGACTGAGACTAAGAGCTGAACAAAGCTCAAAGTCAGAATTTCAGTCCTACTAAAAGGCTAAGCAAATGCTAGTGTTCCAGTTTCTCTCCTAGCCGTGTGATGTCACCACACATATTGAAAGATGCAAACAGGAAGAAAAGGAGAAAAGGCTTCCCTGCCCCCCCCCCCCCCCCCTTTTTGGCTTAAAAGTACACTGATGTTTGCCTAAAAATAAACTGTTATTCTGTTAACAAAAGTTTTCAATTCCCTTCTCAGGGAAACCCCACAGATGTGCAACGCAGAACAGAGAGCAGACTCTAATTTTAGGCACAGCTAAGTTTAGCATTAACCCACTTGAAGGTCATTCATTTGTACTACTTCTCATTCATAAAAAAATACTATATAGAACTGAAGTATACTGAGGATCTACAAAATATACTGGGAAGCAACAAATCAACTGCAGCCTGCATATACCTACAGTAAGTAATTCCTTTATAGGTCTGGATACATTTTTCATGCTGTAGCCTGAGTCATCCGCATCCCACGGAGAACACGAAACTCACAGTGAAGAATGCCATGCATTCTTGGGGAAGCTTTATCAGATTGTCATTGCTTGTTCCTTCTGAAGTTATGAAACTCTCCCGAGTTCCCAAGGTCACACGTACCTCCATAAAAGGTTAATGTGTTTTTCTGGGGAAAAAATCCTTGCACCTTTACTTCACCGGATGCGTTTTTATTACTGTGCTTACCATGGTTGGCTTTCCTATTTAGCATTTTGTTTCTGTTACGTTGCCAAGATGTACTTTATTTCGCTTCCCTTGATGCTGCAGACATCTATCAGCAGGCGACATGCCTGCACCCACTGTGACTCTTTCTCCCTGGTAATCAAGGCCAGCAGACTCATCCTCTACCTGCAGCTTCTCTTTTCTTCCCTACATAATCTTTTTAAGCCTTGATTAAGGAAATGTATTTGCTAAATCTGCACTAAAATACATGTATCAGTAGAGGAAAAGCCGCCCTGCCTGGACTTCCCTCAGCTCCCAAACACTTGAGCTTTCTCCAGTCCCTGTTGGAAACAGAATCCCAACATTGTAAGTTTTTCTGTAGGAACAGCTCATTCGTCAGAAATACATTGTGAATCACTGTGAAACATTTCCATATGAAATTATGAATGAATTCTTAAGCAGGAGGGTACGAACACATCTCCCATTCTTTCACTTCCGCAAAACGCTGAAGTGGGTACACCAGCAGCAAGCAGAACTGAAGAACAAGTGACAGGGCTCTAACTGTGCCTCAGGAGCCAACTTTGGGGAGCCTGGGAGACAGCGGCAAGGGCACGTTAGGAGGGTTGTTTTTGAGAGCGAAAAGTGCAGAAGTGGTGGCTGAATTATTTCAGAAACCAATGAGGAAAACAAGAGTGCTGAATTGAGATGAAGCAGCACAGGAGTTTGAGTACACAGCTGCGGGAGTGGGAATGGGATCTCTGCAAGCTTGAACAACACCACAAGAAAGCATTATTAGCAACTGGGGGTTTGACAATACAAGATTACCCTCCTCCTTGACTCTTAAGATGAGAGGAAAATGGCATTTGCAAGCTTTAATTGCTGTTACAACTATGCCTACATGTTAAAGTGAAAGTTCAAAAAGCACAGTGTTGAGAGAGTACCCGGGCAGCAACACCCCAAGCCTGCCCCATAGGCGAGCTCTGGATGCAGCAGAAATACACCAATACAGTGTCATTTTAAAGATCCGTGGGGTTTCCTGTGTTTCTACTATGTAAAGTCACTGGGCACGTGTACCTGGCCAGATAGGTCTCCAGAGCAGAAAGATAAAAGCGAGGTCCTTTGATAGCATGTTCTATCAGATACACCCCAAAAAGTGCACGTTTTGGGGGAAATGACAAGTTTACAAAGACTGTAGCACTCGTACAACGCGCCTGCGGAGTGCTGGCTTTCTGCCCACAAACACTGTACAACCGGCTACGTGAAGAGCCAGGCATTTCCCGCATGCCTACTTTCCCTGGGAATTTTCTTCTGCCTGAAGAGGGTAATTCTCACTGCGCATTCTCTCAGCCCTTAGTCATGCTTTCCTTGTGTTGAAGTCATTCACATAGCCTAAAGTGCCTTTTCTATAGTTTTTTTAGTGCGTCCTCAGACAACTGAGGTAATGGATAAGTTCAATAATCCTAAATATGAAGCAGCATTATGCATGAAGGAAAAATGCATGTGCATTTAGGGCCTATTATCACTGACAGAGTTAAGATGACCACATGCACTTTTAAAACAGGCCAAGCCTAGTTATAGATTTTCCCTCTCCATGGGGAAGGACCCAGGCTGAGCCCTGCTGCTACCCAGCATCCACACTGCTGCAGGACAGACAGCAACCAAACCCACCACACCTGCAATGTGCCTTAATCTCCAACACCCCACGAGCAAACCCAAACATACAGTGAATATTCCTCTGCCAGCACAGCAGTGAACACTGCACTTAAAAACACCCATGTCACAGTGACAGAGCTGAACCCAGGACATAGAGCAGCAGAAGTACAGATTTTCAGGGCCTGAGTTTAAGTTTGATTATCTCCTGGCCCCCAACATTTGAAAGAAAAATCAAACCTAAGCCCAAGTCAAATGCATGTACCTTTACACCTACAAGACCATTCCCTCCCCAGCTTTCAGCTACTGTTTCCTAAGTCCTTCAAGTCACAGTATTCTACAAAGAAAACTATTCACTTAAAAATATTTAAGATAGTTTTTTCATCCCATCTTTTCTCTTTCTTTCCAAGCACATGAAAGTTTGGCCTATTTTACACTGATTTGTGCCTGGGGTACAGAAAATACTGCTGGTTACCAAACCTGCCATTTCTTTTAAATGCTTGCAGAACATGGCAGAGCTTCCTTAGTGCTGCATAAATGGGGGTCTTCAGACCCATGTGAGAGGTAATGATATCCCACTTCTGAATCCTAAGACAAGGACTGGAAGTGGCCGAGATTTGGTATGTGGCTCTCTGAAGCCTCAATTCATTAGCTGTCATATAGAGTGATCCTAGTTAGAGCTCGCTTTTGAACCTGTAGCAGGGTAGCTTCAGAGTTCAGACACACACTGTGCAAGGAAGCATTTCTTTTCCTTTTTTCTTTTTGAACCTGCTCCTTGGCTTTAGAGCTCCCCTGCTTCTTGCACTAGAAGAGACAGCAAGGAGTTGATCCTCAGTTGCCTTTTCCACATCATTCCTTATTTTATAGGCACCTATTATCCCATTAGTTGTTGCTTTTTCAGGTTCTAGTCATAACTGCCTTAGTCTCCTTAGACAAGCTGTTCCAGGTATCTGTCTATCCTTGTTGCACTTTTCTGAACCCTTCCAGTTCTACTCTACCTTTTTTTGGAACAAAGGTATAGTGAGGCCAAGTACACACAATAGGCAACATGCAGATGCACCACAGCTTTAATCAGTGGCATAATGATGTTATTCAATAAAGTTATATGTAACCATTCTATGATTTCATTTTCAGCTGAGCTGGCAATTTCAACAAGCCCAGCATCTTACTTCTGCAGTAATGACAAGTCAGGGCGCATTATTTCATATGTGATGTTCACATTGTCATTCCCCCTGCCCCTGCTGCACATCACTTTACGCTTATTATCTACACTGAATTCCATTCATTGTTTTATTGCCCCATCTCGGTCTGTTAAGTTCCTTCCTCACTTCTTCATGTTTGAAGAAATAATTGGCACTGGGGAAAGAAAAGCAGCAGCCTCAGGCTTCAACACAAGAAAGTGCAGGACAGAGTAGGACTGGCAAGCTATGTCACAGTGCTACACACCTGGTAGAGGAACTCAGTGGGCCATACCAACCACAAGTAGTCAGCAGCTTTTCAGAGTTTCCTTCAAATGCAACAGTGATCATAAATAGTTGACCAGCCTGACCAGAAGGGACAGGAGAGCAGAGCTGGAAAAGCCAGTGATCTTGATTGAATGTCAAGATCTATAAGGAGTGTCACCCCGAAACGCAGACAGGCAGGACAGACAACAGTGGATAGACTCAGTAGGAAGGGGACGAGACAGCCACTTTCAGCAGCATAAATCACAGTGGAATTATCTGAAGCTTCTTGTCAGGTACTGAAAGGTCTACTAGAGAGAGGATAGGATAGCATAGAGCCTATGGATGCAAACTGCATTTGAGATCTATTTGAAACCAGCAATGACCCAGTCTGCTGTGGTTAGTGTGCTTAATTTCTTAGCCCATACACAGCCAGAGCATTACTCCAATTTCCACCTACCATCCACGCTCTCAGCAGCTGACCTTTGGGCTTTTTCTCCCTGCTGCACCCTCTCAGTCATGTTTTCCAGAACACAGAGCTCTTTAAGCAATATCTCCCACCCTGCTCCTTGTCTTTTCCTGGCGCAGGACATCTTTTTCATCACCACTGATGTCACAGGTTCCATGTGCTATTCATGCTATACCTGTGCTGCTCTGCCCCTCTGAACCACATTACGTCATGTCCATGCTGTCACCTGCCTGCCAGCTCTGCCCAAAGACCTCTGCAAATGGAAACCACAACCTGAGGAGGGGAAAAGGAAGTGGCTCACATGTGCTGTTGCATTCAGTCAAGAAGGCAAGAGGACAAACATCCTGTCTTTTGGAACAGGAACCCAGGGAGAGAATAGTCGCAGGTTAAAAAAGCAGCAAAGGAATAGAAACATGAGTCCCCATTTACGCAAGTCAAATGACATCTTCTCAGTCAGCCTCTGACCCAGCTCCTGTGGCTTACAGCCTTACTGGTGACGACAAATAGGTATTGAAAGGGACGCTTTCCTTGCCCTTTGAAAAGGAAAATAAACCAAGATAGGTTAATCCAACAGCCTCTCTTCTGTGTATACTTTTGTTTCTCTATCTTCCAAAAGACTAACTTCTTCTGCATAAATACAACTGAACAGCACTGACACTCAGAGTGTGTTTATTATAACATCTAACTTGTAATCAAAAGAACTTCTAATTAAAAGAAAACCACAACTAGTTGCCTTTTTAAAGTAGCAGGTCCTCTGGTACTCAGTGAAGACCTGTGTCCTCTGAGATGCTGTACACTCCTGATTAATCAAGTAATGGAAAATCAGGAGCTAAAAGGAAAGTGCATAGAATTTCTACATTCTCCTATTGTAATGCTGAGAACAGCAAACTCACATGTTTTAAAATTGGGGGGCAAGTTGTCAATTGTTCTCTGGATTTCACTACCCTTTCTTTGTTGCTGCATTACAGGAAAGTCATCATTCATCTGCACTTGCTGCTAATTCCCTACCTGATGTCATCCTCTTTGGGTTATTAATATTACTAATCATTTCCACAGCAACCCATTGTGATATCGTAAACAGAGGATTATGACTTCATGTGGGGAATAAGCAGAGGCACAAATGATGAATTTTTAAGGAAGAAGAGATAATGTTTTCATGTAAACTTGTGCATTACTAGAAAAGACAGACACTACACAGACAATAGGAAGAACAGATATAGCTGAGCCTTTCCATGCTGCCTGGAGGTACAGGCTGCTTTCTAAGAACGCCAGATAGCTGAAGGTTTCCCTTTGGTGCCCTTTCTGCAGGCACTTCTGTGGCAGAGCTAGGAACCCCTCAGCTTTATGCAGGCATTATAACCCTGCTCTCATGCAGGGAAACAGTACTCGGCTTTTTAAAGCTGGCACACTGCAGAGACTTCAGTCATACAAAATGGAACAACAACAAAAGGCATTTAATCACAGAAATGGGGGCAACTGCCAATGCTAGAACAACTCCTAGCACCCAAGTCTTTAAAATCACTACTCCGATCAGAGCTTTGGATACAGACCAAGGGTCTAGTTGCTCAAAAGAGACTCCTTTCTATTTTATCCTTATGATGTGGCTTCGATAAACCTCCGCTGACCTCTGTCAGAACAGCTGCATTTCAATAGCATCCTTTAGGGAATAATTTAGGGGATGAATGAGCAGCTCCACTCCAACAGATGATATTGAATGGGAGAGTCCAACCTTTCATCAAAAGCGGAGGGAGGGGGTGGGTGTATTCACTGAAGTCATGGTACTGCACTACTGCACATATTCCAATACACTCCTGTCCACAATGAAATCCCATTGACTAGTGAGGTCGGAGCCTGGGTTACCAAGGACAAGCTCGGAAGTACAGATGTCACCACTGCTCCAGAGGACATGAGGGGTTACAAGCTTAGCTGCATTACCTGCTCTGCCTTGAACTTGCATGGCAATGGAACTCAGCCCTGACATCTGCCACAGCCACGATGCCTCTGCAATCAGCATCCATTCTTCTGAAACCCCAGACATTTCAAATGCAACTCCATTAACCCAGATCACAGAGGGAATACTGCAGACAACTGGCTGCAGGGATTAAGCTCAGGCTGTACAGTGGGATAAGTGCTCTCCTTGTTGCAGCCCTCACTCCTAAGCACCATGCTGCATTTCCTACCTTCCTTCCAGGCATCTGGCATTGCCTGAGAGCAATGGGCTCACACCAAGACTTTCTCTACCAGTCCCATGGGAAGACCCTGTTGTTAGTCCTTTGGAAAGTGCCCAACATTAGAGCCTATCCAAAGGACAACATAATTTCCCAGTGGGTGAGAACACAACTTCATTAGCAGCCACTTGCGACAACTATAATATGCACTGCTTGCAACGGAAGAGTTGAGTTTGCCAAAGCTGGGAACATGTGTAGCCCTCAGATCCTTTGGGACTGTTACCAAGTTATCCAAAGGGTGACATAGAATGGTTTGAACATAGATAAAGCTGCACAAACACAGGACTGTGTCCACCATCATCTGCTTCTGCCCAAATCTTCACTCATTACAGAAAGTAGAGGGGATTTGTGCTCTGTACAACCAACACAGACACCAAACAACAGAAACACGGCTTTTCAGGATTTAGTATAGAGGGAGTACAGCAACAGATGCTGTGTCACAGTTCCCATTGTCATGTTGTCTAGCACTTGCCTTTACTGCCAGAACCTGAACTGGATTACATCTCAGGCCAGTTCCTGCTCTTCTGGTGTCACAGCAAGACCCCAGGGCTGTGTCCTTCATTGCGGTAAGAGCCGTGCAGAGTGTTCTCCTGCAGTGCTGCCCCATCACCATCCTACACTGGGGCCGATACTGTCACAACCCAAATTCATCCTCACTCACGCTCATGGTAAAGGTCAGTGCCTCCAACAGCGCAGGATCAGAGCCCAAATCTGACATGCTTGGAGGAAATCCTGGCCTCACTGGAGTAACAGAAAAATCCCAGGCTTTACTGGCTCAACAGCCATGGCTGACGTTCAACTATGGAATTGTGCATATGGAATTATGAACAAGCTTAA
This sequence comes from Amazona ochrocephala, assembly GCA_039720435.1. Taxonomy (NCBI): domain Eukaryota; kingdom Metazoa; phylum Chordata; class Aves; order Psittaciformes; family Psittacidae; genus Amazona; species Amazona ochrocephala. The sequence continues at coordinate 24,188,559 of CM077884.1, read as the reverse complement.
CTACAAAAAGGAATTAAATGTATGCTGAAAACAGCAGTGGGAAGTTAAAGTTTCAGCTGTAATAGCCACTACAGGCCCTGGTACTTTCTGCAGTTCATTTGTCTCTCTCTTTTACTCAGTTTCCTCAAGTGCCACTTTTCAGCTGCAGCCCAAATAAATATTCCATACTTGCCAGAGCCTGAAGAGGATTTCGCAGTTAACATGTCACTTCTGATTTATTATCTGCTTCTAGCATGTGCTCTATAATCCCAAACTCTGTGCACTCATTTCCGAGCTCACTTGCGGTGCTTTGCATTACGCACACCACACTAAACTCATGATCAATTGCACTCTGCCATATGTGAGCACCAGATGCAATTTCTTTTTCTATTTTTAAAGTATAGGAAGGACACAAGTTGCACCAGTAAGAACAATGAAGGAAAATTTGTCTTTCAAACAAGACTGTTAGTAGGAAGATAAATCCTATTTTAAATAAGAAACGTTAGCATAGCATGATGTAGCAGTTCACTTGCTGCCTAACAAGACACTCTACAGAATGAAAACAACTCAACCAGAGATAGTTAAAGATGGCTTAATCATCTTGCTTGTATGACTGCATTTCCAGACATGAAAAATGGCAACAACAAAGGAGAGGTTTAAAATAACAAGCTATCACAATAAAGGAGTGACATGCTGGGCCGTGCCAGACAAATGACCCAGTGGAAGGTCAGGGGACTGTACTGCCACACAGACTGCAATGGGTAACGAGAGGAACAGCTGACAGCACTGCTATAGCTCAGCTGCCCCACTAAAATGCAGGGAGCAGCTTTTAATTCCGAGTATGAGAGTTTCACAGAGATCCTCTTGCAATTGCATTCCCACAAGAGTGCAAGAAGCTAAATACCAACTGACATTTTTTTCTTCAGAGGCAAGTGAACAAATACAAAGCAATCACTGAGGTCCTAAAGCAAGAATTCAGATGGCAAAGGATGTTCCTGATCAGCAGCACTGCCAACTCCATCGTTTCCAAGACAGATGCTTTACCTATTTGTTTTCCAATAATTTCTCTGAAGAGATTTAGACTGGAGGAACAGCTAGAGGTTCCCCAGGATGAGAGTGGAGTTGGATCCCATACACTGAGCAAGAAACACACTCTGGGTAACTTCATATGTGGCTCTGACTCAGACATGGTTGCTTGATGTAACCTGCTGGCTTGCTAGGAGGACATACGCTGCAGCACAACACTGCTGTTCTAGGCCAGAGTCCCTAACCTCAACTGGCGTGACCTCAAATGGTGTGAGCAAACACGACTATCACACACATGTAGGCATGCTGCTGAATGTCTGATGCAGAGAAACACACTGAAAACTGGCAAAGTTAATCTCTTTTTAAAAGATATCCACCAACAATCGAAGACTGTTAGGTTATCTTGTTCATTACCATCTTCTTTTAAAAATGTATCTGTTTTTTTATACCTTGACTAATGCTGGTGTTTACTTGACACTTAGTTACCACCAACATATAATCAGCTTATTCAAAATGTATTTTTGGCTATGATAGCTGAATTGATGCATTGCAACAGTGAGCAGAGCTGTGCAAAAGGCTTTAATCAAACTGATGAGTTCTCAGATTAGTCCTGGCTCAAGTTCAAATTGCAGCTCTGAGCAGCCAGTACTCGAATTTTGCTCATGTTTATAAACATTCTATACAAGTGCAGGGCTGTCTGGATATCTGCAAAGTTCATCAGGCTGCTGCTCACAACGCTT